>LPNX010356898.1:70058-259042 GCA_001517045.1 Pseudotsuga menziesii | reverse complement strand
ACAAAAAGGAAAAAGAATCAAAGAAGATATTAAAAGAGCAGAAATCAAGTCTTGGAAGATATTAAAAAAATTATGGATCTAGGTCACTCACAATTGCAATCAAAGTTGCGAACAGTTTCGGCCCAGCTAAAAACGTGTGTTCGGAATAGTATTCTACAGCTCCAGTTCGCCGAATCAAAACCGAAGTAATGATTTTCAAAAAGTGTTAACACCCAAAAAGTGTTCACTACCTCATCTACCCCACTACATGGCTCATTTGTCCATTTTTCTACCATATTTCCCTTAAAAACCCCTTTTTTCCTCCAAAAATATCCAAAATTCCTCTAAAATAGCAAAAATCCCACTAAAAAGCCTCCAAAAGGCCTAAAATGCCTCCAAAAGGCCATAAAACCATCAAAAAAGCCTAAAAAGGGAAGAAAAAATATAAAATAATGAGGAAAAGGGGAAAAAACCCTATACAGCTGCCCTAAACCATATGGTTTCCAAAACCATGGGCCAGCACTCCACCACTGAAAAACTATAAATAGGTGATGGAGACCCCTTATTTCACATCCACAATCATAAGCACCCTTACTCTGCCAAACTAGCTCTTGAAACCCTAGCTCACCCTTGAGCTACTTTCACCTTGAGAGCCCCTTTTGGCCCATCTCCACCATTGGAGAAAGAGAAGGAGCAAGTTGGAGCTTGGAGCAACCCTCTTGGATCACTGCAAAGGGCTTCACCAACCTTCACATTGGAGGTAACATTAATACAAAAGCCATTCTTTACATCTTGTTTTTCTGTTTCATGCACATGTTTAGAGTAATTTATATTTCTGTTTTAGCATTTTAATTTACACTTACTGAACTGCTACTAAGGAGTCCCTTCTCCTTAGTAGGTGCTCATTCGCACAAGCTAGGGGTAAAACCCTAGCTACAAAAAGAACATATTACTATCTCAGAATTACGAATTCGATCATTGGAAGATAGTAGAGAAAAACTCACAAAAAAATTATCAGATAAGGACGAGAAAATATCACATCTAGAAGGTATCATTCAGTAACTTGAAAACCAGATTAGAAAACTAAACAAAGTCGAAGAATGTCCGTATGGAAACAGTATCGACTTTAAAGAGGAAATTAGTCATCTAAAAAAAGTCGTCATGGACAAGGAAGACAAATTGGCGCAACTAAATGAAAAGTTAAAAAATCAGGAAACAGAGTTATGTCATAATCAACAGCAAAAAGAAAAACTCTAGCAACAATATGACGACAGTAAGAAGACACATAAGTTGGAACTAACAAAATTCAACAATGTGTTATCAACCAATAACTAAGAGATTTTTCGATTATGAAATCATAACAAAACATTGATTACAAAAATTAAAAAACTGGAACAAAGTAGTAAGAGGGAACACTCCAGTGAAGACCTCGAAGGAAGAATACTCGAAAAGTAAGAATAAAACCAGTGTCTAAATAATCGTAATCAGGAACTAGAGAATCAAATCAAGAAATTAGAAATTGAAAAAAAGCCGCAAGATGAAAGAATCGAAAAGATTCAGAATCATAACAATATACTGGAGAACCAAGAAGCACAAATACAGGAAAATGCATCCAAAAATCCAATCGAGGAAGTGAAGACAGTCCTCACCATGGTCCAAAAGAAAGAAAAACAAGCAACACATACACCTTACAGACATCCTAATTATAATCATCATTTTGACCAATGACAAGATCAAAACAAGCACTCGCGGAAGAATTATGTTGACAGGTGAAAATACCAACATGCTAAGCAACAATTGAAACTACCTATTCCACAAAATGATCTCAGAGCTCCGATAAAATTAGATTTGGGATGGACCATAGCAGATATGATGCGACAATTCTCCTTGGGAATCTATAACTCGTATTGTCTCATTTCATCAAGTGTCACAATTACAAAAAGGAAAGGATCCTGAGTCGACAGTTCAATGGAATTCAAACATTGTTGTCAATACAAGCTTTGAGGACAAAGCTTCCCTTAAGGGGAAGGAAATGTAAAAAATATAAATGTTATCAATATTAACATTTAATACTAAGTAGGTTAATTAGAGTAATTAATTAATTACTCAAGATGTGACTTGAAAATTCACCCCCCTTACCACTTAGGGTATAAAAATACTCGACACTAATTCTTGTAAAATATATTTTTATCCATCCAATTATCAATATATATTTGTCCTATTAATGGCTTATCGAATATACCATGTGTTCTGGTAATATTGATTGTGTGAAGTGAATAAATATTCGCTTCAGGGAATATGAAAATCAAAAAGTCATTAGGAGTGCAGATGTAGTGTTCAATGAAAAAGTTATGTACAAATATCAGTTGCAAGGAAAGAAAGAGGAAAAGGAAAACACAAAGTACATAGTGCTTTATGAAATCAAAGAAAATGAAGTTACAAAGGCACTAGGAAATCAAGGGCAGCAACAGGTATCTCAAACTCCTGCAAATGTAAGCAGATATAGCAGGTTAAGTAGACCCCCTGAATGATTATGTCCTTTGCTATATTATTTATTGATGATTGATTCTGGTGAACCAAAATGTTATGACGAGGCAATGCAGGTAGAAACTAGAAATAACTAGGAACAAGGAATGAATGAGGAGATGGACTCATTGGTAAGAAACCGTACTTGGGATTTAGTTGAGTTGCCTATTGGAAGAAGAGCATTGCAGAATAAATGGGTTTACAGGTTGAAGGAAGAAGATGGAGGCAAGAATTGGTACAAGAATAGACTTGTTGTAAAGGAGTTTGCACAAAAGAAAGGCATAGACTTTGATTAAATATTTTATCATGTTATTAAAATGAATTCAATTAGAATATTTTAATATTTTCATCTTGAACAGTTAGATGTAAAGACAAACTTTCTCCATGGGGATTTGGAGGAAGAGATGTATACACAATAGCCACATCGGTATGAGCTCAATGGGAAGGAGAATTTGGTTTGCATGTTGAAGAAGAGATTGTATATCCTAAAGTAAGATCCAAGGAAATGGTATTTAAAATTTGATAAGTTTATGACAGAGCAGGGTTAAAGTGGATGCCATTCTGTCCACTCTGTTTATTTCAAGAGGCTAGATAACGGAAGATATATTATGTTTGTATTATATGTTGATGGCATGATGGTTACAGGGTCTAACGTGTAGGATATAAATGTGCTCAAAAGGAAAACAGCTAAATCATTTGCAATGAAGTATTTGGGTGTTGCAAAGAAAACCCTTGGTATGAGAATAAAGAGAGACAAGAAAAATTGCAAATTGACATTGTCTCAAGGCGAGTACATAGAAAAGGTGTTGGAGAGGTTTAGAATGTAGAATGCAAAACCAGTTAGTACACCTTTGGCTATCCATTTCAAACTAAGTAAGGAGGTGTGTCCCAAGACACATGAAGAGATAGAATACATGTCCAACTTGGTTCCCTATTCATCAGGAGTTGTTAGCTTGATGTATGCCATGGGGCACAAGACCATATATTGCACATGCAGTGGGATTTGTGAGCAGGGATGATTTTAAGGGACCATGCTNGAATCTTACCAATTCTTAAAACGCCAACTATAAAATGTTTGGCGATATTTTTCAAAAAATATTTTAATTTCCAAGGATTTTATATCATTTATATAACAATTTGGCAATATTTAGGGTGAAAAAAGTTTACCCTATCAAAATTGAGCGAAACATGACTTCAAAAAATGTAAAATGGCGAATCTTTTTTTGGAGAAAAACCCCTAAAAATAGCCCATGGGCTAAATTTCGCCCCTAAAATTATCCTTGTTTGTGAGTAGGTATATGAACAATCTAGGTAAAGAGCATTAGAAGGCGGTATAGTGGATTCTCAGGTATTTGAGAGGTACCACTTCTCATGCATTATGTTTTGGAGGTTCAGATATTGTTCTACAGGGATATGTTGATGTAGATATGGCAGGTGATAAAGACAATAGGAGGAGCACCCCATGGTATGTTTTTACTGTAGGTGGAACAACAGTGAGTTGTATTTTGAAACTGCAAAAGGTTGTTGCACTTTCAACAATGGAAGCAGAGTATGTTGCTGCTACAAAGGCTAGTAAAGAGATGATTTGGTTGCAGAGATTCATGGAGGAATTGTGTAATAAGAAGGAGAATAGAAGGTTGTACAATGACAATCAGAGTGCCATTCATCTTGAAAAGAACTCAACTTTCCATTCGAAGACTAAACATATACAACTCAAGTACCATTTCATAAGATATGTTCTGGAAGATGAACTATTGAAGTTATAAAAGATACAAACTAGTCAAAATCCTGCAGACATGTTGACAAAGGTAGTAACTAGAGAGAAACTGAGTTCCTACTTAGTTTTTGTTGTCCTTCAAGCATGAAGGTGAAAATGAGAAATTTTCCAGGTCCAAGGTCCAGGGCATACTCCAGCAAGTGCAACAGCGGTGGAGTTGTTATGATCAGTCTCCAAGTGGGAGATTGTTGGTTGTGGAGCCTGGTCTTCTAGATTCATAGATGTTATTGTTCAATCGTTTTGGTACCCCAGTTTTAATGTACACTCATCCCAACAGGGGGGTGTAGATGTGTGAGGGTTCGAGGACGAAGCTCCTAAAAGAAATTTTTGAGATGTTTGTTGGCCAACAGTTTACGAGCTCATGGTATTGGGTGACCCATGGTATTTTCATATGGTAATTCCCCTATAAAAGGAAAGAATTGTAATACAATTGTGTATTTTATTGTAGCATTGTAAAACAATATATGTGATTGTGTGAGAGAGACTGTGAGAAAGTGAAGAGGAAGTGCATCGAAGTTGTTGCAAGTTGTTTCCCTTCATTTTGTCGTATGGTATAATAATAAAGGACTGGCAATTTCTATGTGGGTATATCCCATCTTTGGTGAACCATGTTATGTTTGTGCCTCTCTTGTAATGTGTTTTAATATTTGTATATTGTTCATTGTTTATGTTTTTTCTCTGCAATCTTTTTTTTCTAACACACCCTGGTGGCCTTATAGCCCATCTTCGAGGTGGTATCTACAAATGATACCTACAGTTGGGTGGAATATCTCTATTACATAGAATGTTTCTTGTATCTTCTTGTTTAAAGATAAGTATTCAGTTTGTATTTGAATGCAGAAATATTTGATTTTCTTCCTATGATGAATATGCTTGTTTATGCATGATGTATGTGTAGATAGAATTTTAATTCTACTATGTTTTGTATTATGAAATTGCACATACATTGCTTCTTTATCAATTTGTAATATGGCCATGGGGTGAAATTTATAAATGTGTAAATCGTAAGTATCCCCATATGCTTGTCAGATTGATGAATGGGGACATAACTGAGTGGTACTAGATCTCTTGGTTGTAACATCAAGGTTGTATGGGTTCAAATACAACCTTATAAGCATAAATTGACAAAATGTTATTATGAAAATCTATGTATTTAGTTTTTAGATGATATTTTATCTTAGCCATGAGTTAGATTTTATGGCCACTAACAACAATGGTATATCAGTGTAAGAAATTTGGGAAATTTTTCGAAAAAATGTATAGCTATTAGTGGAAAAATATGGTGATATTAAATGACAGATAAGTTCCATAATAGGGAAAGGGGCCATAAGTAATTTTGAAATAATCCCCTTGTTTCCAAATTGAAATTCCACATAATTAAAAAAAAAAATCTAAAAATAAATTGGAAATCTTTGAGGTGGGAATCACCCATGCCACATGGATAGAGCTATGACGTCAAGGAGTAACATGGGATAGGGTTATGATGTGAACCGGCCATGTGGAATCCATGTAAGCAAAGGAAAATTCTTGCTTACAATATGGATGGATCAAATTGAATTACATATGTTTGAATGCTCTATCTTAACCATTTGGACAATGGCAAGTAATCAAGCATGCCTTAACCCATGGTACATGTGCGTGGATGGACAATATTTTATTGCACATGTTCCATCATGTGATCATGAGTGTATGCACAAGGGAAGGTAATCATATCTTAACCAAAGGTACATGTATGTGAATGGTTGAGATTTGACCACACATGTTTCATTGTGCGATCACAACCATTCATGTTATAGAAGGTACCTTAATCGAAGACACATGCATGTGGGATGTATGATATTTGATCACACATGTTATATTGTGTGATCATGAGCATTTGGATAAGGAAGGTAATTATACCTTAACTAAAGGTACATGCATGTAGATGGTTGAGATTTAAGTGTGCAAATTGTATTGATGACTCAAATCTTATCATCAAAAAAAGGGGTAATATAGTGTCATGAATGGAAAAAATTATTAAAAAAAATAAAGTTAGTAGTTTCAATGTTTGGTTTCTAGGTACTGGAAATGGGAAAATTTCATTGATCTTGCATTTCAGATTGTGTGAAATCAAAATATTTATAAAAAAATGAGGGTGCTACCTTCAACCCACCATACAGACATAAGGAGGCAATCCCCTTGACCCTCATTGTTCTCCTTGATACATCAAGGACTTTAATCATTTCCTTGTGGCGATAACAAGATTGACAATAATGGAAATGTTGCACTATGATATCAGTTTAGGAATAAGTGTGTAATAGAAACTGCTAAAAATTCCAAGTTTGGAGAAAAGATCCTCTTCCTGACTACTTTTCTATGGATCATCATATCACTACAACAAGAGTTTAACTTATTTTCCCCATTCTAAGTAAGGTTTAATTCTCTTCCTTGGTTGGCAAGAATAGTGTTTTATATCCTTGTAGTTTAGTAGATTCCCATCTGTTATAATTCCACATGGGTCAATCATGTCATCTCAATTGGTTACTACTTCACCCTACAAGAAATAATTGCACTAGTTTGTCAATGCATTATTTTCTCATATGTAGTTCATTTGAGAAAAACAAACCACCATTGGAAAGTTATGAGTTGTAAAATATAGTTAAGGTCTCGAAGAAAATTTTAGTTGAGGTTAGAGAACCAAAAGTTCAATTTCTTTAACCACAATCTAGGCAATTCTTAGTTTTCGTTTCTAAGTGGTTTCATTATTTCTTTGAGGTTCTAAATTATATCTTCTATGTTTCATAGAATCAATAAATTCATATAGTAATTATGTAGATCCAATTTTACCATATAACAAGGCTTTAAACTTCGAGGAGGGGTTTATTTAAATGTGTTTGTTTTTCTCTATTCCTCTTAGCTCAAACTACCACTTTATTAGCCAATTTTGTTGATGAATGTAATTGTTATCATACAACATTGTATGTTATTCACTAGAAATGTTATTGCTCCAAAGGTTTCAAGGTTTAATTATAGTTTAGTTATGTAGTTCCCCATAAAAATACCCCTAATGTGTTCTCAAAGAATCCTCAAAGAGAGATTCTTTTGAGCTAGTTGTGTATATGATCCTTTCCTCCCTGGACTTTTTACCTTTAGTTCACTCGTAATGTTAGGGTGGTGCCCCTCTAGTAGGATTGGTAGGTGAACATATGTGCTTCATAGATCTTCCAACAAGGGAGCACTAGAAGGGGAAGGTTTTTATATAATGCATAGGTTTGAATCACATGTTGTCACCTCATTGTTTTCCTTCCTCTTTAGGAAATATTGTTTGCATATTGGGGTTTTAAAGCCTTATAATTACAATGGTTACATTCCATGTCCCCTAGATGGTCATATATTTTTGGGTAATGCCCGCCATGCTCCACATATCTTTAATTTATTTTGTTTAATATAATCCAATAAATCATCAACAACAAATTAGAAAGGTGTCTCATCTATATTCTTACAATCATATGTTGAAGTGGGTTTATGGGGATTGACCTCAATCATGACAATTAGAATATTTTTATGCACAATGCTTGGGTTGGATGTCACAGTTAATTCAAATCGTGGAGTTGGTCATGAAAATAAATGACCAATTTTTCTCTCTTTTTCTCATGGCATGAAAAAAATGATTGATGAAAAGTGGATGCCCTTTTATATATTCCATTACTTATCGCAAGTGGGGAACTCTTATTTCTGCGTGAAATGCCAATGTCTCACATGCGAGGCATTATGATAAGATCGCAATATAATTTATCGTAGATGAAGTATATCATAATGGTCAATAGTTTTTACATGTGAGTCGTGACATGTTGCATGTTAGAAAAATTCATGCAAGGGGCACATCACATTGGTGGATCCTCTATGTTGGGTGATGGGCCATGATATTAGTTGTTTCAAGGAATTCTGCAATCGGTGCAGACACTGCTTGTTCCTCTACCCTGTATGATACAAGTATAGAACAAAAGAAACACAACAGCATATCGTTTCCCTATACAGTTAATTTACTCAAAATAAACCACTCTCATACCTCAGATCTGAATGTTTTTGTCCTTGTTCCAAAGTTTTGCGTGCTATCTCCAGTACTTGCAATGAAATATCAAGAGACAACATAAAAAAAAATGAGAGCATGATGAAAAATTAATCATCTATGCTAGTGATCAAAGAATCTAACAACATTTAATTGATATTAACACAAATTAAGTATGGGAAAGAGGAACACTTTTGTATTAATGAATAAAGAAGGTAAAGCTACAACCAAATCCTTGATGTCCATGTCTTTGTCTTCCACAATGGACTTACAACACTCCTCAATCACAACAATCTCTTCACACATAGACTCACTCAAACTTTCCTCTAAACCAGATATTAGTCCAACAGCATAAGGGTGCTTTCTTTGGCCTCCTTCACTCTCTCCATGAAGTCTTCATTTATAGACCAAATGACATGATATTTGCTTAGGAAGTGGATAGGAGGTGATCCCAACAGGTTAGGAAGGTGAATTCCACCTCTCCCTAGCTAGTAGAAACCAAATCCATGGAGGCTTTCACAAGGAAGCTTCTAGAATCTTTTTTTCCACGTTTTAGGTCCACCGACGCACTTGGCTGAAAGTGAAAAAATGTCAACGCTTCTTTCCCACAGGGGAAGAGCACCGACTGCGCCTAGTGTCAACAGATAAAAAGGTGCATGTGCTCTTTGCCCCATAGGACAGTGCACCGACGGCGCTCTGTCACAACTGAGGAAAAGCGTTGGTCTCACTAATGATGGAAAAAGGTCACCATAGGAATCTCAGACCAGGATTTCTAAAGTGTCATCATGAAATAGTGGATTTTTTAGGTGCAACAGAATGCCCTCAAAGTATGAGGCTAGAAGAAAGTGATAGGTGAAATACTTTGCTAAACATTAATCCGGTATTAGAGGCAGTAAGAGATGAGTTCGCAACTATCATAAGACCTGTAACTGACTTGCCTGAATCAATCATGGCTGCGGACCAATACACTGTAGATACATGACGATGACCATGTCATGGCTACCAATAATACACTGTAGATCCATGATCAATGACGTAGAGAGAGGAACATGGCTATGGAACATACAAAGTAGATCCATGTCTGAACCCAGTATGGACATAGCCACCAAACATACAATGTGGATCCATGTCATGACTCCAAATAATCTTCCATCGCAACCTGAGGATAGGAACTTATGTTGATGAAGACTAACCACTCAGGGTCTTGTTTCCAATCCCTAAGGGATACAATTCTAGCCATGTGAATAGATGTCTTGATGTCGTACATGGTAGAAACCACTTGATTAACAGTTATTTATGTATACTATTAACAAGTGCGAGGGAAATCACCATTAATGTCAATGATTCCCAAGGTATCTCAGTACATTATCCCAAGTGTGAATAGATGTTTTGAAGTCGAACACTTGATACAATCTTTCAATCAGAGGTCATTGATGAAAACATGTTGTTGAAAATGAGGAAACCTGCCATTGGGGCATGCAGACTTCAAGGTACTTGACTAGGTTTCTAAATCTAATTCCTGGATGATGTGTTGAAGTTGATAGGAATAGACTCATCGAAGGAGGGCCATGATGTTTCCCCTGTCATCGACACAAAACATGGAACAAAAGGTAATTTTGAAGTGGTGAAACAACCATGAAACTGACTTAGACACAACCGACTTTATGAGTAGGTAAAAGTTACTGACAAGTTGACTTTCAGAAGAGAAATCCTTGGACCAATCTGTGGCACGACAAACAACTTGGAAGCATTGACTTGACGAGACAGAAACTAGATGTAATGCAAGGAATACAACAATGCATTCTTTGAATTGACTCAAGGAGTCAGGTGACTCACGAAAGTGGATCAACTCGAAGACAAGCTGAATAACCAACTGTTCAGATATGCTAATGCAGATAGGTGCCATGTTCAAAGGTGGACTATGAGCTGCCATAAAACAAAATGCAAAAATACTCCCCTTCCCTTAATTTCCCCATCACAAAGGATGAGTACCTCTTTTTCATTTTTACGAGTTCAGAGAAGGTAACAAACACTCGTTGTAGCTCATCAAGCGATGAGTCCATTCTCACATGTTTTACAAACTTGAGAAAGGAGAAGTTCATTCCCATAAAGGGTCCATGATCATTTGATTTCATGAGTCCGATGAAAGTGAACTCAGTATCATTCATGTTTGGAGAGTGTGAACGAAGACACAAGGAGACTCCAAAAGGTCCGTTTTCGTCAATTTAGTCCCGAAGGCCCGAAAAAGTATAAAACAATGCCTTAGAGAAATCTTCTGGATGATATCAACCAGAGTGTTCATTTTTCGTAAATAGGCCTAATCAGTCCGAAAAAAGAGATAATCTACCACCGACTAGTCGATCGTTCTGATACATTTACAAGTGTGAATGAAACAAGTTCACTTGGAAATTTTTTGTGTTTTTAAGAAGACTGGAAAGAGCTTAGATATAACTCTGTAACGGGTTCTCTTTTTCATAAGCTAGTTTTTTACGAGTATGAAAAAGTAGCAAAAGTGGACTCGACACTCTTTTACTAGATTTTTAACGAACATGGGAAAAGTGTAAAAAAACGCTCGATACTTTTTCATTTTCACCCTAAGTATGAAAAAGACAAAAAGAACTTAAAATATAGCCATGAGCTCTATGAATTTGTCCTGGAAATCGTGAAAACCATATTAGAATCAAATTCACATAAAACCATAGGGAACCAATGATAAAAACCCATAATATTAAAGTAATTTTAATTAAATAATAAAATAAAATAAAATAAGTCAAAAATTACTATAAATAAAGGCAAATAGTAAAAAAAATTTACCATTTTGGAAGAGGTGAAGTTGGTGCAAAGGGAGCAAATCTTCATTTGTTGATTTTGTATGCTACCACCTACCATTTCTCGAATCGTTCAAACCAGGTAAGTGCCAACACCTTTCCTTTTGTGTTCATGGTGGCATTTTCTTGTTTTCTGACTGAATTTTGGGGTTTTGGGGGAGTTTCCCCAACGGGAGCACACACTCAAAACGGTGTTATTTCTCCTGTCGGGGTGAGCGTCGGTGCTCTATCGTGTTGGGACAAAGGCATCGAAGGTGCTATGTCCACAACCGACAGAAGCGCCTGAGAGCGGCACTCTGCAGTGCTAGGACAAAGGCGGTGTAGGCGCTCTATCCATAGCCAGCAAGAGTGTCAGCTGCTCTATCTAAACAGAGTAAAAGCATCGTGGCTAGAGAAAACCCAAAAAAATACCTCTTTAACCATAAAAAAAAATTGGCTTTTATGTTTCCTCCAAATCTGATTTGTATTTTAATGCATATTCTCAATGTTTTGCAGGTGCAAAAAAATACACACCATGGTAATTTGGAAGGAACACAAGCATGAAACGGAGGATTTCCAAGCTATCAATGACCCACCTACTATGGAGGCCCTTCAAAATGGTGGGTTGCTCAAATACTTCAGAGCGCCAGGGATGAGATCCTATATACGTCTCCTAGATTATATCATTGATATGTGGGACCCCGACCAGCAGCATTTCGTGGTTGGGACCCACACACTGACTATAGATATAGATGATGTATACTTTCTGACTGGGTTGTCTCGGAGAGGGATACAAGTGGTTCTATCTGGTGCAAGGGGTGGTGATTCTTCCTTAGATGACCTAATTGACAGGTATTGTTCATTTGGGACACATGCCCAAGCCGGGAAGCTCCCTATCAAACAGATAGTGAACTGTCCTTTGAGGACAGTGATTTACACCATTGGGAAAGTTGTTGGGACCAGATATGCCCATCTGAACACTAGGGCACATATGTTATATTCCATAGAGTGTATGGAACCTCTAATCTTCAACTGGTGTGAAGGTATGCTAGTCAGCCTAAAAGACCAATTGAATAAATGCAGATGGGGACATCTCAAGAGGTTTGGCTATGGAGTTGTGATAATATCCTTCATTCTACAGAGGGTGCCTCATATGAGACCTCAGGTAGTTGTGATAAGGTTATATGTTCAAGGCCCTGGCATGCTCATATGGGTCTATGTCATGGCCCGTCACGGTGGCGGGGGTTCCAAGGTCATTTACAGATCAGTCTTATTTCGCTAGTTGAGGAACCAGGTACTTATGATAAAGGATTATGCCTACGAGGGAGAAAAATTCTGTGAGGATCCAGAGCTTCCACTACCAAAGGGAGAGGACTGGGATAACTGAGGTAAGAAAGATGCTATCAATTATGTTTTTTTTCAATTTTATTTGATTTTTATCTTGTAATGCTGAGGCAAGTGAAAATGATTTGTGCATACACTGGACCTACTCATCCAACTGGAGCATTGCCTATTGAGAGGCGGGTAGCAGGTAGAGATATGGTGGTTCATCGCTCTGAGGCAGATGAGGAGCTCAAGGATATTGAGGAGAACCTGCAACGTTTAATTGTAGGGATCCCTGATGTCTCCACTGATTACCTACCTAGGCACTACCAGCATCATACCGTGGGAGTCTCAGGCCAGTTTGCTAGGCTACTCCGTAGAGTGGCTCAGGTTGTTATGTGCTATCATGAGCACCAACGTGATGACTATTCCACAGAGAATTCTCATTTTTTTATATGTATTTACACTGAAAGCTTCGAAGCTTTAGTTTTTTCCTTGTATATGTATGTTTTGAACTATGACAGTCCTAGACTCTAGGTGATCTTAAAGGTCGATGCTTCAACAGTTTCTTATATCTCAGCATTACAGTTTATATATATATATATATATATATATATATATGACAATTTATTTACAGATGTGTGTGCAAAAAATGTGATGTGTGAATATTTACCTAATTATGAATTCAAATGCTTGTTTTTTTATGTTATAATGAACTTTAATTATGAGCAATATACCAATATAGGGCAAAATTTGTTGGGGAATCTGCCACCGCATTTAGATGTCTTGGGATATGTTGATATGTTACTTGCTCAAAATACCTTTCTAAGATCCTAACCCTTCGAAAAGTACAAAGGAGTAGGGGGTTTTGGATGGTGTAGACTCGGATTAGTTGTTGGACAACTAATTTCAAGTCTCGATAAACCCTAATCTCCCTTACATCATCAGCTAGGGATTCCATCAACAATCCAATCACCGCATGATACTCTATGAGATTGTTGTTGGAGGGACCTAAGCAAACACCCCCTGGACTCACCATATCACTTGTAGGGGATTATAGTACCAAAGCTTCCGATGCAAGATTTAACATGTAGCGATTAGCACCATCCACGAAACCCATAAAAATGGTCATCCGTCCATTAAACATAGGACATACACAAGTAGGATTGCAAAAAAACACATCTTATATCACACACAAAAAACACACTTTTCAAAACAAGACACGCAACAATCTATAAACAGTATTTACAAAGAGCCTATGTTAGATGACCTAGGCATAGTATCTTTTAAGGTAGAGCCCGTTGCGGGGCTCTCCCAAGGGTATCCCATCGTAGTCCACTAACGTATATGAACCTTTTTCCAAAACATGACTGATGATATAAGGCCTGTGCCACATAAATTAAAACTTACCTGCCCCCAGCTTATTATAGATTCGACGCCACGATGGTATAAGGTATCATTTAAAACGAGATAATACTTAGCCTAGTTGCGGATGGGATGACGCTCATCGCGAGTGGCGTTAGGTTGATATCGTTGAGTCTGGAGATAGAGAATAAAAACTCCATACCTGGATTAGTCGTGCTAATGAGAAACAAAAATTCATCACGTAATGAATCAAGGGGTCTTTTTCCTCAATAACACGAGGAAGATCACACATGAGCTCTGTAAAAACAAGTGACTTCTTCGAAGTATTTTTAGCAAATTCCAACTCAAACTCCTGGAGGATAACGATCTAGCGTGAGTATTTTCCCCCAAGTACCTAACGATTCAAGACATAATACATGGGGTTGGAATCTGCATAGATGGTAGTTGTGTGGAGCAGGATGTAGTGATGAAAATTCTAGACCGCAATGATCGTGGCTAGAGCGAGTTTCTCCACATGCAAGTACTGGGTTTCAGAGTCAAGAAGACTCTTACTAGCGTAGTAAATCACGTATTCTTGGTCATGTTCATCAGTCTAAATGAGGACCATACCGATGGTCGACAAGGATGCAGCCACATACAGGGAATAATCCTTTGTTTAATTAGGTGGTTCTAGCATGGGTGCATGCATAAGAGCATGTTTGACACTTTTAAACCGATGTTGCGCTAAGTCATCCCATACAAAAGGAGTGTCCTTTTTTAACAGCCACATGAAACCATGTGTCTTTTCTGCATAATTGCAGACGAAAGGAAGTAAAAAAATTCCCTTCCCTTGCAAAATTTGGATTTCTGTTACAGTAGTGGGAGCGGGTAGAGCCAAGATGGCTTCAATATTCAAAGGGTTAATACGAATACCTTCCTTGGACACTATGAAGCAAAGCAGTCAACCAGTTTTGACACAGAAAACACATTTATGTGGGTTCAAACGAATGTTGAAATGACAACCTCTAAGAAAAATTTCTCTCAGATGATCCACGTGGTGATCTCGCTGCTTCGAATGAGTAGGCAGGTCGCCAAGATAGGGCTCCACAATGTATTTGATATCATGAAAATCATATGACATGGCACATTGAAATGTAGCACCATCATTTTTTAATCCAAACAGGATTTTGCGATAGGCAAAGGTCCCCCATGGGCATATGAAAGTTTTCTTATGTTGATCTAAATGGAGAATTTTGATCTGATTATAGCCAGAGAAGCCATCCATGAATGAAAATATGACACTTCCGGCATAGTTATCGATAATTTGATTGATGCAGGGGGTAGGGTAATTGTATTTTGGACAAGCTCGATTCAAATCCCTAAAATTGATACAAACCCTAATAGTGCCCTGCTTTTTGTTCACAGGAACTATATTGGACACCCATTTAGTCAAGGGCACTGAGTAAATGAAACCAGCCTTAAGAAGTTTTTCAACTTCCTCCTTAATGGCTGTTGCTTTTCGTGGATGTACCTGGCATAATTTTTGTTGAACTGGCTTGGCACCAAGGTAGGTTTTAATCTCATGGACAACAATGGAGGGATCAATCCCTGGCATTTCTTCATAAGTCCAAGCAAAGATATCTCTAAATTCCTTGAATAAGGTCATATATGACTAAACCTATAAAGGTGAAAAGTTCTGACCTATCTGTATAATATCTGAAACACAAGGTTTCATTGATATATTGACCATAATAGTTTTGGTAATATTGCATAAATTTCCCTCAGATTCGACGCCCTAGATAAAGGTTGGGGACTGAGGATCTGTGACGATATCAGATGAAATCCTGGATGTGAATAGCTCTTCTACCTCATGGAAAGGGGGAAGGAAATAAGATATGTGGTGATTTTCTTTCCAAGGCATCTCTTCAAGTGACATAACTTCCATGATGCATTCATCAGAGGGAAATGTATGGGAAATATAATCCAAAGACGAGAGGGGTTTGTCTAGCCAATATGGTAGGTGATACGGATCAGAGGCCACCAATAAATGATCGTTCATGGTGGGTTCATCGATGGTTTGAATGGAATTGTATAATTCCTCAAAAGGACTAAGTGATGTTGATTCAGCAATAGACTTTCCTTTGTCTATGATAGAGGTAGAGATCATATTTATGGATGCAGTCTGTGAAGCAGGAGGAGGATTTGACAACGGGAAGACTTCCATGAGAGAAGAGTCTTTAAGAATTCCTACTCCAATGTTATTATACTATGGGGTAGTCATAAGTGGAATGTTTTTTGCATCATTCGTAATAGCATGAGGTGTAATGAAATATAATTGATCTATCGTAACAGTCCTTGCTTGGAATGGGAACTGGACAATCTAAAAAAATGATCGATGCTACAGCTTGCATAGCATAGAACCAGTTGTGACCTAGGAGTAGGTTGTAATACGAAGGAGCATCAATGACTTCAATGTGGATGGAAACTGATTTCCCCCCCCCAGTTCAATCTAGAGAGCGGTAAATAATCCATATGGTTGAAATCCACAACCATCAAAGGCCTTTAGTGTAGTAGGTGAATGATTAATTTCAGGAGAGCCAATGGCTCTCCACCAAGAAAGAGACATGATCGAAGTAGAGGATCCCTCATCCAATACAATACGATGGATGTTCTTTCCAGCAATATTTGTGGTTAACTGGAAAGCAATGATGTTACTATTCTCAGGATCCATAGCTCCAAGTGTTGTTAGCAAATTTTTTCGCTGTGTGCGACAAGTTTGGAGTACTTCTAGGGTCGACATAGCTCAAGGTTTCTAGGACAAATATTCTACAATGTTATAGTATTGGGTGGCACGTGCATTAGGATTAAAAACGGACTTATGAAGTGTACTCTTGGGTGGGCAAAAAATTGCATCAGGCATGCCTTTATCGATTTGAAGGCTATTTCTTGGAGGGGGGTGGAAGCTAAAGGTTTATCAGATGGAACCTCATTAGGTTTCTTCTCTGGAGGGGGTTCATAACTATGTGCTCTTGTATTTATGTTAATCATCTCACTTGACATCATTTTTACTTCATTAATGGATGAAGAAGTCTCGTGCAAAGATTGATGATCAATCAATTGTTGTTGGGTGGGGAAAGGGTCTGTAAGCACTGCCGGGGTGGGTGAACTTTAAAAAACTTGTTAACTTCCTCTCGACGAGGCCACTCTTCCATGAAATGATCACCTCCACAGATTAGGTAGGGATACTTCACCTTTCTCTTATTTTTGGAATCAGTATCAGGATTTTGTGGTTTATTACCTTCCTGTTGATTATCATATTTTTTCAATTTGTTTTTACCTTTCTTTTTTCCACCCCAAGATTCAACGAATTGAACTGCATTTACTTCGGCAGAAGCAACAAGAGGAGGTGCAGTTTTGGGGGGTGGTGCCGGTTAACTTATAGGTTTTGTGGGTTTATTTTGCTTCTTGGTAGATTTCGTCATCGTTTGAGTTTGAACTGAACCAAGAATACCATCTACAGGTGGTTCAGTTACCGATCTTGACGGGTCTGATTTGGGACGAGGAGCATGAGGAATTAAATCATACAAAGTACCTTACTAGGAATAAACCAAGTCTAAGTACTAGGCGCGGCTAATATCTTGCTCCTTCGTAACAGCGCCTCCCATGGAAACATCTCTAGAAATGGGGGGCAGTAAATATTTTGTGAACCAATCAGCAAGTAACTAATCAGGAATGGGGGCCTTTACTAACTGACGTCTTCGTCTCCATTCATATATATGATCGGAGATATGAGTTGAGATAGGTTGTCGAAGCAAGGGTAATAGGTCTGTACCTGTCTCATACTAGATTGGTAGCTAAAATGAGTTAAAAATACCATTGCTAAAGCATTAAAATCCCAGAAACATTGTTGTGGTATCTCTATATACCATTTTGCAGCAACGTTTGTGAGGTTCTCTAAAATAACTATAGATGGATTGAACCGTCCATTAGAGAATTTGATGAACACCATAGATGAAAATTCATCACATGGTTCTTAGGGTCTTCACCGGCTTTGTCGTCAAACTTTGGTATATCCGAAGGTAACTTGACTAGAATGGTCATCCAGGAGGGATTGTGATGAATAGGATCATTAATCAATCTGGACAAATCTGGAAGATATAATGTATCCATAAATGGAAATTGTTGATTGGGTTGAGGATATTGATAATACTGGTATGGCATTTGTGGACCAGTAGGACCATAGGCAGATTGATAAACGGGAATAGACGATGCCCCTGCAGCTGGTTGATTTGGTAATTGGTTACTATAAGGTCCACCATACAATGGGCCTCTAGAAAGTGGTGGCGGTGGTCCTCCAAGAGGAGGTGGTGGTGGTGGTCCTCCAGGTGGGGGTCCTCCAAGTGATTGTCCTCCAGGTGGTGGACCTCCATAGGGTGGTCCTCCAGGTGGTTGTCCTCCATATGGTGGTGGTGGGCGTCCAAATGGTGGGACTCCAGGTGGAGGTCCTCTAGGTCGTGGGGGTCCTCCAGATGGTGGACCTCCATAAGGTGGTCCTCTAGATGGTCCACTAGGTCCTCTGAATCCTCCATATCTTCTAGGTCCTCTCGAGGGTCCTCCAGGTGGTGGGCCTCCGTTCAGACCACCATACCCTCCAATAGTGTTTACAAAAGCTCCTTTGTAGGATGGAACATTCACCCAATTCAGTTGTCCCCAAGGGACAAACACATTTCCAGGGTAAGGCATTCTGGGATAGACTGTCGACAACGGTTCTGGTTGATAAGCTTGGTGAACCATAGGTTGTTGATTCGTGGGATAAGTATATCCCCAAGAAAGCGGAGTGACAGTGGGTTGGACCCATGAGGATCCTCCCTGGACAGCAGGAGGTACAATTGTAGTGGTATTAAGAGGAGGAATTTTCACTATTGGTGGTCCTGTTGGTAAGTTCTGCCCCATACTAGAAATGGTCCCTCTAGTAGATGATGGAACTTATGGTGGGGAATGCCCCTCAGGTGTAGAAACTATCGGAGCAGTTAAAACTGATGGGGAATTTTGACTTGGAGTGGGGGTTTGAACTGGATTTTGACAGGGAGTGGGAGTTTGAATTGGGTTTTGAGTAACCAAATTTTGGGTCGGAGACTCCAAGTGAAGAGCTACTTGAGGTGGTGATAGGGCATGATAACTAGGTGGATTTGTTCTTGAAGGACCTATAAGAGGAGATATACTTCTCCTCCTCAACCTTTCTGCACTTTGATGCAAATGCTTAATAGATCCTTAGAAAAATTCTTCATTTGAAGGAGCGTTCTGATTGAGTTTTCTTGAGGAAAGTATAGATGGCTCTGGTTCAGTCGAAGTAGTTCCATATTCAGCAATGGACTGGCCTAGGGAATTTCTCCAGAAAGGATCATTTGGACCATATTCTGCTTCTATGGCTTCATCAAGTGGGTGATTGAATGTCCATTTGGATGAGCTGGCTTGACCCTCCGTTAGAAAGTGAAAGGGTGGGTCAGCCATAGGAGGCAGTTGGACCAAAGGATTATATAAAATAGAGAAATATTCTCTAGTTTCAGTAGCTAAAGTATTTTCTATACGAGCATCAACAAAAGTTGGTCGTTCCATGATTTCACCTTCGTTTCCTTCCACGGTAGGAGGAGAGTCAAGTGGTAAACCCTGGAACCTACAAGAACACCTTGCAAGTTGGTCAATGAGGGTGGTGGTTGAGATTGTCTACTCTAGGCTTCGAAAAAGAAGAAAATACACATAAGCAAACGTATGCAAGCTAAGACTACAAGAAAACTTAAATGACAGGATGGACTAAAGATAGCAGGTCTCTCACTAGGATTGTCAAGTTGTCACAACTCGTGATATACCGCAAGTTCCAACAGTGAAACGCGATAAGGAGAATTGGGACCGTACCCTTTCCTGAACACCCGATTACCTGGACGACACATGCGTAGTAGATCCTCGAGTGTTGTTCTTGGTGTATTACTCTAACAAGATGACCAAAGGGATTTTCTCAGATGGTAAGGAATCCTAGAAGGGTCTTCTGATATACACAAGGTATGTGGGAGCTCAAATCTATGTTAGTGTTGTCTAATGCACAATCATTCAAAAAGGGCCCTCTGATATACAATCAAGTACGTGAAGTACCTTTCGATATAACTCAAGGGTATGTGAAATGTCGTTATATATACCGATGGTACGTGGAGGAACCGCAAAGACCTCGGAATGTAATGTAGGCATGAAACAACAACTCATATGTTTTAAGACGTCAGAACACGTCTCTATCCTATCACTCAAATTACTATAAATTTTAGCCTAGGCTACCGTTTATTTTATCTGAATGGTTAGTGAATGTTTGTGAGGTGTATTTTAAAATGAAAATTATAATCTATATGTGATGCAACTTCTTTTTCTTTTAATGATAACTATCTAGAGTAGGAAGAGGCCATTCTTTTTCTTTCAAAAACACACAAATTCAATGCTACTTTCACCAACTCAATTGCAAGACCTAACAAGCAATTCTTCAAACACAAAACTTTTCACCAATAAGAACTCTAATTCTCTGAATCAAAATAAAATAAATCCTCCAATGTTTATCAAAATCAATTCTTCTCAATCACACAAAAAATATCTACTTGTCTACACACTTATGCAAGCTAAGAAATAAGCTTTCCCTAAGCAACTATCAACAAGACAAGGTAGCTAGTTTCTTTTTGTATTTTTTAATGTAATTCTAAAAACATAAAGAACATGAACCAACTAAAACAAATTGATTTAAGAGAGGCTACATATTTCCTTCTCACAATAAGCCTTTCAAAGAATGGACAACACAAATCATAAAATCCAAAACTAAACTTTCACTCAATTCCTTTTCACTATGACTCCTTTGCTAAAAGAGGAAATAGATGTTTTGAAACTGAGCTCAACAAGTGAGAATCAGACTGTGAGAATTCAGTTATTTTGTGTAGATCCCATTATAAATGACTCTCCCCATGAGGATCACCTCATCATCTTTCTCATGTAAATCCAAAGTCGAAAACAAATACCTTCAATTCTGTCTCTAGTCTGCCCAAAATGATATCTTCACTGCAATTAATGCATCAACTCTTCCATCTACTGTTGTATTGTTGTTCAATAAACTAAGGCATGCCATGGTACTATGGTTTATTCACATTACCAAGTTTCTGACTGATTTGACTTTAAAAGGTGCACCAAACAAAATCCTTCAACTCTGCTTACTTTTGAGAAGAACTAACAACTGCACTTAATTAGCACACAAGTTATCCTCAAGAATGTTGTTTCACTAATCAAGGAAGTCTTCAAAGAATCCTTCAATATGCTACCAACAATCAGAATAGTTCCAGATCATGCTAGAAAACTTAGCTAATAAGTTCATAATTTCTACTTAATTTTTAAAGTGCTTCCTTTAATCTCAAATAATATAATTAGTATTACAAATGACCTCTTCATAGAACTCGATGGGTGAACCATCAAAATATTCTAGAATGAGCACTTAGCCCCAATCACTTATTCATATGCTTTCGAGGAATTGTACCTCAATAGGTGTCCTTGCAAGTTGCCACCTCCACTGCTAAACCACAACTCTATCAGTGAGTCTTATTCCAGTCTGAATATTAACAAAAAAATGGACAAGAATGGTCATATTATTCCTTGAAATTCCTAATTAAGTTCTTCGGTTTTCCAAATTCTTTTTTCTATATGTTAAACCATTCATTTTGAAGAAAAGTAACCCTACAACAACATCACAAATCCCAAATTACCCTTAAATCCATAATCATGTGAGGGCCATAACAATCAACTTCACAGCCAATGCAATCCTTTCTGCATGAATACTAATCAAACCAAGACCTCTCTTTTCTCTACCAATGTTGCAAATGTCCAAGGAAACTGGTGGTAGACCTTGCTCCCCAAGTAAAAATTGTTAGAATACATTGTATAATTTAGCCTCTCTGAAAAGGAAAACAAAAAAGGTACTCCTGAGTGAATAGTAATCATAAGAGCATAGCAGAAGGCTGCACTAGCGCATTGTAAGGGGATCAGTGCTTTTTGTCCACTGCAATAGGGCGTCGGCGGCGCTCTATGTAAATTGAAGGAAGGCGCTGACGGCGATGAATGTCAAGAAGCAAAAGGTGCCTGTGGGGCAACAATGCTCTGTCAGATCGGGCTAAGTGCATCGATCGATCTATAAATAAAAATAAATAAAGATCTGCAAAAGGAACCAAGTATTGGAATGAGTTGGACTTCTAGAAGTGAAAACAACTTCCAAAAGAAGCAATTGACAGAGTAACAAGATGGATCACTCACCTTATCCACTGAAATGAGCTAATGAAGAAGATGTGAATTTCACAAGTAAGAAAGTTACCAACAGTTGTAGATGTAACTGGATCTGATCCAGATCTGACCGGATCTTCCCCAAATCTGACTGGATTAAGTTGTCCCCAGTATGGTCGCCAATTTTATTTCAAGGAATTCTGCAACCGGTGCAGACACCGCTTGTTCCTCTACCATGTATGATACAAGTATAGAACAAAAGAAACATAGCAGCATATCCTTTCCTAGATAGTTAATTTACTCAAAATAAACCACTCTCGTATCTCAGATCTGAATGCTTTTTTCCTTGTTCCAAAGTTATGCATTCTATCTTCAATACCTACAATGAAAGATCAAGAGACAACATAACAAGATGAGATCATCATGGCAAATTAACCATCTATGCTAGTGATCAAGGAATCTAACAACATTTAATTGATATTTACACAAATTAAGTATGGGAAAGGGGAACACTTTTGTATTAATGAATAAAGAAGGTAAAGCTACAACCAAAGCCTTGATGTTGCTAGCTTTGTCTTCCACAATGGACTTATAACATTCCTCACTCACAACAATCTCTTCACACATAGACTCACTCAAACTTTCCTCTAAACCAAATCTCGGTCGTATAGCATAAGGGTGCTTTCTTTGGCCTCCTTCACTCTCTCCATGAAGGATTCATTTATAGGACAAAGGACATGAGATTCACTTAGGAAATGGATAGGAGGTGATGCCAACATGTGAGGAAGGTGAGTGCCACCTCTCCCTAGCTAGTAGGAACCAACTCCATGGAGGCTTTCGTAAGGAAGCTTCTAGAATCTTCTTTTTTCATGTTTTAGGTCCATCGACACACTTGGCTGAAGGTGAAAAAGCATCATCTCTTCTTGCTCGTGGGGGTAGAGCACCGACAACGCCTAGTGTCAATAGACAAAAAGGCACCGACGCTCTTTTCCCCACATGACAGTACACCGACAACGCTCTGTCACAACTGTGGAAAAGTATCGGTCTCACTAATGATGGAAAAAGTTCACCATAGGAATCTCAGACCATGCTTTCTGAAGGGTCATCAGGAAATAGTGGATTTTTCAAGTGCAACATTAGTTATTGCAGATGAAATATCTTGTTGTGATGAACAGTTTTGACATTCGACATGTAGCATGCTATAAAAATTCATGCTCATGACACATTACCCTTGCCACACTTATCATGGGAACAATGTATCACAACCCACGACTCTTTCATCTTCGCCATGAGTCGCACGTTGTCATTCTTTCCTGGTCATGATGTATCACATATCCAAATGTTTTGAGACTACTACAGGTTGATCGCAACCATAAATGAGTCTCAACCTGCAACACATTTCTAGCACGAAAGACTCAAGGGTTACGATACATCGCACTCACGATAATTGTGCCAAGGGTGATTTGTCATAAGTCCTTACTCTTTAGTCTTCACAATGTGTCATAGATCCCATTGTATCAAGACCATGACACATTGCAATGACAACACATCGTTTCAAACATGTATTATTTTTCCATGTGACACGTAACACATCTAAAAAATTTGCCCCTTTAACATTCACAACCCTCTCACCATGCCCCACACACAATACATTCTATTACTTTTAAACAAGAACTTGCAACATTGCCACTATTTCTCTTATTGTTAACATATAACTTTAATCATTTATTCTTAAATTAAATTTATATTCCTATAATATTAAATACAACTTAAAAATAAACGAAAATGTAAGTTTTCAAAAATATATATATGTATATAACACTACACAAAAGCAATTCAATTCTTCTTTTGATAGGGTTTAATCTTTTTGAAAATGGAGAAAGGCAACTTTCTTTTTTCAAAACTATTTTGAATATAATAGTTTAAAAATTATAACAATAACATATAATCATGATAATATCATTTGAAAAATATTTTGCACAATGTCATAATAACATACATGAATTTTTAACTTTCTTCATTTTGTAGTTTTATGTGGCAATAACATATATGATCTTTTGACTTTCTCTATTTTATAGTTTCGGTGTAAATTGTTAAAAGTGTTTTATTTGCTACTAACTTATTTTTTAACTTTTTCTAATTTATACCTTTGATGCAGATGATATCACAACAACCAGAATTCAGGGCTTGGTTGACGAGGCACATAATTGTGCCTCGTTGTCACTACCCTGATGTCATGCACCCATTTTCAATGTGTCGGTTGTCTTCATCCTCGATGATTGTGCAACTTAACTCTTCCAAGGTACGTTTCATCCTTGTTGCTGCTTGGTGGTATGCCTACATCAGCTAACTAATGACCAGCATCAATGCACATATGGAAATGCGTTGTCGATTTAAGGATACAGGTAGCTCGGCATTCATTCTCTTGTTCGCGTCTGCTCTCCTCGGTCACTTTACTCCTCGACCATCTGTCGCTTCCCTCGCGTTATATCATGTAGTCACCCTACTTCCTACCTCTCTGCCCACAGTCTGCACCATGTCGCACATGCAAAGGGGAACTTCTAGATGGGGTGGTGCAGGTCTGGGCGCCCCAAGCCAGTGAGCCATCAACTTCAATTCTCAAGCCAACTCGGAGGGCTACGACCTGGAGATCCCTGTCCCTCTTCATCTCATGTTTGACTACTGGGAAGATGAGTTAACAGGATCTCTCTCTGCTCCCAACCAGACTATTGAGCGAAGGAGGAATTACTGGGTGGTGAAGTACTTGTTGTTCCACCACCCTTCAACTTACGCCCCTAGTCCCTGACGCCATTCCTGTTGCGTTGGCATTCTAGCTCCATATACCCTTCCCATTCCCTCCGTCACCCCGCCCGCCTTGGCCATCTCAGCTTCCATCCCTCACGCTGACCCACCTATTGTACCCAAGGATATTGAGCCTCTGCCACCTCCACCACAGCAAAGAATGGACAGCACCACAACTAGAAAAATTAATACTGTCGCAGCTTTCAGGAAGTCTGAGCCTCTTTCGGTCAAGCGCACCCCCTCTAGAAATGATTACACTTCGAGCAGCAATGACGACTCTAGTGGTGAAGATGAATCAGGCAATGAGGACGGTGACCATAGCAACAAGGATGATCCTCCAGGAAAGCAGTTGAGCTCTGGATTTGGGACACCTATTATTAAGGATCTCTACACAAAATTATAGGCCAGGTTTTTATGTTTCAGGCTTTCTCCTTTTGCCAAAGTTTTTGGGAATCTAGATACCCAAGTTTATTATCACTATGCTCTTTCAAAAGTATTTTTGTAAACTCTATTAGCTCTATCTTTCTAGGATCTGTTTCCCCTCTAAGAGGAAGGATCTTTCAGACAGTCATGGTCCGATTTCCTTTCTTGGGCAGACTAGTCTTTTCTTTTTGTTTTTTCCTATCTATGGGATAGATTCTCAGTTTTGTACTATTAACTATACACTATTTTATTTCAATAGATTAGCTTCTAAATTTACAACAACAACAACAAAAACTTTCGCTATTTTATAGTTTTATGTCTTAATACAATAATTAATGTTTTAACTTTAACTTATTTTATAGTTTTGTCTTAATACAAAATTTGATGTTTTAACTTTCTCTATTTTATGGGTTTAGTGTAACAAGCCAAAAAAGTGCTTTATTTTTAAGTAATTTCCAAATTTGTGATATCTATTTTAATATTTTAATTCATGAATTAAATTTTTTTATTAATTTTTTTTATAAGTTGTTTAAAATAAATTAAAATGTTATATTATTATAAATTTTATATTTTTTTATTAATATCTTTTAATTAATATTGAAATGATATTCACATTAATTTTAATTTGATTTTTTATAATTAATATCATTTAATTATGTCGAAGAGGCGCATTTTACAACTCAGTAGGGGGAGATGTGTAAGTCCTTACATGCTCATCCTAGAGCCGACACGTGCTCTTTTATAAAAAATAATAAAATGTTATAAGAATAACATGTTGGCTCCATTTAGATTTAAAATATTTAGAGCCCTTTCCTATATATGGCTTGTCAACCATTCTATCAAAAAATAAAAATGCATTCATTTGTATGTCTCCTGATTTCTGTTTCTTCAAAGAAGAGAGTTTTTGTCACCCAGAAATGTCCTTGAAAATGCTCATTAGTGAGCCCCAGTGAAAACAAAAAACAACAAAAAAATTTTCCATGTCTCCATAGCCGAGCAACATTATAAGTACAGTACATATCTGATCAAAAAGCAATGAAGAGTTGAAAATTTGTTCCTGTACATATCTATTCAATTCTGCTTCGTTCCTTCTATGAATGGCCTGTGAAAGTATTCATAGAAGACTTTGTTTTCTTACTCTTTGATATTCCATTGGCCTAGTGGAAGATTTAGTCCCAATTTTGAAAGTTGATCCAATGTAGTGTTTGCTCCCTACAGACATGTCGACAAGAGAACAAGTCAAACCCCTACAAAATATGTTGAGTATCTGTTAGAATGGTATTTAGAAATATGTTATGTCAAGTTTGAATTTTGTTTATCCAATTTATGACTATCATTGAATCGCCAAAGATCTGAATTTGTGTACAACCCCTTTCTCTTGCAAATAGGCACAATAACTTTAGAGGGAAAAGTTCATCATAGTTGTTTGTCCCTTGGCCAAGGCCCATTTGAATTTGGAAGAAGTGGTTTTTTGAGATATATAGAATTGCTTCCCCCCTCCCCGAGAAATCTTGTCTTTTGAGGCCCCATCAAAATATTCCTAAGGAATTTGTTTGTTAATTGCTTCCTCACTGATGATACGGGGAACCGACAAATTTTTTTCCTATGGAAAATAGGAGAGGATATCGATTTTGGTTTGGACAATACATCCAGGGATGGAAGATATATCTTGGAATATTGCTTTATTTCTGGCCAGCGATATTCCCCAAATTAAAAGAAGGGGAAGTGCACGAAATCTCTCCGTTGTTAAAGAGCTAAGCCATGTTTTCCAGGACTATTCCATTGTGGCTCTGAACCATTCCAATGGATAGTTTGTGATTAAGGAGATCTCAGCCCAGGATTTTCTTATGTATATGCAGTGTATAAAGAGGTGATGAGGTGTTTCCTCATTTTGCATGCAGAGAGTACACCACCCTAGCCCTTCGATATTACAATTTTTCATTCAATCCCAAGTTGGGACTTTCTTTGCAAAAGCACACCAGACTTTTTTCCACCACCATTTTTTTGTTTTCACTCATAACTGTTCCAGTTAACATATTCTAGCCCAATTTCGAAGTGTCCTTGCCATGAGGGGCAAGGAACCAAATTAGCTCGTTCGTCCTATCTGTGATTCTGACATGCATGCTTCTGAGGGCTAGGATACAATCCCTCTAGAGGATGCCCATCTCATTCGTTAACCCCAGATCCACCTCACTTTTCCACCCCTAGTTCCATATCGTGGCAATGGTTTGGTCCACAATTTGATTTAGATGAAAGAATCCCTTCCCTTTAAGGATCTAGATGAGATTTGAGGGGAGTGTGTGCTTGTTTTGACATCCCAACCACGGGTAGGAACCAATGCAGACTTGGTTCTCATTGCCCACTTTCCATACTTGTCCTCTTTTTATTACAGGGAGGGAAAGAAGGGTTGATTTCCAAGTTATCAATACTCCCTGCTTATTTTTTGTCGGATTCCTAAGCCAGTTTGTAATGGAATCCAAAGCTATATATTTTTTGTTCACAACTTTAGTCCAAATATTTTTTGTGGACAGAAGTCTCCAACCCAATTTTGAAAATAGTGACTTTGCAAATAAGTGAATATTCTTTAATCCCCAACCTCCTTGAGATTTTGGTTTTTCCAGGTTTTCCAAATTTACCCACGATGAGACAAAGGAGTCTGAGTTGCCCGACTAGAGAAATCTGTAGCATGTTTTCCTTGCTTTGTCTAGAATTTCTTTAGGGATCCATGCCAATGACATCCAGTATACTAGGATTGCTTCTAATATTGATTTTATGAGAACCAATCTTCCAGCTCTGGAGAGCCATCAATGGCTCTAGGTTTTTAGCCTTTTCTCTAGCTTTACAACAAGCCATCCCCAGTCATTTTTTTGTAACCATTAGGTTTTAGGTGGAAACCCAAATATTTGAGACCCTCATCCAGTTGTTTGTTTTCGAAAGGGAAGATGGCAGCGTACCTTTGTGCTTCAATTTTGTCTAGGAGAAAGGTGGTGAGAGTGGATTTTTGTGCATTTATAACCATACCCGTCACAGCTTCAAAAAGGGTTAGAGTGTTTTCAACGTTTTCATTGTCCCTTATAGATCTGTCGTAGAAAATGAGAATGCCATCCACTAAAAGAAGATGAGCGAGGCTGAGATTGTGGCAAATGGTGATACCTTTAAAAGAGCCTTGTCTTTTGTCATATGAAATGGCTTTGTTGAGTCCTTTTGCCACCAGAAGAAAGAGAAGGGATGAGAGAGGGAAACCTTGTCACATCCCTCTCTCTGCCCCAAAGAAACATGATGCATAACCATTTATGAGGACCGCAAAGGAGGTTGTTGTGATGCAACTTATGATCCATTCTATGAAATTGTAGTCAAATCCCAGGTGGGTCAGAAGCATCCTCAAGTAGAGCCAGCTTACCCTATCCAAGGCTTTTGAGAGATCAATTTTGAGGATAACTCCTTTAGTCCCTGTTGTTTTTTTAGAGTGTAGTCCTTCCTGGGCGACACCAATGGCTTCGTGAATCTGCCTTCCTTCCAAGAAACCAAATTGCTCCTGAGAGATTACTTTTGATAGGGCCTTCTTTAATCTTCTTGCTATAATCTTTGCCACCACCTTGTATGTTACATTACACAACAAGATCTCCCTGCAATCATCCATAGTAGCGGGATTGTCTAATTTTGGGATCAAAGTAATGAATGTGGCATTAAGTGGAGGATGCATGATCCCCCCTTCCGAGATTCTTATACAAGGTATAGGAGATCAGTACGATAACCTCATAGTGGGCCAAAAAGAACTCAATAGTCCAATCATCTGGACCTGGGCTCTTGTCTTTCTGAAAGTTGTGAAGTGTTTCCTTGAGTTCATCCTCTGAGACTTCTTCCATGAGTTCTTAATTTGTCTTCTGGGTTTATAAACCCTGAAAAAAATTAGGTGAGACGAATGAACTTGGCCATATTTATTCGATTGTTTTCCTTATAGATGGCTTAAAAGTGAGTAGTGCCTAGTGATGTCAGCCCTTCAAAGGAAATGATGACCTCATTATTTTCATTTCTCAGATTCCATATG
This sequence comes from Pseudotsuga menziesii, assembly GCA_001517045.1. Lineage (NCBI taxonomy): Eukaryota > Viridiplantae > Streptophyta > Pinopsida > Pinales > Pinaceae > Pseudotsuga > Pseudotsuga menziesii. The sequence continues at coordinate 229,673 of LPNX010356898.1, read as the reverse complement.
GTGTTCTGGGACCTCCTCCCCTTTGCAAAAGCTTGGAAGAATTTTGTGTTTTCATCCCCACTTTCTAGCCAAATCGCCTTGCTCTTCAGGCGCCAAAATTCCTCTTGTTCCAAAAGAAGTTTTCTTCTTTTGTTCTCCGGCACTTCCAACTGAGTCTTAGATTCTAGAGTGAGATATCCCCCTCCTTCAGAGCTCTGGATAAGAGCAATTTCCTTTTCTGCTTGTTTCAGCTCTTGCTCATCCCTTTATTTTTTCTACAAGCCCACTCCTTGATTTTCTTTTTCATCCGAGCAAGGTTTTTTACAAGTGTGGGGTTGCATAGTTTCCAGCTTCAGGCTAGTACAAGGTCCAATTTTCATTAATAATGTTTGTTACTTCTTCCTCCTTTATCCATGCAGCAAATTTTTTGAAAGGAATGGGTGGTTTTTTCGAATTTCCTAGGATTTCCAATAAGATTGGTGAGTGGTCAGATTCTCCCCCTGTCTCCACCCATTGTTTGAAACTTAGGTTTTGTTATGTGAGGCCCTCTTTGATCAGGAAACAGTCCAGTCTTTTCGCAGTTCATCCTTTTCCTGATCTTTTGTTTGACTGGGTAGGTTTCACCTTGGAAGGGAGAATATCAATAAGGTGATGCTCTCGGAGAAAGAGGTCAAAAAAATCTGAGAGAGGGTCACTTCTCGAATTTGACCCCTAGTTTTCAAAATTCCCTAATGTGAAGTTCAAATCACCTCATAGGATTAGGTTTTCATTTTTTAGAAAGGACTTTTGTTTTAGCCTATTCTAGTATGAAACCCTCTCATTGTACGAGTCATATATGTTTAGTATTGTAAAAGGGTTATCAAGGCCTGCATGGTAGACCTCAACCCCAAGACCTAAATCAAAGCCTCAAAAAGTTTTTTATGTTCACCACCCTTGGATTCCATCCCAAGGCTAAGCCCCCCAAGTGCCCTCTAGCACTGATAGCAAGAAAATCAAAGTTGTTGAAAGTTTTTTTTAAGAAGAGAGTGACTTCCTCTTCCAGTCCCATTATTTCTTGGAATAAGATGATACCAGGTTGTTGTAGGGTTAGTCGCCTCTTTGGTGCAAGTTTTTTGGGTTTACTTGCCAAAACCATGTTGTTTAAGGATAGCACCTTCATTAGGAAACCCTTCCCGCAGCTATTGTTGCTCTAAGCGCCACTAAAATAGATTTATGTTTTCCATCTGCTACATCTTTAAATGCTATGTTCTATGCATTTGAGAGGTGTGAGGATCTACCTTTCCCTTTTCGATCATTTAGGGGATTCCAGCCCAGGAATTGGCTTTGTGGAGTGGGATATGTAAGGTCTGGGATGTCCCTGGATTTTAAATGGAATCGGATGTAATAAGTTTCCAATGAGGAGGACGGGTTCCCATTAGTGATTTGGCTCAAGGGGGATGGCAAGCTTTGTAGGGGGTTGATTTATGCTGGGGGGGTCAGGGGTTCAGAAAGTGGTCATGGAGGGGTGTGTTAGGGTTTTACAGAAGAATGGTTCTTCGAAGTAGGGAAATCTTTGAAATCAAAAGGTAGAGAAAATAAGGAAGCTTCCAGATTGGAAATAGGGGAGAGATAAGCTTTTTCCGTACCCAGTTTAGAATAGACTTCTGGATCTTTTGTGCCTTGCTTGTTGACGGACCCTTCTCCCTTCTCTGTGCCTCATTCAAGTTCCTTCATAGGGTTCTAATTCTGGTGCTGAGCTTCCGTCTGGGCCGAAGTCTTATTCATTTTGTGGCTTTCCGTTGAGCCACCTACTGGTTGGGGTGCCTCTATTATAATTTCCATAGTTTTTCCTTTGCTATGATCTTGTCCTATGTTTCTAACCAATCTCTTACGAGATCTATCAGAAACTTTGTTGAAAGTGTATTGGCAATGTTTTTCCATGTGCCCATAATTGTGGCATCTGTGGCACCAGAAGGATATCCCCTCATAATCAAGTTTCTTCCTAAGATTCACATGACCCTAGATGAAATTCAATTCCTCTCTAATTATGGTCCTTATGCTTAGAGATACCAGGATTCTTGCCACTGACATTCTTATGGTCTTTATGAAAGTCTTGTCTACATCAATGAAGGCTCCTAGGGCATTCCCAATGTCTCTAAAAGAGTCCCAATTCCATAACTCCCGCGATAGTCTCGATAGTTGCACCCAGACTGAAATCACATAAAAAAATTCGTTTCCACATCAAACATTGGCGTCCAATTTTTTAACAGGATGGGGGTAGATTTGAAGCTCCAGGGCTAATGAAGTATTTTATCGGCGTCCTCCTTACACTTAAGTTTGAAGATAAACTAGCCTCCTGAAAGTACCAACGTTTCAGGCTTATAAGTCAAGAACCTCGTCTAGTTTGTCCTTGCCCAGTTGTCCAGATTTTCTCTGTTGGGTTATTTGCCTCTAGCACGGCCCACTACAGTCGTTTCTGCCATGTCCAATGAGTGGGCAACCGAAACGTTTTTTCCACATATCAAGTTAAGGGGCTCTTTTGTGTTCTTGGGGATCTTACTCTTCTTTCGTCTATGCATGTGGCCCTCCGACGGGCTCAGGTTTTGAATCGGGTCAGCAAGTTCTGTCTCTGAGACTTCCCATACAGGGACTTCTAGTCCTTGTTGATCCAAGAGCTGCAATAGGGAAACAATGAAACCCTCTATGTTTTGAGTTTCAAGTTCTTTAGGGGACTCTTGAGACTTGTGTTAGGTCCTCATCTGCAATTGTTTGGGGCAACTCCCTGTCTCCCCATCTGTCCCCATCTTTTCCTTGTTTCAACTGGTTCCAGCTGTCGATTTTGTTGGATTTCGAGACCCCTGGTGTCTGTGGTGGGTATTCTGCAACCAACACAGGTAGATTCACGAAAATTCGTTGTCCCTCGTCGGGTCTACCAATAAAATCCACCTTGCAGTATTCCATCCATTTGCCAAGTGTCGTGTCTCCTTGTCGCCACATGTTGGTGTGGACCCGTGGCATGTTCTACGCCCTGCTTTCATCTACAACACCTTAGGGCTACAAAAATCTCACTTGGTAAAACTCGTCGTAGACCATTTTTCACAAAAACATACAAGAGTATATATTAAATCACTCCTTGATAATCACATACCTAAGAGATTTATCTTCATATTGTAAAGCTTTCACCAACAACTCTGTAAAGTCCAAAGTGGAATTTAGTTGATTATCATAATTTACTTTTTAAATATTTATAATTGTTTTAGAAGTTAAATACGATATTTTATTTTAAAAAATTCAATTAAAAAATCTCACAATTAACTAAAAAGATATCACCACTTTACTTAACTAATTAAGAAATCCAATTATTAATAATTTCATAATTTCACTCATCTAAATGTTATTAGTGGCTTCACGTTTTTTAAGGAAAAAACACTTAAAAGAAATGAACTCCATTTTGTTTAGATGGGAAGAGGGCCCATTCAAGACGATCGCCCATACAATTTTGTCCTTGTTACAAAGTGTTCTACGTAATGATTTCGTCTCTTTTGTATATTTTATTTGGTCATTATTTATGGGTTCTTTTGTAGTATATATAAAATATTTTATCAGGTTGGAAGTTGTGTGTTTCTTAATTATATTGTTATTTGATGATGGTGAGCTATTTATTCGAAACAAGAATAGATAGTTAGATTTTCTTTTTATTAGTATTGGTAGTTGAGTAAAAAATTATATTTAATAATATATGTAGAAAGAGTTTTTTTATATTTTTTTTATTGTATTAGGTAAAAATTTATTATTTTTATTAATATTGATAAAATATTGATAGGTAAGTAAAAATTTATATTTAATATATATAAAAAGAGTTTTTTTATATGTATTGTATTATTTAAAAAAAATATTAATATTAATAGTTCAATAAAAATCTATATTTAATATATAAAGAGAGTTTTTTTATTTTATTTTATTGATGAGAGTGGTGATGTTTTCCTTGTATGTTTGAATGTTTTTAAGAATATATATATATTTTTTATGTTATTATATTGAGTAAGTAAATTTGGGATCTTGGTTCTTTTTTGGATTTTTTTTATACTATAGGTTGTGATTGGATGAGATGGTTTGTATTTACTTTTCTTTTTGTCTAGTTTTGAAGAATGTAAATTGATGAAGGATATTTTCTAATGGTTGTTTTTATAATTTATATTAAAACTATATATGTCACTTGGGTGACCATTATAGGTTTTTTTTGTTACAAGGGAATAAGGAAGATCATTATCTTATCTAATTTATGTAAAAAAAGGGTTTATTATTAATATAATAAACTATGATATTTTTTTCGAGAAAATAAATATTTGAGTAAGTAAATTGTTTCAATTGATTGGATCTAAGTGCAAGATGATTTTACATAATAGATAATTTTATCTACAATTTTTTAACCAAAAGTTTTTCAAGACTATTACAATTTATTGTAATACTCTGAGATTAGGAAGAGTATGTTCCTCTCATTGTTATAAGAGAAAACATTTCTCAAACAATTGCATAACCGCTTTCGATTAATTTGACACTAAGACATACAATATCGTTAATGAAGTCCATATGGCATAAACATAAAAACTAACATTTTGTCACATACAAGAATATCTATATATCAAAGTCATGGTCGTCCGAGGTTGATCCTTAATCATCATTGGTTGGCTAATGATCATGAATGACAATATCCCATTCATCATTGCCTTATCTAAGTTTTAGAGGTTTTTTATCTTAGAGATTGCAAGGATGAAACTTGACATTTTGATGTATTGCGTAAACAACACCAATTATGGTGGCATTCCCTCTTCTCATAAATAATCGAACCAGATTTGTGGAAAGGGTCTTTCCTCGTGTATTGAGAATGCTTGGAGTGAACCAACTATGTTGGAAAATCAATGAGAGCAACTCTACAAATGATACAAAGTCCACCCCCGATAATTCAAGAACTATTACGAAAGTGCTACACATTTCAACTATTTTTATATATGTAACAATTGTGCTACCTCTTTTTCAATTTTTACATATGTAATAATTTGCATATTATACAAATTGACAAAAATTAGGAACTCACTTCTAATAAAAATGCATTTTATTAAGCCTAATATTGTTTTGATTTCCCCCTTAAAATAAGAAAAAAACATTTATGTTCCTATAAATTATCATACATTTATTATACAAAATTATATTTAATAAAAAAAAATATTTTACTATCTTAAACTTTTAAATATTTCATATATAATCAAATATAGATATATAATAATTTAATTTATCTTTACATAAGTATATTATAATAATTATATTTAACACATAAGACAACATTATAATAATTATATTTAACATATAAAACAATAATTTACTATATTAATTATTTATAAAATATTACATAGGTAACAACCAGAGAAGGCCTCCAATATATAACACTAATACCTTTAATGATCATAATTTCAAAATGAGGTCAAGAAATATCTTGTTCTATGTTTATTATATAAATAACCACTACATATTCTACACTTCTTTTTGCATAGCATTTTTTTATGCTTATCATATAAATAACCACTACTTCTTCTATATTTCTTTTTTATAGCATTTTTTTGTTTGTTAATTTGGTCTAGTTGTAATGGTTGTACGATGAAGTGTTAATGTCACACCTTTGGCTAGGGAGTGTTGTAGGCAATTCTCCGACACAAGGAAGAGACTTTGGTTGGTAGCATGTTCGGATTAAAACCCGCGAGCAACATGGCTAGCATGGACCGAAGTGCCCACATCAAAAACCCACGTCGAAGACGTGCCTAACACAAAGACTGCTCGGTGGATGAGTGTGGAAGATAGACATGTCGATAAAAGGGGATTCTAATTAATGCCTCAACATGGCAAGTTGGTATTTCATTGGCAAGGCACTTAGCGCCCATGCAAAGGCATGACACGCTTGAAGGATGGTCCACTTGAGGAGGTAGATTGACTAGGCGATGCTTACTTAGGCATTCGACATGACATGACAAAGGAGCATGTCGATGAGAGTGCACATCAAGGAGACTAAAGAGGTGGCATGTGGAAGCAACATGCCACACTAAGACATAGCAAGCGTCTAGAAGAGGGAGCACGGGTTGAGAGCCTTTAGCTTGCCCGTTGGTAAGCAAACCCACAAATGCATCACAAGTTGGGAGCACACACCTTGCCCATCAGGAATTAAACCCAGAAAATGATGTGAATTAGGAGTTGAGGCAAGAAACACGACTTGGGATCCCACTGTAAGTGCAACCAAGAGGTCGACTCAAGTTGAAGGGGTGTGCACATAGGACATGACCCTTGGCACATGGAAGGTGGATATATATAGAGGAGCATGACATGTGGAGAAGCATCCAAGCAAGTGGAAGCAAATACGTGCAAGCATCCAAGTGAAGTGCGAGCTAGCACAACTACAAGTACGAGTTGGGTGCAAGTCTACTGCAACAAAGGTGGGTATGCATCTTGGAGAGTGGTTAGTTAAGGTGACCAAGGTGACAGGTGTCGTAGGGGGCGGACCTGCTGGTCCGATAGGGACAGAGTAAAAATATAGGAAGTGTTGTTACAAGTTATTTAGGGGTTTCTTGTAGGAGGAGTTGTTTTCGATTGGGAACACTCCTAGAGAGGCTACTTGGTGTGCCCTCCTACTCTTGTAACTTGAAATTTGGAATATATATATATATATATATACATTCTTTGACACACCACATTGAGGTGCCGGATGTCTATACTTATGTCATTTGTGTGTTGAGTCTTGTATAAATAACTATGATATGTAATAAACGTGTTTAACAGAGTAAAGAGACTAACATAAGTATTACAAGGCATAGTTTGGCAAGCTTTCCTGGGGTTGGTCTCATCCCTGGGTGTGGTGCTTAGGTAGTGCCACACAACTAAGAAAATAAGTGAAGCCACATGTTTTGCTTCAGACTCTTAGGCCCGTGACAATTGCCCTTCCCACCAAGGTTTTATTCCCATAAGTTGCATGTTGAACTCATAATAAGTGTATTGTTGTATTGGCATCGAGCCTAGTTGTTGACTTGGATTTGTACCCTGGTTTATCTTAGATACCATACTCGAAATGAGAAAAAGTGCCCTAAGATTTACCCATATATTTACAAAATATTTGACAAAATTATTTAATCCAACATAAAATACACACAAAATTATAAGAATGGGTGTACCTTTAAGTTCACTTCGACAACCCCTGCACATCCAAACTCTCAAACAAAGAAATTCTAACTTATCATAAATACTCTTAACCTACCTAGTATCAATGGCTTTACAAGACAAAAAGTTAGTAATATAAGTTTACCTTGTGTACAACATGATTAAATAAACAATGTGAATAATTGTTTTCATTAGTTAAAAAAACACCAACAAGATATTTGGAAATGAGAGATGAATGAATTAAGAATTTTAAAATCTTATTTCATGGTGTATCTTATGTACCTAGACTTTGTGAGAATCCCACTAGATTCTTTGTAATGTATTGTGAGAAATAATTAATGACAATTTGAAAGCTTAAGAGTCGGATCGTATTTCACAACTACACATCTTCACCGCTAAGAGGGAGGGTGGTAAGAGGATGAGGGTCTGCAATTTTGCACTGGGGGATTGAAGGTGTGTTTTTGTTGTAACGAATGCACACCTTCACCCCCAAAGAGGTAGTTGGAGAAGGTGTGTAGGGGTGACTATAAACACCTTCACTTCTTTACAAATGTGTGGTGAGGGTCACAAGAGAGTGCAAGTGTGTGTTTGTTGCACACTTTCACCCTAAGTTCACAGGATGGGTGGTGAGGGGCACCTTCACTTCTAGGGATGAAGGTGTGCAACAAACACACACCTACATGTGGTGAAGGTGATGGTGAGAGATTGAAGGTGTGCAACTAACACACCTACACACCCTCCCCCTCCACTCTCATGGGGTGAAGGTGTCCAACAAATGCACACGTGGACATTCTTACTACCCACCCACTTGAACACCATCAACACCCACCCTCCAATAAATGCATGGTAAGAGTGTCTAGAAATGTGTGTATGTGGCACGCCTTCACCATCATAAGAGTAAGTAGAGAGGGTGTGTTTGTTGCACACATTCACCCCTTTGAGAGGATGGGTTGGGGGGGAGGGATGTTGAAGGTGTGCATTTGTTCCCTTAACCACCAACCCTCCCTAAGGGTTGAGGTGTAAAACTAACTCACACATGCACATTTTCATCTCCCACGTCTATTAATAAAAAGCACACTTTCATCAGCCACATTTTTTTAATAAATGTACACCTTCATCCCCCACCACATAGTTACCCATCCTCCTAGGGGTATGCACAATTGTGCACCCTCACCTCCCTACAACTCACCCTCCCAGGGGTGAATATGCGTGTAATAAATGCTTACCTTCACCCCCACCACTCGCCCTTCTGTGGTGCGACACACAAAATTATATTTAATAAAAAAGATATTTTACTGTTTTAATTTTTAAAAGCATTCATATACAATAAAATATAGATATATAATAATTTAATTTGTCTTTACATAAGTACATTATAATAATTATATTTAACATAAGACACCAATTTACCATATGATTATTTATAAAATATTACATAGGTAACAACCTACACTATATAACACTAATACCTTTAATTATGATAATTTCAAAATGAGGTCAAGAAATATCTTATTCTATGTTTATTATATAAATAACCACTACATCTTCTACACTTCTTTTTGCATAGCATTTTTTTTATACTTATCATATAAATAACCACTACTTCTTCGATATTTCTTTTTTATAACATTTTTTTGTTTGTTAATTTGGCCTATAGTTGTAATGGTTGTAGGATGAAGTGTTATTGTCACACCTTTGGCTAGGGAGGGTTGTAGGAAATTGTCCTACTCAAGGAAGAGACTTTGGTTGGTAGCATGTTTGGATTAAAACCCATGAACAACATGGCTAGCATGGACCGAATTTCCCACATCAGAAACCCATGTCGAAGATGTGCCCAACACAAAGACTGCTCGATGGATGAGTGTGGAAGACATACACATCGATAAAAGGGGATTCTCGTTAATGCCTCAACATGGAAAGTTGGTATTTCCTTGGCAAGACACTTAGCACCCATGCAAAGGCATGACGCGCTCGAAGGATGGTCCACATAACAAGGTAGATTGGTTAGGCGATGCATACTTAGGCACTTGACATGACATGACAAAGGAGCACGCCGATGAGAGTGCACATCAAGGAGACTAAAGAGGTGGCATGTGGAAGCAACATGCCACACTAAGACATAGCAAGCATATGGAAGAGGAAGCACGGGTTGAGAGCCTGTAGCTTTCCTGTTGGCAAGCAGACCCACAAGTGCATCACAAGTTGGGAGCACACACCTTGCCCATCAGGAAGTGGATTCACAAAGTGACGTGAATTAGGAGTAGTGGCAAGAAACCTGACTTGGGATCCCACCATAAGTGCAACCAAGAGGTCAGCTCAACTTGAAGGGGCATGCACATAGGACATGACCCTTGGCACATGGAATGTGGATATATAGAGAGGAGCATGGCATGTGGAGAAGCACCCAAGCAAGTGGAAGAAAATACGTGCAAGCATCCAAGTGAAGTGCAAGCTAGCACAACTACAAGTACGATTTGGGTGCAAGTCTACTGCAACAAAGGGGGGTATGCGTCTTGGAAAGTGGTTGGTTAAGGCAACCAAGGTGACAGGTGTCGTAGGAGGTTGACCTGTTGGTGCAATAGGGACAGAGTAAAAATCTAGGAAGTGTTGTTTCAAGCTATTTAGGGGTTTCTTGTAAGAGGAATTGTTGTGGGTTGGGAACACTCCAGAGAGGTTACTTGGTGTGCCCTCCTACTATAGTAACTTGAAATTTGGAATCTATATATATACATTCTTTGGCACACCACATTGAGGTGTCGAATGTCTATACTTATGTCACTTGTGTGTTGAGTCTTGTATAAATAACTATGATACGTACTAAACGTGTTTAACTAAGTAAAGAGACTAACATAAGTATTGCAAGGCGTAGTTTGGAAAGCTTTCCTAGGGTTGGTATCATCCCTGGGTGTGGTTCCTGGGCAATGCCACACATCTAAGAAAACAAGTGAAGCCACAGGTTTTGCTTCAGACTCTTAGGCCCATGGCAATTGCCCTCCCCACCATGTTTTTATTCCCATAAGTTACATATTAAACTCATAATAAGTGTGTCGTTGTATTGGCATCGAGCCTAGTTGTTGACTTGGCTTTGTACCCTAGTTTACCTTAGATAACATATTCGAAATGAGAAAAAGTGCCCTAAGATTTACACATATATATAAAAAAAATGACAAAATCATTTAATCCAACATAAAATGTACACAAAATTACAAGAATGGGTGGCCCTTTAAGTTCAATTCGACAACCCCTACGCATCCAAACTCTCAAACAAAGAAATTATAACTTATCATAAATACTCTTAACCTACCTAGTATCAATGGCTTTACAAAACAAAAAGTTAGTAATATATGTTCACCTTGTGTATGACATGATTAAATAAACAATGTGAATAATTGTTTTCATTAGTTAAAAAAACACCAACAAGATATTTGGAATTAAGAGATGAATAAATTAAGAATTTTAAAATATTATTTCATGGTGTATCTTATGTACCTAGACTTTGTGAGAATCTCACTAGATTCTTTGTAAACTATTATGAGAAATAATTAATGACAATTTGAAAGCTTAAGAGTTGGACTTTATTTTAGAACTGCACATCTTCACCCCTAAGAAGGAGGGTGGGAAGAGGACGAGGGTATGCAATTTTGCGCTAGGGAATTGAAGGTGTGTGTTTGTTGTAACGAATCACAGCTTCACCCCCAAAGAGGTAGTTGTAGAAGGTGTGTAGGGGTGACTATAAACACCTTCACTTCTTTACAGATGTGTGGTGAGGGTCACAAGAGAGTGCAAGTGTGTGTTTGTTGCGTACTTTCACCCTAAGTTCAAAGGATGGATGGTGAGGGGCACCTTCACTTCTAGGGATGAAGGTGTGCAACAAACACACACCTACATGTGGCGAGGGTGATGGTGAGAGATTGAAGGTGTGCAACTAACACACCTACACACACCCCTCTCCACTCTCATGGGGGTGAAGTTGTCCAACAAATGCACACGTGGACATTCTTACTACCCACCCACTTGAACACCCTCAACACTCGCCCTCCAATAAATACATGATAAGTGTCTAGAAATGTGTGTTTGTGGCACGCCTTCACCGTCATAATAATAAGTAGATAGGGTGTGTTTGTTGCACACCTTCACCCCTTTGGGAAGATGGGTTGGGGGAGGTATGTTGAAGGTGTGCATTTGTTCCCTTAACCACTAGCCCTCCCTAAGGGTTGAAGTGTAAAACTAACTCACACATGCACATCTTCATCTCCCACATCTATTAATAAAAGGAACACTTTCATCTGCCACATTTTTTTATAAATGCACACCTTCATCCCCCACCACATAGTTACCCATCCTCCTAGGGGTATGCACAAATGTGCACCCTCACCTCTCTACAACTCACCCTCCGAGGGGTGAATATGCATGTAATAATGCATACATGCACCCCCACCACTCGCCCTTCCATGGTGCGACACACAAAAACATGCCCCCCGCCCCCCACCCCCTCACCCCATACTCTCTCCTAGGGGTGATGCACAAACGCACACACTCTTCACTCACCCTCGTGGGGGTAACACATAAATGCACACCCTCAACCCAACTACCCACCTCAAGGGGGTGATGCACAAATGCACACTCTCTCACCACCCATCTTCTTGGGGAGTGACACACAAATGCACACCCTTGATCCCCACCACCCATCCTTCTAGGAGTCAAATGTATTTTTTAACCAAGAGGCACATTCAACAATGCAAGTGACAACGAAGTGTAATATAACAAATGATCATAACGCTAATACAACACACTAACAAATTAAAAATATAAATATAAAAAATAATAATAAATGCAAAACCAAATTGTTTATATAAATAAATATGTATACCCTTCTTCTACCAAATCTATTTAATATGACAAAGAATCAAATCTCTTACCAACCTTTTCTCCAATATTTGCATTCCAAGCAAAATTACACTTTANGCTAGCTATGGAGCAATCCTCCCTCATCGGACGGAGGAGGAGCAAAGTTAACGTTGACTTTGCTCCTCCTCCGTCCGATGGAGGGAGGATTGCTCCATAGCTAACTCACTCCCTTTAAAAAACTTGATCACTTTCAACCTTTAATAAATCTAAAATTAAAATGAATTTAAAAATCCAAATATTTATGTTGAAAATTAAGCAATACAAAATACAATTTTTTTTTCCTTTATTGAAAAAAATCCTCACACATTTTTTTTTGTTTTGTTTATAAAAAAAACTGATTTTTTATTTTCAAAAATAAAAGACACTCGTTGCGAATCTCAAAGAGTATAAAAATAGGATTGGCTAATGTTCTTTTCATTTACCATATAAGAAGCTCCATAATTCTCGACTTATACACCATGTACATTCAATAACGAGGTTTGAATTAATTTTCAGCAACAAATAATGAAGTTGAAGTTAGTAATATATGATTGAGTACTTTGGGGAAAGACTTTCCTAAACAAAGTTCAAAAACATCTCTGCAACTATACACGTGCAATGTTTTTCTGTGAAGCCATTATTACTCATCATCCTAAAAAGAATGGAGTGGGGCAGACCCTCTCATGTGGCATGTGACCACACGATATGAATCTAACACCATGATAGGGGAGCGTGCTACGTCTGCGCAGATTCAGAAGCGATAAACTTCATGATTGCATTTTTGTGTACTCGCTCATTATATTAATCTTATGGTTATTGTCGTTACTTGTTAGTGGCCTTTGGTGTGAAGATTGGGAACGAGGACCTGGATTTGATTGATAGAGATTATAAAAATTTGAAATTATATCCCTTGACTAGATAGGTACAACAAACCATGGTTTATAGAGGGCATAATTTGTATCCTTCATATATATATAGGATGTGTTCATGGTTAGGTTGTTTTACATGGGTTAATATGAGGAGTTACTAGTAATATTAAATTTTTACATAAAGATATTGGTCAAATATGTGAGGCTTAAGGTCATTCTCTTATCATCCTTAAGACTAGATATTAACGGTTACGATTATGATACAATTTTAATTGAGGGGCCAACAACTTGACTGGTAGGGAGGTAAGTTTTGCAGTCTCCCCACTAAGGTTCAAATCCCCAATGAGACATTGGCTGGTTGTGATAATGCTAGAAAGGTAGATGCCATGTGGCATAAAGGTCTATACGATGTGACTTGGGAGGTCTTGGTCCTTGTTAAGTCAGGGGTTATTGGTATATCTGGCTTGTTGGTTGTTGGATATACTCTTGGGTTATAGTGGAAGCCAATTGTATTTGAACTTGCGCCTCGCCTAGGTAATCCTAACCACTTATTGATTCTCATGGTTAAAAAAAATACATGTTTATGGAGTTGGCCTAGAGGTATAGTGACGTTTCTTTCATTGAGGTCAAAATTCCCTCAACACTTGGGTATGTTTTATCTTATGAAATAGTGAAGTCATTTCAATTGTTAAGTTTTGTAAGAGTATTGCATTGACTATATAATGTAACGCAATGCTCCATCTTGTACTAGGTGGTGGATGTTTGACACTTAAATTTAGGGTTCACAACTTACTATATTTAAGGAACAAAACCGTGCTAGTCTATCTAAAATGAACTTAATACTAAAATAAGTCACAATATCCAATACATAAGGGAAATGGTATATTGATTTTCACTGATAGAGGTAGGAATTGTGAGTGACATTATTGGTGCTTTACTCTACTCATTGGCTCCAAGACTATTCTCTATGTAACACTACTAATTTTGACGCTATGATTGACCAATTCTACAATTTGATTGTCTATGAAGTGGTTATGTTTTTGCATATTGTTAGACAAAAAATGAGAAGGAGGTTGATGTCTTGGACTCGCCATGTCTCTGATTGCGCCATTTGGTATTAAAATTAATATACGTTCATAATTCCCCACAACAAGATACTTCAATCTTTGATTCCCTCTTGCTCTTCAATTACCTTATCAACTTGTAGTTAAACACGAAGACAATTTAAAATGCAATTAACTAAACTCAACCATGTCACACACAAACAAAACAACCCAACACATGTGAGGGTGAAGTCAAAAGGTAGTTTGGCATGCTAGCTCAAGGCATGACCAATAACTCAGTGGAAATCTCAAACTATGCCTTGAACCAACCAAGCATTAGGAACTCATGTTAAAACACAAAAAGTAACATAAGACATATGCACTTAAACTCAACCATACCATCCACACAAGAGGCAAACATATATTTTAAGGCAAAAAATTTAAAGACAATAAGGAAAGTTAAGATTTTTTCCCACTATAATTGGTAATATTTGTATTCAAAGAAGAGTTACGACCAATTGGACAACCTTATAATACAAATTGATAAAAAGATGGCTACAACTCATGTGCAAAAATGGCAAAGTCCTTGTTTCAAAAAATCCTATAGTTATCTAGCCAACAACCATACACTAGCTTGATAAGTATATTGCCTAACAAGTAGTCCTACTAACAAAACATTCTAAACAAAGAAGGATCTAAAAACGCTAGCCCATGTAGGTTGTCTTCTAACACCTAGGTTTCCTTATTGTCCTTGTCATAACACATGCAAATTTTTATTATGTTGCAGGGAGTAGACCAATTCTTGCAAATTATAGTTTCAAATTGGGATTGCACTAAGCCCCTGCACTTTCTTCCTTCGAGCTAGATGAATCAACAACAAATAGAGTAGGGGATGGGAGGATATTTAAAGGGAGATTAAAGAAACTAACAATAGAAGCCACTAAACATATAGTCCATGCAATGGTACAAATCTAAATACTTGTTTCTTTGAAACTATTGAAATCCCTTAAATTCATGTTTAAGGCCTTGCATTTTCCTTAATCAAGTAGTAATCTAAACAACATGCCTATCTTTCTCTTGAATCTCCATCAATAATTTTTCCTTCAATGCTGCTTCTTGCCAATGTTTCCATTGTAGAGTTGAGGTTACCATAGGCTATTAAGCTTATGATACCCCACTTTCACGTCGTTTCACAATTTTGTTGACCTCCACCTACGCACACATCACAGACTCATTTTTCCCGCATCGAGCCATTGTTCATACATTATTGGGGACACCCAAATTGAATGTGTGTTGTCTAGAGCACTAAGACCCACCAAGTAAATTTTAGAGTGTTCACTCATTGCATTCCCTAGAATGAGGTGATTGGAGCAAGCTCCCCAGGTCGAGCCACAAAACTAGATGCATGGGGGAGGGAAGACATTGTTCTCCCAACTCAACCTTCAATCCACCAAATAAAACCACATGCAAATAAGAGTTGGACCAACATGTTTTTATTGATATGAGGCACCAACAACTAGCATCATTAGAGAATGCGAATTATTAATGGCCTCAACCCATAGCCTTTTCGAACCCATCATACGAGACACTTACATAATTCATGATGGGTTTAATATTGATTAATGCCATAGAAGAGAAGTATAATAAATAACCGCACACCCTCCTCCCCCAACCTGCCTCTTTTCTTAATTAAAACTTCATTCATGGACACTCCCATATTCACAAGAAGATCACCATCTTCATTACTTGCTCGCAACACTTAAAGCAAAATGATGAGATAATTCTATCATTCTTTAGACCAGCCAAGATATGTGAGAATTTTAAGGAATATAATGTTATAAGAGAGACCTCATAATGATTGAGGAGTCGATGACTATAGTTGCACAAAGCACACCTAATGATTATAGTTACACAAAGCACATTTTGCTTTTTGAGTAAATAAAAACCTTGAAAAATTGTCAATACTTGAATTGAAATATTAAAGACAACACTTAAATCCTAAACAAACTTTGTTTCTATTTTTTTAAACCTAAATTAAAATTAAAAAATACAAATTATTTCATATTTTAATAAACATTTTAACAATCATGCATGAAAACTATAGAAAACAATAATATAAAGTAATATCATTTTTGAATTTTTTTAACATAACATGCAATCACCATTTTTCTTCCCAAAATACTTATTCTCCCGAGTTTCTCTCACTTATCCTCATGGGATCCTAGCACATCAAAAGAGACATTCCCTACTAAATACCTCTTATATTATACTCCAAACCTATATACTCTATTCTCCTCCCTCCCTAGAACCATGAAACCTTTCATTCCACCCCACATACCCCTTAAAAAAACATAATTGACCCACCCCTAGAACCATGAAACCTTTCACCCCACCCCCCAACATACACCCCGTTCAAAGCATAATTGACCCACGTTAAACTAAGGTAAAAGTAACCTTTCTCCATAAATATAATATTGAACTCTTGGTAAATATATTATAAAGCCTTGATAAATATTTCACATTTAAAAAATGCATGAAATTATTTTCCGATACGTACGAGGAGACAGTGGAGATTCTTTTCCGAAGCGGCTTGGCACGTGCGAAAACATTTACCCCGGGAGATAAAACCTCGGACTACATTCCCCCGGGTAAATTCGGAGTCCGGCACCGTAAATTTCGGCCCGTCACTTCGCGTCAATATTCGACCTACGAATATCCCGTCACTAGATTTTCGTTCCAGTGGCCCTTCACTGCCAGTTAAAATGTTACAACGGAATGGTTGCATGTGATCGCGAATGACGGAATGCTTGTTCCAGGTTGACGCCCACTGTGACTGTAAATTCTAAATGCAGACATGCAGACAGCAGCTGTCCACGTGGCATTTGTGGCAGACTTTAATCATAATCCAATTACGTTTACGTTTGCCATTTGTGGGCAGGCACTGCGCAGTGAAATCGCTTACTGTTCGTATTATTTATATCTTTGGAAATTTTCAACTGATCGATGTGGTTATTTAAGGGAAAGAATGTGGCTGTCCAGTTTTGCTGGTATAAAACAAGAAAATAAAATTTCAAAAAATTGTAAATAAAAGAAACTATGGAATCGAATGGAACCAGGGTTGATTACATTTTTCTCATTTATAGAATTTTTTGTTATTATATATATATATAGAAACAAATTTAACATTTTAAATATAAGAGTGAATTTAATATCTTAAAATATTTTATTGCGACATGGTGTAAAATAAAAATAAGTTTTATTTTGGTTATCTTGTATTATTGTGAAGTTTGTGGTTGCAACATTTCTTTAGAATCCTAAAGAAAGATTGAATACGTTCAAAAAAGTTTGATCATTTATAATTTCAAAATTAAGAGCAATATGCCCAATCCTATTCTCCTTATATAAGTGGGTCTTCCCCCCATTGGAGGCTTGATGAAAATATCACTTTGCAAAATATTAACAACCTCAAAAATACTATCACATCTAGGTTCAAAGTGAGAATGTGGGACAAGAAAGTCTTAGAGGTTACAAGGAAATTAAGATATTCCAAGGAATTCATTAATCCTAATTTGGAAGATCAAAAGTACCTCTTTGTCTTAACTAGTTCAAAGAAGAATATTGATATAGTCAAGATAAAAACAAACTCCCATGAGCTTCATAGTAAAATAGGGTGCTGGACAATTCCCAAAACTCCATGGGAGGAGAGGATTTGCCAACTCTGTGAGTCTATGAGTGTTGAGGACTAATCTCACTTTCTTTTAGAGTGCCATGCGTACACCCACATTCAATCATAGTTCCCTAATCATTGTTACAATTCTAATCTCCATGATCTTCTAACTTGTCAAAACTATGGTGACCTATGAATGCTTCTTACTCATTTTAATCATAGGAATCAAATTTTTGCATATATCTAAATAGTTCACTTCTCTTTTCTTAAGGTTAGATAGATCAAATTAGTCTTAGTGCACGTTAATCTTCATTGTCAACATATAAATTTCTTTAAACACCACAAATTTAGAGATCATAAAAAGATTATGATTAGTTTAAGCATAAACACAATAAACTTCCTCCAACATTACAATTAATGTTATATTTAACCATAAATACTTTTAAAACTGATGGTATATATTTCAAAATATACAACATTAATTATATTATTACAGAGTGATTAATAAATATAAAAACATAACATAAACTTTTATTTATTTATTTAAGATAAAATAAATGTTCAACTTTTTGAATAAGTTAATTTTTTTTCACTGGGAAAAGGACAACATTAAATTAGATAAAGTTGTGTAAAAAAGACAACATGATACATACTCCAAAAAGCATTTGAACAGTAATGTATCAAATGTTCCAGTAATTCCAAATCAAACAATATTCGTGTAAGCAAGATGATCATCAACTACAACATCATAGATACCAAAGATGCACATACACATATATCACATAATGATAAAAAAACAACCTTTCACCAAGAAAGACCCCGAGGCATGTCACCACCCAATAAAATTGGAGAGTTCATAGTACAATGAGAAAAAGTCACAGAGGACCATCCTATTGGAAACTAGAAAGCTAATAACTTGGCATAGTCCCTTCAGCAATAATACTCCCATTGAGGAATTCCTTCCATAGAATCACACCATACCTTGCTTGGAGAGAGAATCAGAGTGTGAGTTGTATTCCTAGAATATGTGTTGGAAAGACATCGATGGACACTGATCAATCAAAGTTTGGTTTTCCCAAGCTAGTGAGAGAGGCATATAGACTGCAACTTCTGTCTGTTGAGAGCCCAATCAATGATGGCTTTGGAGTCGCCCAGGACCAATTGCAACATAATACCACGAACCATGACAAACCTAAGGAGTCCCCAAAGCGCCAAGAGCTCAACCCGAGTGTTGGTACCTTTACCGACATTCATGCAAATCCAAAAAGAATGATCCATAGCTAGCTGGATAACCATTCCAACACTGCACGATCCAGACTGTTCGACACCATAAAAAAACCCACCCTGTCACCAACCGTCAGCTCCAGACAATTGATGGTGCGATTCTTAGATAAGGGAGCAGTACCAAGAGAGATATTCAGACCAGATAGAACCTTATGCGCTAACAGGCTCAAATCAATGGGCACCATTTGGAATAAATATCGATTCCTCATAACCCAACACTCCCAAATACACAAAATAGTACCATCTCCAAAGTGAGAGAAGAATGTTCAACCACCCTAAAAAGGAAACTAGACAGATTAACATCGCTCCACGTCCAATTGATGCACCACTTAGAGCATAGAAAGGACCACAGTCCCCGAAAGTGAGGACAATGGAAAAACATATGCCCCACGAACTTGACCCCTAACAAACAAAAAGTGCATCTACTGGGGCCCTGATAGCCACGCCTCTAGAGCATATCCCAAGTCAAAATATTGTGATTCAAAACCGACCACATGAAACATTTAATTTTCAACAAGACTCGCACCTTCCACAACAAATCATACCACCAAACCGGTTGGTAGGTTACATGCGATCTAATCAAAGAGGAATACGCCAGACGGGCCGTGACAGTGCCAACTGCAAAGTTACCCGACTGCACCAAAATATCAAGAAGAGTAGATACGTATATACCAGCCTCACAAAGCAAAGTAGTAAAATTCCAAAGCAAGAACCCTTGTCAGACCTAAGGATTGAGCTGGCCTCCAACCAAGGAAGGGATCCTCGCAATTAACAACAGCATGTCAAAGAACAATGACATTATTCTCACGAAGACAAGACTCCAAATCCCGTGAAAACTTGACATATCCAATCCCAACAATTTGGTCAACGCCCAAAAAAATATTACTACCTATGCCCACATAGGTTATAGGTTAGAACATATAAGACTTAATATGGTTAAAATAAAATTTTAAACATATACATATATACACACCAAGCTATTAACATATCCCTTTTCAAAAGAGGTATGGTAGGACGACCTTCTATTTTAAAAGTGTACGGGAACTTAGAATGAGCTCATACTTATTCTATGTCCTAGAAACTTGAAATAACAAACGAAAATTTTTCAAGCTCTTCCCAGCTATGTCTCGTGGATATTATACTACATCATAAATAAGCAAGCGAATATTTAAACATAAATTTTGGTATTTAAAGATAAAATATGGGATTCAATTTTTAACTGAACATGAACACAAAATCAAATGCTGTTTAAGTGATAAACCAAACTATGGTTTGGGCATTGTTTGATGGTGTTAGCTAAGGTGATTCAATTATGTGATGCATGAGTTTATCTAATAGCTAATCATTTTTATATATTAAAATTTGGAACATGACAAAATGCAAATAATATAGTATAGCTTTGTTTATTATGGATGTGTTTAAGATATGTTGTGGATATAAATGTGAATGCTTTATAGTTTTTAAGTGATTCAAAATTATTGGTGGATTAGTGTAATGGGGTGGCTCAAATTACAACCATGTAGGTCAACTTCTTCTCCAACGAATCAAAGAAGCTAGATCTCATTTTGTACAACTTATCTTTGTGCATCTATACACGAAATTAAATCAAAAGGCAGATGGGCTTTCCAAGGATACTATCCCACCATAGGATGCAATGATGGAAATACAATAAACTAGAGAGGGAGAAGCACTTACACTTGTTACACAATTCATAACTAAAATTTGAAACTCTCCCTTGTATTTTTCTGTTCATGAAATATAAGCTCTATGTAAAACATATGTTTTGATTCTATTTTATCTTGTGAGGAAAAACTGTTTGGGTTCTTCAATTGTTTCTTTTGAATGCTTGGTGCACTAAAACTAGTAATATAGTGTAGAAATATCAAAGAGGTTTGACAAGATCTTCTATCTTCAGTTTTTGTATTAAAAGGCCAAAAAAAATGTATGCAATCGATTTTTAAGCAATGGAGCTACCCATATATATTTTGATTTCATCTCGAAATAGCAAATATAATAGCATTTTTCTTAGAAAAGAAAATACCAAACTATAGTGATGTTGATGCCTAATAAATTTAAAGTCCAAAATATCTAATATATACTTACTCTTGAGATATTGAAAGAATGGAGATATTTTAATAGTGAGAATTAGGATAAACATAATCTAACTGACATCATTTACTTTTAGATTATCAATGGATAATGGCAAAAAATAGGAAAGCACAAATGAAACAATTACCGAGCATGATCTTGGGCCACACCTAGGTGGAGGAAGACAATATGGGTCACCAAAATGGAACAGGAAATGGGCATATGTGACTATGTGAGTATAACCATTGACATATCCTTTTTTTATAGGAATCAAAAGCTTCGATTTATATATGTATTGCTTACCCATAATGAATGTTGATCTTTATTTTTGGCTAATATTGATAAAAAATTAGGAGTTATGGATGGAAAAGTCACTTATATTGATAGGAGCATATTTTTGTCCAAATAAAACAAAATCAGATTTTGGTGATGAATATATGAAACTCTATTGAAGAAAATAATACTTGATATGCCCTTAACAATGTAGTTCATTTCAAGTAATGAATAGAAACAAAATCATTTAACTAGCAACATTGCAATTAATGTTATATATGTTGAAGTAAAGGGTATCCTCTCATTTGAAGTACTTTTATTTTGAGGATATATATACAATATTAATTGCATTGTTGCAGGTTAATAAATATAAAGAGTTAAAAAATCGGAAGTGGCTTAAAATAAAAAACAAACGTTCAATAAATTCTTCAATCATTGGCCAGAAGTCAAAACAAGAACATGTGTTACGTATCACCATAAAATGGAGTTTTAAACATTTAGTATCTCTACCAAACTACAATAATGATGTGAGTGTCTAATAAATTTAAAGTCCCAAAATACTTAAAATAAACAAATTATGACTTTTAACTAAATTGAAAATATAAGTTTTTAATAAATTAAAAATTGCTACATTAGAGCATAAACACCTAACAAATATAGAACCACTTATCCTCATATTCAAATA
The DNA here is from genome assembly GCA_001517045.1 of Pseudotsuga menziesii. Taxonomy (NCBI): domain Eukaryota; kingdom Viridiplantae; phylum Streptophyta; class Pinopsida; order Pinales; family Pinaceae; genus Pseudotsuga; species Pseudotsuga menziesii. The sequence goes on along the minus strand of LPNX010356898.1, from coordinate 207,722 downwards.
GAAATAAATGTAAAAAAAAATTAAAACCCAATTAGCATAGACCACCTAGATTAATACATGGTACCTACTAAATATGAATTATATTATATGATTTAAATTAGAAATAATAATTTAAAAAAAGATTATGTTTAACAAACAAATAAACTAGTTTAACATAGAGTAAGACTTAATGGCTAAGAGCTCGTCTTCGTAGCACCTAAGAAAATATCTGATTACATAGGACCTAAGGAAATATCTGATTACAGAAGACCTAGGTAAGAGTGGAAGTTTATCCGACATATGATAGAGTAAAAGTTTGCCCAACATTCATGTGGCTTGATTTTCCTTAAATAATATCATATTTGAAAAAAAAAACAAATTCACCATTTTTTTCATTTAAAAAAAAATACTCAGAATTGATTTTGTCCACTTATGAAGTCACTCAATTTGAAACTAGATGAGTTAATAAGAAATAAACAAACACAATTATGACTTGTTTAGTTTTTCCAATTTTTAACTGTCTAGATTTTTTAAAAATAAATTAATGTTTAAAAAACAAAATTAACATTAAAACTTTTTATATATCGTCATTTTTTAACAAATTTAAATTAATATCTTCCAAAACAAAGATTAATAATCAAAATTGTCATAAACTTTATACTACTAAATTTTTAACTAAATTAAAAAAAACAAAAATTAATAATAAAAAATCTTATAATTTTTATTCTACCAAATTTTTAACTAAATTAAAAAAAATCTATCCACTTATTAATTTTTTTTTTTCTAATAAATTATAAATATTCAAGAAGGTAAATTCATTTTCTACTCCTCTCCTCTTCCATATATGTACAAAAATATATTTCAGATTTAAAAGTGTACAAAATATATTTCAGTAGTGATTTAGTGGAAATAAATCTCCATCTCAAATTAAAAAAAAATGCATTTAGGAAAAATAAAAAATAAAAATAACGCATTTTAAAAAATAAAAAAATCATACTCATAAATTTGAATCATAATTTCTTAGTATATAATTCCCTTAAAAAGGTAGCGGTATTTTGGATACTAGTTAGGATTATGTTGACAAATGACCTCATATTTGGTAAAGCTAAAGCTAGCAAATGTTGACGCTCTCACTCTTATTATAAAGAGAGGTATTTTGACGCACAGTGTGTCCACTGTGAAAGTGATATCTGCAGGCAAGCCTAGAAAGGAGTAATTGCGGATGGGAGGGTATCCGCAGAGTCAGATATAATTGGCGATTGCCTGATGGAATTTGAAAGTTGAGGATACTCCCCACACTGATTATTCCAGGACTTCCTTTTGCTGTCAGATGACGAAACCTCAAAGCTCCTTTCTTAATGGTTTTTGTTTTATTTAGGAGGGCGCATTTGTCTTGTGTTAAGGAAGAGGGTGGGTTGTGGTAATCCAGATCAGCAGTCAGGAAGTGGCAGCTAGGCTCTCTGCAGTGAGATTCCTCTTGCCAACATAATTGCACCCAATCAGAGTCAATATTCAGCATAGGGCACCCCTAATATATTTAATTCAATACAATATCTTGATATCAGTAACTGCAGTCGGTCTCACTCACATCGTTGACTACAGTTAACAAGAAACATTCTTCCGTCTCTTGAGCCATGACCCACTTCTTCTAGCATTAAATTTCAGGTGAGAGCACTCAGTAGTCATTGATAATGATATGCTCATGAGTGAGAGCAGCCATTCCTATTCATATTGATATACTCATGTGTTGTGATAGAGAAATCAGGGAGATAGTATATACAGTTTGCTGATGTGGGGAATGTGTCAACCTGAGCAGCACAATCAAACAACCAGCCCTATTCTCCATTGCATGAAGGCCATTGTTATCTGAAACTCAAGTTCAAGTTCAAGCAGTCCAATGGATACTAGCAATGCTGTGTTTTGGGTGCTTTGGGGATGAATATGCTGCTGCTGCTGCTGATGGCGGCGGTGATGTCTATTGCTCTTATTGCTTTGTTGCTACTGCTTCTGCCACCCAGATGACCGTGGATTGGTTTTTTCTCACTATGTTTTCAGATTTTGTTGGGCTTTTGACAGATTAAGGGCTTTGTGGGTCCTCGCTGGGTGTTATCCGGTTGGTTCTGAAAGGACTTACCTGAGAGCTAGAAGGGTTGGTTATCCCTGTAGATGATTGGCTGGTTGAGGTCTTAGATAGATTGATACATAGAGATGGGTTGCTCAACTTCAAGGCTGGACAACGAGGAGGTGGTGATGCTGTGCAAGGAGAGGAAGAGGTTCATCAAGCAGGCAGTGGCACAAAGGTATGCTCTTGCAGCAGCTCATGTTTGCTACATTCATTCTCTCCAAAACGTTGGTTTTGCCCTCACACATTTTGTTCAAGAGGAAAACTTGACACTAGTAGAAGAACAGAACTCTGGTAGTACTAGTCCTATACTGAAACTGCCCACAACATCTGAACAAATTGCGCTGCCAGAGAAACCCCCAGAAGCTCCATTGCCACCCTCATCGCCATCGTCACCATCCCCATCTCCAACTCCACCCCCATCTCCACCCGGTGCGAAAGAGAGCCCCACATCTTCATCACCTGATGACAAGTACCCACCTCAATCGTATGAGAGTCCCCATTATCTGAGATCACTGGGAAACCCCTCAATGTCAGTTGAGGAGAGGCACCCCTCTTTAAGGATGGACTCATATGTGCTTCCGCAGTATGGGATGACTGACTTTTTCAATGCAACCATTCCTCTTCAAGCTCCTCTTGGTCCTGCTGCTTCATACGACAATGGGAGTCTTTCTAGAAATCCAGACTACCCTCCTCCCCCCCCTTCTCCACCACAGAACTTCTCTTGGGATTTCTTCAACCCATTCACTCCCTTAGAAGACCAATTTGCCTTTCATGAGCATAGGAGATTGAGTCACAACTCCGAAGATGATTTGAAACAAGTAAGGAAAGAAGAAGGGATTCCTGATCTTGAAGAAGATGATCATGGTGAGGAGAAGAGGGAAATGCAGGTTCAGGAACGGACTGTAGAGGCCATGGCATCTACAGATGATTCAGCTAATGACCATGAACGGCCTGACACTGCCTGTGTTGGTTCCGGGGATGGGGATGGGGATGAAGCAAATGTTGAAGAGAAATTGCTTGTCATTGGTGCAAAAAAGTCAGTTGAAGTAACTTGTGAACAGCAAGTAGAGGCAGTCAATGCTTTAAGTGATGAAGTTAGTTCAGAGCAGAAGGATCTTGCTTGTTTTGATTCCAGCAGGATGAAGAATTTGTATGATGTTATTAAGGATATTGAAGATCAGTTTATAAGGGCCTATGATTCAGGGAAGGAAGTTTCAAGGATGCTGGAGGCGAGCAAAGTACATTATCATTCAAGCTTCACTGAAATCAAAGGTATTCTTTGCATTTTTATCTGTACTCTGTTTGATGCTCATATTGCACATTATAATTCTATGAAATTGGATGAAGGTACTAAATGCAGTCACTAAGATAGGCTTGCTGTTCCAGTGAATGTAATCTTTGGGGTTTGAACTGTTGCCTGCTCTGAGGTGGACCCTGATTGGGAACATCTGGACACAACCTATCTAGCAAGTTATTTTCCATCACATTCATTATACATATAGTGGTGCCATGCCTTTCGGGGATTGATCTTATATCTGTTGCAAACTACCTTCTTGTCTACAGTGATAAACTTCAAACTAGTCAAAACCTCACACATGAATGACAGAGGATTTAGCATCATTTAGGGTCCTATGCAGGAGTAAAGCATACCCAAAGTTTTACTAACGATGAAGAATTTATCGGAATTGGTGAATTTATTTCCTTTTCCGTAACAATACATAGGCATGTGTGGTAGGCTAATGCATTGCTTGTACTTATCTTATACCAGCAGGGAGACTTAAATGTATTATTATTACAAGTGACCATGGAAACTTGTTAATGCAATATTGAGTTCATGGACATCGTGATTATTCTCCATCTACTGTCAAATTTGTACTGTAGTGCATACAGCTAGATTAGAATCCCACAATGTTTTTACATATCCAGGTCTTATGCACCCACTGATATCTGTGAATAATTGCTATGAACTTGCGGATGATGGTGTACAAGTTCTATTTTAAAGTTTTCTCATTTCTTTACATTGAAGTTAACTTAACTTCTAATGTCTTGTGTGTCAATGCAGAACATTCTGCAAAGGTTCTCAATGCCATCACTTGGCATCGATCAACGTCTTCAAGGTCTCCATTATCCAAGTCTGATTTTGCATCCAGTTCAAAGTACCCCATTGATGTCAGTAATAGTGATTTTGTTGAAGACTGTAGCATGATTTCTGGTAGCCATGCATCAACATTAGACAGGCTATTGGCATGGGAGAAAAAGCTCTATGAAGAAGTGAAGGTACAATTTTCCCTGGAGATTTGTTTTCTTTTTAGAAGCAAAATTGTATATTTTGATTTATCTCTCCCAACATTTCTAGAGACAGAATTCCATTATGAACCATGATATCTTAGTTAATGAATTGTTTGAAATACACTTTGTCTTTGATGTTTTTAAAATTGCTGCAACGTTCATATGGCATTGAACTGGTCAAAGTCATTTTAGGATATATTGCATGGTTTCATGCAGAGAAATGGTACTTCTTGGCAGTGCAAACAATTTAGCTTCATGAACATTGCAAGGAAAACTTAATGTACTATTATTGTGATTTTTAGCCACAGATTGGCATACTACTGAATCTTATTCATCTATAATTGTATGTGCCTATTCATGTTTATCATTCTAGGCCTTATTTCAGGTTGAAAAGTGATGATGCTTGGGGTTATTGGTGGTGGAGCATAGAAAGAATCATTCTTTCAAGATGATTCAATTGTATGCCCTTCTATATTCTTAAGCAATTCCAGATTATTCCACATTCTCATGATGGACTTATCCTGTCAAATGGCATTTAGGCTATTAAGGAGCAGGATGACCAAATTACATTTGCCTAGATTTCTAGGTCATTTTGCACCCTCTTGAGAAGTCTACAGCATTTTGAGGTTATTTTACATTTTTAAAAACCAAGATACCCCTGCAATCTGAATCTCTCCTTCGAAGATGAATTAATGTCTGTCTATTGTACAAGATGCAAGTATATTTGTTGCCCACAGGCCACCAAAATCTGAACTCAATTTTCTGGAAATACTTTAATATGTGAATAATACCTTCTTTGACTCTGAAGCTCCAAATTCTACTGGTATGAGTCATAGAGGATTTTAAGTTTTTTCTTCTGTACATTCAAATTTCATTATTTGATATGTTCAGTTGCTATGATATAGTTAACACAGTTTTGAATAGAATAAATAACGGCATCTAGTATACTTATTATCAACAAACCAATTCTAAATTCAACATGACATGCTGGGGATTCAGGCACAACTAGCTTGGTCTGGGGCCTTACTTCAGGTTTCTCTTAATTACTAAATGATAAGAAGTACAGGCACAACTAGCTTGGTCTGGGGCCTTACTTCAGGTTTCTCTTAATTACTAAATGATAAGAAGTACAGTAATTTCATCCCAGCCTGAGATTATGTATAATGCCTGTGACATTTCACCCATATTAGGTTTCATTAAAAAATGCCAATTCCTTTTGTTTCTTGTTCTGATGTCACTTGTTCTTCTTCTTTCCTTAGGTCCTTGGATGCTTTGTTCCTGATATCTGCCATGTTGTTCCTTGTTGGTGATTTCTGTAATCCCTCTTTATTCCATCTTCCTGTCTCCTCACACCATTTTGCCATATTCTAAACTTATAATGACAACCCATCATCAATATGTATTGCAATTTCAAAATATTTTATCGTTAACACCACACTCTTCTCTAAATAAAGTTTACTGAATCAGACATGCTGTGTTAGATTTGTTTTTCTTACATTCAAGTTAGAGGTTCATTTGTGTCATCTCGGACCATGGCTTTCATTGAAAGGAATTTGACAAAATAGCAACTGTGGTTGACGCTTAAGTTGTGACCACTATTTTCAAGGCCAATCTTGACATGCCTTGTAAAAGGATTTAAATCCTTTTAAACCTCAAGTACAGTGTACATGGCATGATGTCTGAGCCTTAATGCCAGCTTTAGGTCTACTGTAATAATGCTCTTCTGAGCTGTGCTAATTTTCATTCAGACCTTGTTTTTATAAGCATGGGATTGTAGGGGCTACTAGGGACTGAAAACTGAGTATAAGAATGTGAATAGCAGATAGATCTATTGGAGCACAGTAAACATTTAATTGGGTTTACACAGACTGCTTAGTTACTACGTACTTCTGCTTCTAATTTTCGTTCTTCTTCTCATTTACTTTTGGCATTTGATCAGCAGTAAAGTTGAAGTTTGAATAAACTGATGACCCTTTGTAGTGTATGGGTATGTCCACCAAGGGACCAAGTTCCTTCCTCCAGTGATTATGATTTATTGAAACATATCTGCAATTTCAAATTACATGAGGCAACTACAGTCTACAACATGATGGAGTGAGCTAGCAATAAATAATGATAGGAAGCTATGTGTTAAACTAGTAGCAACAAGAAAGGTCTTCCTGCATGCATGTGTTCTTGCATGCAGAAGACTTAAATTAGGAAACCGATTGTATTTAGTTTACTTTTCCTAAGTTTACTTAGGAAAATAAATTAAAGTGATCTAAATTAACTTTAGTGAATCACTAGTTAAAGTGAAAGTGAAATTAGGGTTTTTGCTTTACCACTAGTTAAAGTGAAAGTGAAATTAGGGTTTTTGCTTTATCTAAAGTTATAAAAGAGAGATCAATTGGTGGAGAGAACACACACACTTGTATTCCGACAGAGACAGGATACAGATAGGGAGAGAAAGTCAGACATAGGATTTAGCTGAGAAGACGGAGGAGCGAGCAACAGGATCATTGAGCTTTGTACAGCTGGGCCGTACACTCACACAGGAGGGTGTTGAGGTTTCGCTGGGATTTGCCCAGTGATTTTGCCGGGTACTGCATTTACCAGGTTTGGGTGAATTTGCAGTGATTGTAAAAGTTCAATATTTTTTCATAATAAAATCTATATCTGACTGCTGCACCGGTTTTCCCATCTTGGGTTTTTCTGGGGGTTTCCATACCCAAAATAATAGTGTCAATATTGTGATGTGATGTTGTGAGTCATTTCTTAGTTTTATATTTCGCTGCATACTGTAAAAGATATTCATGTGTGGTTATCAGTTGATATTTTGCATGCACTATTTAGTCCTAGTTGAATATTAAAGGAAAATTTACATGGTATCAGAGCTCTGGTGAGCTAAAGCTGAGAGATTTGTAGCAGCAGTGATAGATCAGGGGCAGATCTATAGGAAGACACAAACCTAGACTTCCAGATCTAGGGTTTGACAGGTACACTTCACTATGGCCATGCAGTTGAGAGTTGAGGATAGACTTCAGGGTGCTTAGAACTTTCCTACATGGAAAGAGAGGATCACAAGGATCCTGGACGTCAGTGATGCTGAGGAGCACATTGACTCCACAAAAGTTGCACCCACAGATCCGACAGATCTGATAGCCTAGAAGAAGATTGATTCCAGAGCCATGCTGATTATCATGGATGGAGTGAAGGACCATATAGTCCCTCACCTTTCTGGTAAGAAGACCGCATTGGAGATGTGGAAGGCTTTGGAAAGTCTGTACCAGAGCTAGAACGAGAATCGGAGGATGGTGTTGCAAGAGAGGATGCGCAACACCAAGATGACCAAGGGAGAAGGAGTGGTTTCTTATCTCACGAGGCTCACACAGATCAGGGATGAACTAGGAGCTATTGGCTCTAAGACAGATGATGAGGAGCTAGTTCGGATAGCCCTCAATGGCTTCTCTAAGCCATGGGACACCTTTGTCAAAGGTGTTGTGGCTAGGGAGAAGCTCCATGATTGGTAGAGACTATGGGATGACTTTGTGTAGGAGGAGACCCGCATGGGTCAAGGATCAGGCTCATCCAACGATGCCCCATAGATTGTGGATGAGGAGGCTCTAGCCCTTACAGGGGAGAGCAAGGGGAAGGCAAAGAGGAAGAAGGACGGTAAGAAGAACCTTGACGTGTCAAAGGTCAAGTGTCTGCCACAAGCAGGGACACTTTGCCTCCTAGTGCCCAGACATGAAGAAGAAGAGTAACACTCAGATGGTTGGATCTGCAGAGGTGGATGAGTTCAACAAGAACTTCGATGAGGAGTTTTGCTTGATAGCTTGCATGGAAAGCACCACAAGGAGCAGCATATGGTACATTGACAGTGGAGCATCTAGTCACATGACTGGACAGAAGAGATTCTTCAGAGACTTGCAAGAAGGTGGAATAGGAATCCACGTTGAGCTGGGTGATGATGCGCAGTATCAGGCGCAGGGAGTTGGCACTGTTTCATTTGAGAGGGAGTCTGGCAAACCCCTCAGTTTTGCTGATGTGTTATATGTTCCAGGATTGACCAAGAACCTTATATTAGTCTCCACTCTAGAGGACAAGGGATATCAGGTGAAGTTTCGTGACCATAGAGTGTATATCAGGGCCAAGGGGTCTGATAGGAGCTTGGATCGGGTGATTGGCAGAAGGAGTGAGAAAGTATATAGATTACACTTTGAGGCTGCAAAGGCTCTAGTCAGCAGCAACAGCAGCAGTCAGGATGAGTTGTGGCATACGAGGATGGCACACTTACGCCATGGAGCACTGAAGCATTTGAGACAGGCAGTCATTGGAGTTCCTCAGGTACAGGAGGAAAAGCATAACCATTGCAAGGGTTGTGCTTTGGGGAAGAACATCAGGAAGCCTTTCCCATAGAGTGAGCACAAGTCTAAGGAGCCTTTGGACTTGGTGCATTCGGATGTATACGGACCTATGAGTGTCTATTCGTTCAGTGGTTACAGTTACTCCGTAACCTTATATGATGACTATTCCAGGAAAACCTGGATCTATTTCTTGAAGGCCAAGTCAGAGGTCTTTGAGAGGTTTCGAGAGTTCAAGACTCTTGTGGAGAACTAAATAGGAAAGAAGATTTGGGTGTTGAGGATAGACAACGGGGGTGAGTACACTTCCAATGAGTTCATGGAATATTGTTCGGCTGAGGGGATCAAGAAGGAGCACACTGTGCCCCATACCCCACAACAGAATGGAGTTGTAGAGTGGAAGAACATGACTATTGTTGGAGCAGCCACGACCATGCTATTTGATTAGGGATTACCACTAATCCTCTGGGCCGAGGCATACAGGACTGCAGTATACATTCAGAACAGGTGTCCCCACGCATCCTTGGGGAGGAAGACACCAGAGGAGGTCTTCACAGGCACTAGGCCAGATGTGAGTCACATTCACATATTCGACAATGTTTGTTATTGTGATGTTCATGCTGACAATAGGAAGAAGTTGGACTGTTTTGGAGAGAAGGGGTTACTTGTTGGTTACAACGAGATTTTGAAGGCATTCCTGCTCGCAGGAGGATCATTGTGAGCAGGGATGTCCAGTTCGATGAGGACAGGGCCTTGCAAAGATCTATGGACTTACCGGCAGAGCAACAACTAACACAGGAGTCGGGAGTCAAGTTGGAGGAGCCAGATGCACATGTACAGGTATAGACACAGAGCACAGGTTCTAGTGGTCAGTTGTCAGGTGGATAGGATCCTTCAGTCATTGACTTGAAGGATGAGCTGCAGCAGGAGACAGATATCCAACAGCTGCAGCAGGTTGACACTATGCCAAGGTCTAAGTGGTTTAGATCCATAGTGCATGATTCCAGGTAGGTAGATCCTCCACAGACATTTTTTAGATGGAGTGTACCACCAGAGAGTCTTAGTTATATGGCACCGATGACAGAGTTGATTAACTCTGAACCTTCCAGCTTCAGGGAGGCTGCACAACATGATGTGTGGCAGGAAGCTATGGTTGAGGAGTATGACTCCATTATGAAAAACCAGGTATGGGAGGTTGTGCTGAGGCCACAAGGGAAAAAGGTGGTGGGATCCAGATGGATCTACAAGGTGAAGCATGCAGCAGAGGGAAGCGTGGAGAAGTACAAGGCATGCTTTGTGGCAAAGGGGTTTTCACAGAAGGAGGGTATTGATTATGAGGAGACCTTCACCCCTGTTGCCAGGTATTCTTCCATTCGGACCATTATCTCACTAGCAGCTGAGATGGGTTGGCGTGTCCATTAGATGGACGTCAAGACTGGCTTCCTCAACGAAGTGATAGAAGAGGGGGTGTATATTGAGAAACCAGAGGGGTTTGATGTGGAGAACAGGGAGACACATGTATGTAGACTGCATCGAGGTCTTTACGGGCTCAAGCAGGCACCTCGAGCATGGTACTCGAGGATTGACAACTATCTACGGGAGATGGGATTTCAGCGGAGTGAGGCTGACCACAAGTTGTACTTCTTGATAGGTGAGGTGCCTTTCATACTGGTCTTATATGTGGATGATCTCTTTTTGACATGAGATGAGGTTGATTGGAGACTGTAAGTCCAACCTTGCAGTAGAGCTTGAGATGAACGACCTTGGGCTGATGCATTACTTTTTGGGCTTGGAGGTTTGGTAGAGAGATGGATGCTTCTTCATCGGACAGGGGAAGTATGCAGTAGAGATCCTGGAGAGATTCAGGATGGAGGACTGCAAGTCTATGGCCATACCTCTAGTTTCCAACTGGAGGAAGATTGATGCATCAGGATCAGGCGGATTTGATCCTACCTTGTATCGTTAGCTTATCGGATTGCTTATGTATCTGGTCAACAATGACAAGACATCAGCGTTGTAATCAACTCTTTGAGTCAGTTCATGGTGGACCCTTGGAGAGTGCATTGGACGGTTGCGAAGCACATACTTTGCTACATCAGAGGTATAGTGGAGTATGGATTGGTTTATGAGCGCAGGGGGAGTGTACAGTTAGCAAGTTTCACAGATGTTAATTGGCCAGGATGTGTAGAGGACCGGAAGAGTACTTTAGGTTGTTGTTTTAGCATTGGATCAGGGGTTGTCTCTTGGTTCAACAGGAAGCAGAAGTTAGTTGCATTGAGCTCGACAGAGGCTAAGTACATGGCAACCAACATGGCTGCTTGTGAGGGTATGTGGTTGAGGAAGTTACTTGCAGGGTTGTTCAAGTGTGAGCTAGAGGCTACATTAGTTCACTGTGACAATCGGAGTGGCATCAGGCTATCTGAGAATCTAGTGTTCCATGACCGAAGCAAACGCATAGACATCCTATACCACTTCTTGAGAGATTGTGTTCAGAGAGGAACCATTCGGTTGGAGTACATACAGACAGATGAGTAGGCGGCGAACATTTTCACCAAGGCACTTTGCAGACAGAGTTTTGTGAAGTTCAGGGATAAGTTGGGGTTGCTACCGAATCCCTTCCTCGTTGAGAGGGAGTGTTAAACTAGTAGCAACAAGGAAGGTCTTCCTGCATGCATGTGTTCTTGCATGCAGAAGACTTAAATTAGGAAATCAATTGTATTTAATTTACTTTTTCTAAGTTTACTTTGGAAAATAAATTAAAGTGATCTAAATTAACTTTTGTGAAACCACTAGTGAAATTAGGGTTTTCGCTTTACTTAAAGTTATAAAAGAGAGATCAATTGGCTGAGAGAACACACACACTTGTATTTCGACACAGACAGGATACAGACAGGGAGAGAAAGTCAGACAAAGGATTTAGCTGAGAAGACGGAGGAGCGAGCAGCAGGATCATCGAGCTTCATACAGTTGAGCCGTACACTCACACAGGAAGGTGTTGAGGTTTAGCTGGGATTTGCCCAGCGATTCTGCCGGGTACTGCATTCGCTAGGTTTGGGTGAATTTGCAGTGATTGTAAAAGTTCCATATTTTTTCATAATAAAATCTATATTTGACTGCTGCACCGGTTTTCCCATCTTGGGTTTTTTCGGGGGTTCTCATACCCAAAATAATAGTGTCAATATTGTGATGTGATGTTGTAAGTTATTTCTCAGTTTTATATTCCGCTGCATACTGTAAAAGATATTCATGTGTGGTTATCAGTTGATATTTTGCATGCATTGTTTAGCTCTAGTTGAATATTAAAGGAAAATTTACACTATGTTGTTAAATACTAAGATGTCATCTAGTGAAAAAGGAAGACATTTGGGTGTTGATGTAACTGATAGGAAACTTCCTTATAAATACATCAGAATAATAGATAGGCACTGACAAAATGGAATAAAATAGAACACATTGTAAGCAGTTTTGTCAGTTATTGAAAGTGCTAGAATAATAAAGAGTACAATAGTTATAGAATATTATCTGAAACAATTTTAAAAATCAAGTTAGACATTTTTCCTACTTGTTCCTAAAAATCAACGTTACAGGATCGTGGCATTAACTAGTGATAATCTAGGTTTGAAATGGATCACCAGTTAAATGAGTTTTTCAAACTTGTTGGAGTTGAACTCTCTTGTTGACTTAGTCTGACTTGTGAGTAAGAGTCTCGCTTGGCGAGACTTGTCTGACAGAGCCAATAAAAACCCTCCATTAGCCCGATTTTCTTCTATGCTGGGTGATTTTCTTGTCTGAAACAGATTGAAAGGAGGTCACATTGTCGCATCCAGGGCACCCATCGATGCTTATTGGGCATCTTTATATTCTTGCACTTCGTGAGTTTTTCTCAATTTTTTTTACTTTTTCTTGATCCTAGTCAAACTCTTTGTTCTTCTGCCTTGCCAAGTTTTCCTTGATCCTGAGTCTGGTATTTTAAAAATATTCAAAGTTTACAGTCAACAGAAACTATGAATTTATGGACATGATAGCCAATCAAGTATAGCGTATTTTTGTTTGAAGGTATTGGTAGACGCTACTCAAATATATTTATACTATGTGCAGTGTAATTGTAAATGCGATTTACCTTTGATATTATCTGTGTAGCAAACATGGCATATACTCCCATTATTAAGGTTCTTTAGTTCACTGATTCCTATAATGATTTTAGTTGAAATTCTCAACAATTCCTATATTCCAGCTATTACTATTATGGTTTGTAATGACAATCTAAGTGTTTAATGATTGTTATTATGCATTTGTATGCCTATTTCACTTGTATTTTCTTCTTGCTTTAATAATTTATATGTCTTTTATGGAAGTTCAGATTTTTGTGTATGGGTTTAGGCTTTTGATCTAAGGGTGTTAGATAAAGGTTTTAGGGTTTCTATAAGGGTTCTTTAGTTCACTGATTCCTATAGTGGTTTTTAGTTGAAATTCTCAACAATTCCAATATTCCAGCCATTACTATTATGGTTTGTAATGACAATCTAAGTGTTTAATGATTGTTATTATGCATTTGTAAGCCTATTTCACTTGTATTTTCTTCTTGCTTTTCTAATTTATATGGCTGTTATGGAAGTTAAGATTTTTGTGTACGGGTTTAGGCTTTTGATCTAAGGGCGTTAGATAGAGGTTTTAGGGTTTCTATAAGGGTGTTAGGGATATAGTGATTGATGCGCGCAAAGATGTTTCTTTTCCCTCATCTACTTTCATCGCTATACCCAATGCTAAGTAGCAGCTCTTTTTTTCTAGGGTTTACCCTCTTGGGTCACCTTTTTTAATCAATATGCTTTCTTTGGCTATTAGTGTTGTAACTTGTCACTGCTGCTCAAGCAATTGGGTTACCGTATACTCCTTTCCACTATTTTCACTTGTATCTCTTTTTTATTTTAGCTTTCAGTATTCAGTAGTGACCTTGGCACTCCAACATTCTGTTTTTAATTGATTTTATTTTCCAGTACCATTGACCTATTCTTTTGGCCCCCCTGTGGGCATAAATAAAATTAACTTTTCTTATTATCTCTGATTTGTTAAGGACTATGGTCCCAATAAGAATGCCTAACTTGTTTGGTTTCATTTGTAATACGGGTTATATTAGTGAGAAGCAAAGTTACCAGGATACGAATACGGATACGGATCCAGATTCGCTAGATTTTTTAAAATGCAGGATACGGATACGGCGGGGAAATGGCAAGTACAAAAAAATATAAAAATATTTTTATAATAAATGGTAAAATAGAATGAAGAAACAAAAATATTTAGGAAACATGAGTAGAACTATAAGTTATTGCCAAAAAGGAGAGTTAATGTACCATAACTGATAATTTGATAAGTTGTGATATTGATAATTTTAAAAACCATTTCAGCAAAGCAGGTGATAATAGTGTTTTTTGTGAGCCACATCCACATGTCCCTATCAGCAGGGAATAAAGTGGTTTTCTTGAATGCTATGGCAAGACTACAGAACAGTAGGTGAAGTGAGCAACAACCTAGTACATAAAGATAGATCAGCCCTTGACAGGAGACCTTGACCATAAAGATATAACAAATACAAACGTTGAGAGTAGACGTTGATATTGATATATCAGAGTTCAAGAACTTATCTTGACATAAGGATAGATCAGACCTTGAGCAGGAATGGGGTTTACGCCTTTAGCCATTAGGTGTTTAGGGTTTTTTAATTTTTTCATTAAAAAATATTTGTTTTGGGGGATCAATGGGTCATAGAAGCACTGGAAGTTGCAGGATCCGTTTGAAACTTTCGGGAATTGTTTGATTTTTCACAGGATCCGTTTGAAAATTTCAGGAATTTTTTGATTTTTCACAGGATCCGTTTCATGGGACCAGGATACGTTTCCTTCTGCAGGGGATTCGTTTCCATTGTGGATCCGATCCGGATACGTATTGAATCTGTGGAGCCGCTGATACTACACACCAGAGCGGTGAATCCGGTAATACAGCTGAGAAGACATATAAACCTCCAAAGCCAGCTGAGCTAATGCTTCCTTGCATATGAAAAGATCATGAGATCTGTCTCAGCGCTTTTATTTATTTGCACTATGGGGTATTACTGTTTCTTAGAATTCTAGCATTGCAAGGAGCTTGTAATGGATCTTGACTGGGTGCAATTGGTCAATTCTTGGCACTTTCGCTAGAAACCAATAACACAATATTATGGGGGTTAGAAGGCTTATAGTCAGATGCATTAGCTAACATATGGATTGATTCCTAGACTAACAAATGCAAATCTTAGACCCAAGGCATGAATTCCTTCCATACTTCAAGTCCACTTATAATTGAATTAATGTTTGGTGTGTGCTTTTTGAAGTGTCAGTACGTTGATTATAGTTTGGCCATATGATCCCGGAAACACAGAAAATTTACAATGGTTTGATCACATAAACAAATGTGATGTTGCCGTAGTCTTTACGCACATTATTTATCTTATCCAAACAGAATGGATTTATAGGTAAACTTAAATCATCAATTATTGAATAACATTCATAGTCCAATAATTTAATTTATAGTTCAAATGATGCAAACACAAAATTGATCGACATGCCTAGCCAGATTAGTATCTTCTTAGGACATATATTTTCATAGCACACATTTAATTTTACGAAAGACAGTATATGCTACATTGCTACCGATCTAGGCAAATGCTTGCCTTTTTTCATCATCTATATTTTGTAGTCATACTAATAAATATTTTATTCAAAACAAAATAGATTAACAACAGAACTCAAAGCTATGGAGCATCGAAGATTCATTTATAGCTCAGCAATATAGCTTTCAAGTTTCAACAGACAGGATAAAATATAGGTCAAAAAGGTCAGAAATAGAAGTCACCAGTTTAGTCAACTGAGTATTTCATTCACTTCTTATTCTCATCCTTCCTTGTAATAAAAATCAAGGGCTAGATGGAATAAGCTTTGATTCTAGAATTGAGATTGCTAAAGGTTATTTGACAACCTTGAAGGAAAATTACTCAAATTTATTGTCCTATGGTGTCAACTCTTAGTCCATTTCTGTAACCTATTTGAATGGGATTGATGTACACCATCTCTTGTATATTGGGCAGAGTCACACGACTAGGAGAAAGCAACATTTGGCAAGACAAAGTGTAAAACTCAGCACAGGACTTGGTTAAAGCTTGGCAAAATCTTGGCGTACTAGAAATTATATTTACTATTGCAAAAAGAGAGACAACTTCATTCCATGTCACATCTATCATTTAGACATTAAATAGGCATACACTCATTTTAGTCACCTTGTAAAGTCCATGGCACTTGGGTTGAAGCTTTTACTAAATGGTGCCTTCAGGAAGATATTTTATATCATTGAAGCTGCAAACAATCCCAATGGTTAAGCACAATATTTTCTTTAGTTAGCTACATATATTCATTGTATTTAATTATATGTTAACATTAGGTTAATGTTCATCTTCATTAAGATTTCCCTTTAATTGTGTTTTTGTTCCTAAATTGACTTAATTTTTGTCTATCCATTTGAGCCAAGATTTGGGCATTAAGGGATTAAATCAACATAATGCTTGAAATGCTTACTGTTGCCTCAAAAACTAACACCCCTAAAGTGCAAAGCCCACACTAGGGTGTAGCTATGTGCAGGTATGGAAGTAAGGCCACTTTCACCTTAACAAATACTTCCTTTTACTTTGATGACTTGAGAAGTCACAAGGGGGGAATCCCTATAGCAATTAAGTGTCAAGAGGTTTGGCAAATGACTTAGGATTAAGGATAGATTATGGAAGGTAAATGAGTTGAAGATTGAAATGCTAAAATAAATAACTCAAAACAACATCCATGAGCCCATTAGATTATTTGCAATTGAAATAAAGCAAGTAAAGTAAGCAATCCCAAAATCTTTAAGCGCTTTGCCAATTGAAGAAATGATTATGGAAGGTAAATGAGTTGAAGATTGAAATGCTAAAATAAATAACTCAAAACAACATCCATGAGCCCATTAGATTATTTGCAATTGAAATAAAGCAAGTAAAGTAAGCAATCCCAAAATCTTTAAGTGCTTTGCCAATTGAAGAAATGATGAACTTGTTGCCAAATACGAGATCAACATGTGACCATTGAAAAAATTTCCCATTAAATATTAATGATCTAGTTGAGATTGCTGTTACAACAAGGGATGAATAACCAACAATTGAAGTAAAAGCATTAAACCAATAAATTTGTGAAAACAATGAGTGCAAGGATTTAACGTGTCAAGATAATTTGCAATTAGATTTGAAATGTAGCATAAAAGAATGTAACACCATAGACAATAACTCTAATTCTATTTCTAGGATTGCTAATAGAATAGAGCTACATTGTATTCATAAACAACTTACAACAAGATGGTGTTGTTGTTTCAGTTTTACCTTAGTAGCAAGAGTACTTTACTTCCAATTTCTAGCAACCAATACAATGAGCGGAGTGTCTCTAATATAGGATGAGAGACTAACTAACTCCTCTATGGAAAATAATAAAATATCTCATGACATGGTAAAATTTAGCAACCCTAAATCCAAAATCCTAACCTCTTTTGACCATGTGAGGGGGGTGCACACCTAGAAAGGTGAGGGAATAATACTTGAAGAGAGCATTGAGTGAAACACTCTAGAAGATAAGGTGGAGTAGTAAAGGCTTGGTCCAAAATCCTAAGGTTTTGACCAATCAACCACTAGAAGTTGTAACAACCTCATCCAAATGTATGACAAGTCAAAACTGACATCTCACTCTCCAATTAGGGTTTTGACCAATCGACCAATAAAAGATGTAACAACCTCAACCAAATGCATGACAAGTCAAAATTAACAACTCACTCTCCAAAATAAGTGGACAAAAGAGAATAGCACTCCACAAGATATGGTCAAATGAGTAAGTGCAAGGCCAACAGCCTATGGTTTGACCAATCGACCAAACTGAATAGATGTGCAACCTTCTCACAATAGGGTGCACTCATCAAAACCAAGGCAAGGTGATGAATGCTCCAAGATAAGGTGGTATGTGTGGAAAGAATGGTCCTCCAAGGTGCAATGTACCACATTACCAAGTCAACCATGATGAAGAATGCCTCAAAGGAGGGAGTGCTCTAGATGATGCTAGGTGTGATAATCATGCCATAAATCCTAGAACACTCATCTAGAAAAGTATAACAACCTCAGAAATTATGCCCAATGTTAGAGTTTGCACTTTAATTTGTTAGAAAGTGGCAACAAGGAAGGTCTTCTAGCATTGCATTTGTCCTTGCATGCACTCCAAGAGATATAGTCAAATGAGCAAGTGCAAGGCCAATAGCCTATGGTTTGACCAATTGACCAAAATGAATAGATGTGCAACCTTCTAAGGTCCTCCAAGGTGCAACGTACCACATTACTAAGTCAACCATGATGAAGAATGCCGCAAAGGAGGGAGCGCTCTAGCAAATGATGATGCTAGGTGTCATAATCATAATCATGCCATAAATCCTAGAACACTCATCTAGAAAAGTATAACAACAACAGGAATTATGCCCAATGTTAGAGTTTGCACTTTAATTTTTAAAAAGTGGCAACAAGGAAGGTCTTCTAGCATTGCATGTGTCCTTGCATGCTAGGAAGACATTAAACATGAAGCCAAATGTATTTAATGTGATTTTCCTAACTTTAGACTTAGGAAAATACATTAATTATTCTAATTTGATTTTGACTTAATGGAATCACTTTTATAAAGTGAAAAGAGAAAATAATTTAAGTGATGGCTAATTTAATCTTGGCCATTGATCTCATCGGAGGATTACATTCGTTGATCCATAGTGAGGGTTAGGGTTTTTGCTTGGCCATTGAATTAAAAGGAGATTTGGTGGAGAGGACACATATACAGGAGAGATATAGACAAAGAGAGAAGTTAGAAGAATAAGTTTAAAGAGAAGACGAAGGAACACTCATCCGAGAGATTTGCAGAGTTACTAGGCAGAGCATCGGACCGTACAGATCACGCAGAGGGAGGACCGTACACAACAGAGGAGGGTTGTACAAGCACCGTACAGATTTCGTGCAACTGACGTCAGAACCATGCGAATTCTGTACAGCTAACATAGGAGGGTCGTATTGCTGACGTAGAGGCCGTACAACTGCGTAAGGGCTGTACCTTGTTACTGGGGTTTGGCTGGTGATTTTGCAAAGGATCAGATTTGCCTGGTTGGGTGTATTATCTGCTGGATTGTAATTGTTCCATATCTTCTAATAAAAATTTCATATCTGACTGCTGCATCGGTTTTCCCATTTTGGGTTTTATCCTGGGGTTTCCATACCCAAAACACTGTGTCTATATTTATGTGATGTTGTGGATGTTTCTCAGTATTTACATTCCATTGCAATACTAGTAAAAGAAATTCATGTGTGGTTTTCAGTAACAATTAAATATACTGTTTAGCCCTAGTTTAAATTTCAAAGGAAAATTTACATAATTCAATTATGTTAGATCTTTACACTGAAAGATAGGCAAGCACAACAATACATAAGTACACAAAGATTTTCCTCTGGGAAACCGTAAAGGAGAAAACCCCACAACTTCTTCAGAATAGTTCCGTCACTTAGTACAATGTTAAACCAAGGTAGAATACCCAAAGATAAGATGTCTTCAACAATTTATTCCTCTTCTTCACCATTGCACTTTTTTTTTGTGAGCGAAAAATTGCCTTCCTAGGATTGTCTTAGGGAGTTTATCCAATAATAAGGAAGATGAGGAGAATGTTGTGGATGTTTCTCAGTATTTACATTTCGCTACAATACTAGTAAAAGAAATTCATGTGTGGTTTTCAGCAACAATTAAATATATTGTTTAGCCCTAGTTTGAATTTCAAAGGAAAATTTACATAATTCAATTATGTTAGATCTTTACACTGAAAGATAGGCAAGCACAACAATACATAAGTACACAAAGATTTTCCTCGAGGAAACCATAAAGGAGAAAACCCCATAACTTCTTCAGAATAGTTCCGTCACTTAGTACAATGTCAAACCAAGATAGAATACCCAAAGATAAGATGTCTTCAACAACTTCTTCCTCTTCTTCACCAATGCACTTGTCTTTAGTAAGAGAAAAATTGCCTTCCTAGGATTGTCTTTGGGAGTTCATCCAATAATAAGGAAGATGAGGAGAATGGAGCATTCATAGCTAAAGGTAAGACGTCCAAGAAGGTTCCCAAGGGTTGGGCTAAGCAGAAGGTTGATTAGAAAAAAGATATGAGCATGGTGAAATGCTTTGCTTGTTAGAAGTTTGGACACTATGTTGGACAATGTCCTAACAAGAAGAAGAGGAATCAGGTTGCAGCATTAGCAGAAGTGGACGTGTATGCTGCAAAATTTGAAAAGGAGTTTTTCTTGTTCGTTGGTCATTCATTGAGTGCTTTTACTACCAGCACAAAGGGAGAGTACGAAAAGGAATTTTCCTTGTTTGTTGGCCATTCGTTGAGTGCATTTACCACTAGTACTTGGTACATTGATAGTGAGGCTTCTAGCCATATGACAAGTGTTCGTGATCTTTTCACAGAGTTCACTAAGACTGGCTTGGATCTTGAGGTGGTGCTTGGAGATGACACTACTGCCAAGGCAATTGGACGAGGGACTGTTACCTTTCAGAGGGAGTTTAGGGAGTCCACGATAGTGAGGGATGTATTGTATGTCCTTGGGTTGAGGAAGAACTTGATATCAATTTCCACTATAGAAGATAGGGGATTTGTGGTGTACTTTCGAGATCATAATATACTTGTTCATTCCAAGGGATCTAGTGATAGTACATCTATAGTGATTGGTGTCAGATGTGGAAAACTGTACAAGCTCATGTTTCAGCGCCTTCATGCCCTGACACACAACATCAACAACAATTGTGATCTATGTGAGTTATGGCATATAGGTTGGCCCACTTGCACCATCCAGCTTTGAGGATGTTGAGAGATATGGTTACATGATTACTAGAAATGTGGAAAACTGTACAAGTTCATGTTTCAACCTCTTCATGCCCTGACACACAACATTAGCAACAATTGTGATCTATGCGAGTTATGGCATAGGAGGATGGCGCACTTGCACCATCCAACTCTGAGGATGTTGAGAGATATGGTTATAGGATTGTTAGAGTTTAGCATGGAGCATAGTGATGTGTGCAAGGGGTGTGCTCTCAGAAAGTACACCAAGACTGTCTTTTCAAGCAGTGACAGTTGATCGCAGGGATACTTGATTTGGTTCATTCTGATCTATGCGGTTTGATGTCTTTTGTATCATTGACATGTTATGAGTATTATGTGACATTCATTGATGACTTCTCTAGGAAGTCTTGGATTTACTTTCTACAGATCAAGGAATCGAAAGAAGTCTTGCAAAGGTTCTAAGAGTTTAAAGCTTTTGTGGAGAACCAAACATGAAGGAAGATCTGGGTGTTGTGGTCAGAAAATGGGGGTGAGTATACCTCCAAGGCATTTAATGAGTTTTGTGCATAGGAGGGGATCAGGAGACAGTTGATAGTTCCATATACCCCACAAGAGAATGGGGTTGTAGAGAGAAAGAACCGAGCCATTGTGGGTACAGCGAGAGCGATGCTTCATGATCAGAGTTTGCCTTTCTTTCTTTGGGCCAAGGTTTGCAGCACAACAGTGTATATTCAAAACAAGAGTCCCCATAAGGCCTTTGGGTGTAAAACTCTTGAGGAGGCTTTCGCAGGGAAGAATCCTGAGGTTGGTCATTTTAGGATATTTGGATGCTTGACTTACTCATATATCCCTTCAGAGAATAGGACAAAGTTAGAGCCCATGGTAGAAAAGGGCATTTTTGTTGGGTATGATGAGACTTCGAAGGCCTTTCGCATATACATTCCTGTCTAAAGGAGAGTTGTTGTGAGGTGAGAGGGCCATCCGAAAGTCTCGTGAGTCAAAGCAGGGACAGTAGCAGGCTCCCATGCCTTAGGTGAGTACTTCAGAGTCCAACTTCACAGAGTGCAGGATTGCAGGTATCGGGGTTGATAGGTCCACAGGCTTCAGGTGTTTTAGGTTTAGGGATACGGGTCATAGGTTCCCCTGGTACTAGTATAGGGTCACGGGTCCCTAGTTCCCTAGTTTCAGATTCATGAGGTTTAGGTTCATCGACTACTAGGTCATCGACCACAGGTGTTACTTCTTTAGGAGAACAGTCCGTAGAGGAGGATGAGCAGTAGCAATCCCCCCCACACGAGACTACTTTAGGGAAAAGGAAGTCAAAATGGCTCAAGACTCCTTGAAGGAAGCTCGAGTTTGTGGGGAATCCCAAGAGATAGGTTTGGGAGAGTAGAGTTCCTGAGAAATTTTGCAGTTACATGGCTAGGGTGAGCAGTATTCATGAGTTTGAGCTTTCTACTTTTGAGGAGGCAGCAGAGTATCAAGTATAGAGAGATTCCATGGTGGCAGAGTACAATTCCATCATGAAGAATGATGTTTGGGAGGCGGTTCAGAGACCGAAAGGGAAGTCAATGGTGACTTCTAGGTGGATTTGCAAGATCAAGCATGTTACAAATGGTAGCATTGAGAAGCACAAAGCTCGATTTGTGGCACAAGATTTCTCTCAGATAGAGGGAGTTGGTTATGATGAGACTTTTGCATGGGTTGCTAGATACTCTACGATCAAATTAGTGATCTCCATTGCAGTTGAGATGGGTTGGAATATCCACCAGATGAATGGACTTATACTGGAGGAGGTGTATGTCGAGCAACCATAGGGCTTTGAGATACATGGGAGAGATTCTCATGTTTGCAGGTTGAAGAAAGTGCTTTATGGGCTGAAGCAAGCTCTCAGAGCATGGTACTCTAGGATTGATTCTTACTTGATGCAAATGGGATTTTAGAAGAGTGGGGCGGATCCTAACCTAATTCTCTCATTCTTTTGTTCTATGTTGATGAATTGTTTATTACAAGTTCAGAGAGACTCATTGCAGAGTGCAAGGGAGATCTTGCTTTAGAATTTGAGATGAATGATATTTGGGTCGATGCATTATTTTTTGGGATTGGAGGTTTGGCAATAGCTTGGTCACATTTTCTTGGGGCAAGGAAAATATGCAGTAGACATCTTGAGGAGATTTTAGATGGAGGATTGCAGGCCGATGGCCACACTTATGATCACCAACTGAAAGAAGCTTTATGCTTCTAAGAGTGAGTTGGTGGATCCAAGGTTGCGGGGAAGTGCCCTACCCCCCCTTGCCCCCGCTTCGGAAGGAAGTGTTGTAGGAGCTAACCAAAAGTGTGCTTCCTGGATTGCTCGCGATTCGAAGCGCTTTTTGGAGTGTGATTTAGCCTCAAATTTTTTGCCCCCTGCTTTGTCCGGAAGCGCACACTTTCATAGCGCTTTGCCCTCGCTCTTGTCGCTTCCTCCCGCGCTTTCGTCTTCGCTCTTGACGCTTCGAACTTCGCTCCCTCTTGGGCTTTCTGTTGCTCCTGCCAGCACTTCCCCCATTAAACGACGCCTACAACCCGCGTAAGAGAGGAAAGGGAAGCGGGTTGGGTTTTGGAGGGAAGGAGGAGGGCTTTGGGGGATAAAGCCCTCTTCTCCAACCTCATTGTCACTTTGCAAGAGAAGAGAACAAGAGAAGAGAAGAAGAGAGGAAGAGAAGATAAGAGAAGATAAGAAGAGAAGAAGAGGAGAGGAGAGGAGAGGAGAGGAGAAGGTTGCAACTTGCTACCATTGGAGAGCGGGAGCCAAAGAGATAGTCTCTACAACCTTCTTTGTTCATTTGTCATTTGCTTTGTGTTAGAATTTTGAAATTTTTTGACCTTTGATTTCTATGAATGCTTGGCATTGGAATATAAATTTTAGACTCTAGAGTCCAGTGACTAGAATGTAGTAATGTACATTGTTAAATCTCTAGTTCTTCCCTCATTCTATTGCAGGAAACAGGTTAAATCTCTAGTTCCATCTGGCATCAACCATGATGATGGGTTTATGGTTTATTTTGTTGGTTCCATTTGTTATTTTGATGGTGGTGGTTGGAAACCGGAGGAGGAATGAGGAAGAGGATGAGGAAGTGGAAAGTGGCACGTACCATGTAGAGGAGGGGGAAGAGGAGGAGGAAAGCTGAAAGAAAACCAAAGAGGACTCCACACCCTTGAGGAAATATGTCACAAGGAAGGCAGGAACTAGAGGGGGTGGAACCACCAAATTTGTTTGCCCCCATTGTAAAAAGACATACACAGGTTCATATACTCGTGTGAGAAGACATCTATGTGGGAACATGCCATGTGATGAAAGAAAAATTGTAGGAGTTTGTGTTTGCCCAAATGTGGTATCAACACAAAAAGCCATCTATAAGAAGGAAGAATTTGAAGCATAAAACATAACAAAATGATCATCGGATGACCATGACCTTTCATGCTCACCAAGAACTGGAGGCCCATCCACCCAAGGCAGTGGATTCTCTCCAATGCAATCACATGGCAAGACAATATCAGATTTCCTTGATCAAGGTGGTAGGGATGACATGGATTCAAAAGTGTATCGACTTCTCTATGCATGTGGCATGCCATTCAATGTTCTTCGCTCACCCTATTGGCTTGAAATGGTAGAGGCCATCCGCACTGCCCCAGCAGGATACAAGATCCCTGGGTATGACAAATCTAGAACTGTGGGGCTTGACAAGGAAAAAGCCAAGATCCAAAATGCTTTGGGGCAATTCACAAATGCTTGGAATGAGTATGGGGTATCAATTGTATCAGATGGTTAGACCAATGTGAAAGGTAAGCCATTGATAAATGTTCTTGGTGTCTCTGCTACTGGTGTAGTCTTCCTTTTAGCACATGACTACTCAGATAAATTCATGACCGACATGAACATTGCAGAACTCCTACTCAAAAACATTAAGCTATTGGTCCATACAATGTCATCCAAATCATAACAAATAATGTTGCTAATTGTAAGGCAACAAAAGCAAGCATTGAAGATAAATACCCCAATATATTTTGGTCTGGGTGTTTGGTTCACATATTGAACCTTTTGATGCATGCCATTATTAAGTTGAAGGAAAATGAATACAAATGGATTGGTGAACTGTACAAAAAGGGCAAGCACATGATAACATTTATTACCAACCATAGCAATGCCCATGGCATTTTTTGCACTCACTCAAAGTTAGAGCTATTAAAGATAGCAAAGACTAGATTTGCTAGCTATTACCTCACCTTCAGGCGCCTTTTGAAGGTAAGAGAGGCATTGGCTAGCATGGTATCAAGTGAATCGTGGCAAGTCTTGAAAGATAGGGCTACATCCACATCTGACAGGCTTGATTTTTAGGATGTGGAAGACATAGTTCTTGATGGTCAATTTTGGGCAAGTGTCAAGTTTGTTTTGCAATTCACAAAGCGCATTTATCACATGATTCAGTTTGCAGATACAGATAAGTCGGTAATTGGGGAGGTGTATGAGCAGATGGATAACATGTTGGGCTAGATTAAAGATATTGTTGAATCGAAGGATCCCATCTTGTATGACCATATTCACACACATGTGGTCAAAAGGTGGGAACATATCAACGTTCCATTGCATGCCTTAGCATATGTATTGACACCAAAATATTATTCTCCATCTTGGTTGGCCAAACCAACACCTGGGGGCGGGGTTAGGAGAAAGCCCCACACAGATCTAGAGGTACGGGTTGGGTACATGGCTGCTATAGACAATTTGGTCCCTGATGAAGAGGAATGTGCCTTATTGCTAGTGAATTAAGCAAATACCTCAATGATATTGGTCCGTTTGGTACTTTGCATGCTAGAAAAGATTGAGATAGGGCGCCTCCTATTGAATGGTGGAACATGTATGGTTCATCATGCCCATGCTTGCATAAATTGGCAACCAAAGTGCTTTCATAGGTGGTAAACGTTTCCTCTGCAGAAAGGTGTTGGAGCACCTATAGATTCATCCACTCGGTGAAAAGAAACCGATTAAATGAAAATCAGGCAGAAAGCTTGGCTTATGTACATTACAACTTGAGGTTGTTGACTCATTACTATGAGTAGGCCAAAACCGATAGATCATATGTCACTTGGGACAACAATCAGGAGGAGCATAACTTGGAGGATGGAGCCTTAACTTTAGAGTGCTTGGAGGAAGATCTTTTGGGCGATGAGGATGACCATGCAGTAGCAGCAGCAACAACGCCACCACCATCTGCCACCTTGTTTCCAGACGCACCATCTTTGCCTAGAGCTTCAACTTCACAACCCCCACCTGCATTAGCGAGGGGGGGTCATGCAGGACCAAGTCTTAGACGTGGCTCAAGCTGCTCAACATCGGTGGCTACTGGGGATAAAAATCCCTCTCCCTTTGTTCATAGACCATGGGAAAAGAAATTAGAAATTTCCCGTGGCAAGAGGAAACATCCATAAAATCTACTTTTCTTTTCTTGTCTTTTCTTATTTAGAGTACTTTCAAGTTTCTGCACTGTTGAGATTCAAGAACTTGAGTCATTGACTCTTTTATATTTATTATGGTATATTTTGTGAACATTACATGGCAATTCAAGTTTGAAGTTTGAAGTTGAACTTTGACGCCGTAAGGTTGATAACTTGATGTTATGGATAATGGACCTATGTTTGACGAATTCACTAGTATATGATAATTGATTGTCATTGAATCATTGATGGTTGATGAATGATGTTATATGGTATTATGATTTATCATGTTATGGTTTATTTCATGTTTTTATGCTTTCCATAACTAATTCAACATTCTACAAGCATTTGTTGGCATATATGCACCAAAATATATATTCTATAAAAAATGCTCCCTAAACGCTCCCAAACCGGAAGCTTTTGAAAATTTCGCTTCCCGCTCCTGCTCCTGCTCCCGTTCCCGCTCCCAAGTAACCTTGGGTGGATCCAACTTTATATCATTGGCTCATTGGCTCGTTGGTGTATCTGATCAACACTAGGACAGATTTGTGTTTTGTAGTGAACACTCTTAGTCAGTACATGGTTGAGCTTATGAGAGTGCATTGGGCAACTGCAAAACATGTGCTTAGGTATCTTTGTGGTACGGTGGATTATGGGCTGGACTATAGGATAAGGAATGGAGTTAGTTTGGTTGGCTACATAGACTCTGGTTGGGCATGTTGTGTGACAAACCGAAAGAGCACTTTCGGTTGTTGTTTTAGTTTGGGCTCGACAGTTGTGTCGTGGTTCAGTCGGACACAAAAGTTAGTTGCATTGAGTTATGTTAAGCGGAGTATATGGTAGTTAGTTAGGCTAGTTGTGAGGCCTTGTGGCTTCGCAAGTTATTGGCGGGATTGTTTGGTTAGCAGCCGAGGCCTGCAATGATATACTGTGACTATCAGAGTTGCATCAAGCTCTCTGAGAATTTGGTTTTCCATGATAGTTCGAAGCATATTGAGACCAAATACCATTTTATCTATGATTATGTTTAGAGAGGAGCAGCTGAGCTACATTATATACCCATTGACGAGTAGGTTGTAGATCTCTTTACGAAATCTTTGGGGAGGGGCGAGTTTGTTTTCTTTAGAGACTAGTTGAGAGTGGTGAAGAACACTTTCCTCAATAAGAGGGGGTTTTGAAATTTGTACCTTGGACATGTGTTCCCCTAGGTGACTTTGTGCCTGGTCAAAAAGGGGAAATGTCTAACATGACCCTTGGCATTAATTTTATGAGATGTAAAGTTGATTTTCACTGATGAGATATAAAGCTGTGTTACTGGATCCACCACCTAGTGTGTAGGATTCGCTGATCCATGGAAATGGATCCCCTGCAGAAGGTAACGTATCTTGGTCCCCATGAAACGGATCCTGTGAAAAATAAAAAAATTCCTGAAATTTTCAAAGGGATCTTGTGAAAAATCAAACAGTTCTTGAAATTTTCAAATGGATCCTGCATTTTTGTTATTCACCCCCACATGTTGAGGGGCAACACTGACATCACTGTAGTTAGATGTTATGCACTGCTATTCAAAGGGATCCTGTGAAAAGTCAAACAATTCTTGAAATTTTCAAATGGATCCTGCACTTTTGTCATTCACCCCCACATGTTGAGGGGCAACACTGACATCACTGTAGTTAGATGTTATGCACTGCTATGAGATATTTCTACGCAAAAATTCACTTATCCCACGATGTTCATTTTGTATATATATATTAAGTATTGATCTAAACACTTTTTCACAATATCTGTTTGAGGATTGTTCTAAGGATGATACAAAACACTCTTGTTGGCAGTGGTATTCTGGATTTCTGTCATTCTTCCAAAGGATGTATACTCCTTATCCCTTGGGGCAAAGAACCATATGTTGGCCTTCCTAGCTTTCATAGGAATAGGATTTTCCTGTAACTCATGTCTATCTGTTGTAACTCTGGTGCATATTTGAAGTAATATAGGTTGTTTTGTTTCAAAAATTTAAATCCATTATTCTTCAAAAAGGAATGGAGGAAGTGAGAATCCCTGTTGATGAGATTTTTGATGACAGGGACACAACCCAAATTCTTTTTTGTGTTTATAATGAGCATTTTACATCCCAAGGCTGAGTGCGTGTTGTATGTTTATTGCGCATTCCGTGGATTTGGTTATATCATAATTGTTTGTAGTGTTATTTCACGATCTCATAAAGTAAAATTTTCACACTATTAATTCACATTATTTGATCACAGCCTTTTCTCCATATTGTCAGTTATACAATTTTAGGGTTTCCTACCTCAGATTTTCCCATTTACTTTGTTGAATTCATTTATCAAATCTGTATCTTTTCTTGTGGATGTTTGATCCTCATGTATTGAAATGATCAGGCATTATTATTTGTATTTATGTTAGTGGGTGCAAATTGATAAGGACTCAGATTTGTCAAATGTTGGATTTAACACTCTCTTTAAGCTATTGTTGAAATTAGATAAAAAATATCAAAGATTTAAGTGGAGGCTATTGTGATTCAAGTTCAACTACAGCAAATGCAAGAATGTACTGTTTTGCAACGATGTTCATAAACATTCCATCATTATTTCATGTTTAATTCAACAACTTTAGATGCTGCTTTGATGCAGAACTGCATTACCAGTATTTTCTGACCTTGTTTATTCTAAAAAGTAGTGTAAGATTAGATGCCTGACTAATTAATAAATGTTGAACCTATGCGTTGAAATGTTTTCATATCCTATTAAGTGCAAAGCTGTAGTTGAGGTTGATTTTATTGTAATTGGAGATAGTGACTGAGCAACATGACCTTCTCAATTACTTACATTAATTCTTCATCAGTAAACCCGGTCACCTAGTCATATAAATATTTGCAAAGCCAAAATGTCGTTGTGCATGCTTGGCTACTTCAATTTTTTAGTGTGTCAAGTTATGGCTGTATTTTGGACCAAGGATTTTTTATTTTTATATAAAACAATGTAATTTTTAAAGGCCTAAATGGTTAACCTTAACGAGTAGTGAATAGAGTTTTGTTGAATGAATTATGATAGTATCCATTGATTGCCACACTAATTTTTTCTAACAAGGACTAGATAACTTTATGTCAAAATTGGCCTCCAATATTCTAGTTGACGAGCTAGTTTTCTGATTTTGTTTGACTAGATAAATTTATAAATTTTGTTTAGACATTTATCCCCCCTTGTGATTGAAACTGTTTTGACAAAGACATATCTCCCTTTTAGAAGTTGCGAAAAGTGTTTGCACATCAACTAAAAGTACTGCAGTTATGTGGTATAGTTTGCATTTGCACAGCATAAAATGAAAGGGCTTTTAGAATATAAATAGGTTCCATTAACTCTTAAAATAATATGCTTACCTCCTTTTTGCGAAACTCTTTGATCATATTGCTGAAACCACTTCTTAAATCTCTTTAGAGCACACTTGCAACATGGCAAATCCTGTGGCTCATAACAAATAGAATTGGGATTATCTCCATGCAGTTTTGCAGGTTGAGTTATCGTAATTGGGTTAGACTTCTTTGGAGGTTCATAAACGAAAATTCCTTCTCCCTAGATTAGGTGGGTCCTGCTCGAAGATGCAAATGAAGATGCCATGGTGATAAAGGTGCTAGTCTTATATAAATATTCACAACTGAATAGAGATGAAACACTCTTCTTTCATTTATTGAACTACGCCCTCAAAACTCTTCTATATAGTTTCCTTAATATAGGGCATCCCTCACTTTTAAGTTTTTCCTTAAACTATAACATCTCTTTGTGCATCCATCATGCTTTTGTGACATCATAGCTAATCTAATTATTGTATTTTTAAGGCAGGTTTCTTTTACTGGAGTCTCTTGTCAGTGTTCAATTAGCTCAGGAACTTGGCTTCGTTCTGCTTAACTGGTTTTCTTTTATTATATTCTTAATTTTGATGATTGCCCTGTTTAGGTGCTAATCTCCATTGTGGCTTGTCCCTTCCATCTTTATTTTTCTCTAGCTTTGATAACTTTATGATCCTTTATGATTGTGTCTGTTTAAAATAGCTGGAAAGTCTATGTTGCGCTGAAACAGAACGCGGGGAGAAACAGATATGGAAAATTTTCAGAAAGGCTGGATTTGGAGGGAAATGACAAACATATATGTGTGTGTGTTAGTTATGGCCCATGGGGGGTATGAAGGGGGTATGAGCTAGCAACATATAAGTTTGCAATACCCATAGGGGAGGTGGATGTGGTGTTGGGAGTGCAATGGCTCTGAACATTAGGCATCTTTGCTTTGAACCTAACAAACCACTAATTAAGTTGAAGGTAGTAGACAAACAATGCCACCTCAATGGGTTCATATCTCTGCCCTCACAAATCATTAGCTTGCATTGAAAGAACTTACAAAAAATGGGAGGGAGTAATGTTATTGCAAGGTGCTATTCTATCTATCCAAGTGAAGAACCTAACTATAGGCATTAGAGTTACAAGATGTCCCTAAAGGACATCACAAAGTACTCAATGAACCAGATATTAGACTCTATAGGTGCCCTTGCCATGAAAGGATAGAAATTTAGAGTTTGATTCAGGATGCAAGAATAGATCAAAGCCCTTACTTAGCATCCATGATCTTGGTCTAGAAAGAAGACTGTTTTCCATGTTGCTCTAGAGAAGTTATAGCTCAATTTCAGTTGACACAAGAGATTCTTCCTATTCTCAATGATAACTTGCACATTATGAAACAACAAGAAGAGGGTCAGATGTAGATAGACCGGAAGGCATCTACAAAGTCTGAAGCAAAGAATTGTCCAACCGCAACACCAAGTTATCCCTCCAACAAGAAATTTACTGGAGTATTGGTTTGCTTAAGGGAGGCCCGAGAGGCATTATTTCTAAGTTTTGAGGCTCACTTTAAGGGTTAGGGTTATTGTATATGCTTTAATGTTTTTAATTTTCATGTTTTTGAATGTTTTTGGCTTGAAATGCTGATGCTTTTGCCCGAACCACTTCCAGCAATCTTGAAACTTTTTAAGTGAGGGTTGAAACCTGGGATTGACATTTCTATAGGCTAAATTTTGAAATGCCATCTCAGAAAAATGGAAACAGCCTGAAATGTTTTGGTGGCTTTTCCCCTGTTTCAGTTACCAAAATGGGGGATGGGGTTTTATGGGACTTCTAGAGTCTATAGTTGTTTCCAGTAAGTAACTTAGGGCAAAGTAAATGTTTCTCTGAAAGTCATCTATTTCCCTCTCATTGCATCCAATTTTTGAGAATAATTCATCAATTCTATAGCAAAGGACGTTGACTATTGGCAATAAATAAGGCTTTCTTATAGCTGTTTGTAATAATAATTATTATTAGAGGAAATCACTGTTTTTTCTAAGAGACCAAGATTTTTTTCAACAGCTTTGACAACTGGGATTATTTACTGAGTTGCCTATAAAAGAAATATCATTGAGAGAGAGTATATGCTTTGGCATTCCAGTATATCCCTATATTTTTAAAATAGACAAAACAGTGTCTTCTATTTAACAGTGCAGTTTGGTTGAATTTGCACTAGTGCCTATCCAGCTGATCAATAACAGCTCCATACATTTGTTGATTTTCCTGATCCATAAGGAAATGCTAGCTCATTCTGCCATAAAACTTGTTGAAGTCCAGGCTCTGTTGCTGCCTAATTCGCACCTCGGGTCATATGGCAGAAATCTTCAAACCATTGGGTGCGACCTTGGGGGCAAGCTCGAGCCAAGTATTGTCACCTGATACTCAACTCCTCTGTGTAGGCCATTTCCTAGCGAAGCCAAGGGGGGTGGGCCTTCATAAAAAGAATCTATGGTCTTTATTCTAAAACAAAACAAAAGAATCTAGGAGTTAAACGTGAAATGGATTAAAACCTTAAAAAATGAGTTACTGCAAATGAATTATAATAACAACATTGATAATTCAAACACCATTCATGACAATATGTGTAAATTGATTTAACCATGCAAATGCGAAAGACCAGTGCCAATGAATATGGAGTACTTGTGTACAAGGGCAGTGTCTCGTTAGTAAGTTTTAAGATTTATTAGTGTGTTGGTTAAGGAGTGGGTAAATTGGGGTTTGGTCCAACGAGTCAAGTTCCCTTGAACCGAGTGCTAAAGCGGTAATACCAAGCGTCCAACGGGGTGAGGATGAACCTGCTTGGAGTAGCCCCCCTGATTCTGTATACCCTTTGCAACCTCTCGAGTTCTCAATAAAATTACTTGTGTGTATCTTCCTCTTAAATCTAGTCATTCGTATCCCTTTCTGGTTACAACCAGTTGATCAGATGAGCTGTAGCGGTGTTGAGCATACGGGGAAGGAGTCTTGGTTGTTTTTATTTAAAACTAAGAATGATGTTTATTAGCAATCCACTCACGACTAAGAATCTCTTTCCTTCTTTTGGGATACTCGGGAGAGCACAACTGGGTTAATTTTAAAATGCTAAAAAAAAAGGAAACTATTTTTTTAAATATTTCCTACCACAAACCTCTTTCCCCTTTCGGGTAACTCGGGAGTGCATGGGGTTAGTATTTCTTTTGAATGAAAAAGATAAAATAAACAATTAAGTAATGAAGATAAAACTAAACTACAAAAAAAAATCAAAGCATGAAAAATATCACACCAACGCAGATCCCCCAGGTGGGGAATGTGCTCTTAGGAGCCTACTCAATAGTTTAATAATGATTATTACAATCTCGAAGAAGTGTACTTGGGTCCTTATAATCTGGATCCAAAGGATTACAAATTCATGAAAAAATGACTTTTTTTTAATGTAAAAGGGGGCTCCGTTGGAGCCTCCTCCTCTTTTTTTCGTTAAACTTGCAAAAACAACAAGCAAACTTTAGTGGAATATGCTCCAAAACACTTTAAGAGTGCTTTGGGAAAATTTACAAAAATTTACCGAAAATTTTCTAAGTAAAAATGAAGCAAAACTAAGCAAAATTAACTAAGAAAATGAGCTAGAAAATGAGCTTTTTCAGGGTCTTTGTTTTCTTCTTAAGGATAGCAAACAAATCTTAAGCACTTAATTTGCTAGATATTAGATTAAGATCAAACACTAATTTACTACTCAAGCCTTTAGTTATGCAAGATAAATAACTTGAAAAAGAAGCTAAGTAAACTAGATTTGAACTAAGGAATGATAACACTTGAAAACTTTAACTAGATCTCTAAAGAAAAAGAAATTAGGATTATGAATATGAATTTAAACTATAAATCTATTAATGCTTTTCAAAAGAACCTGAACAATAAAAGATAGAAGTAGGGAGAAAGAGAAGTGGGAAGCTTGGAGAGAAAGAGGATCCTTGAGGCTTCGCTTGTGGGATACTAAGGGACTTTATCTGCAAGAAAAATGTTAGAAGAGAAGATAGATCAAGCAAGATCTTCTATGGCTCCAACAACCTGACATCACAACACTTGCAAACAAAGATCAAGTCTAGAAGCACATATGCTAGAAATCACTTTGAAAACATTCATAAACAAATGGAGCATTTGGTGAGATCTCTAAACATCCATACTCAATAGATTAAAACAATAAACAAATTGCTTAGTCAACCTTACAAAACTGATGCCAATCCTTCAAGCAAGCTAGACTAGATACAAAGCAAACAAATGGATAAAACACAGATTACTTCCATAGTGCTCGATGACAATTCATCCACTCAATAAAGCACCTCACAAATTGACCTCCAAAGTATTTTTTATTTCACAGATAAATAACAGTTACAATGAGCAAGCACTTCTTGTTGGTTTTTTCCTAAGCAGCATCGAGAGCCATTCTCTTAGGAGAATGGGGACATCTGTTCAAGGGCCAGGATGTGGAACCAGTCCAACACTGGGGGAACTCAGCCTTGAGCTAAGTAGCCATTTTGTTGGATGGGGACACTTGGTCAAGGACCAGGATGTGGAACCAGTGCAGCACTAGGGGAACTCAGCCTTGAGCTGAGTATTCATTTTGTCGAATGGGACATCTGGTTAAGGACCACGATGTGGAACCAGTTCAACATTGGGGGAACTCAACCTAGAGCTGAGTGGCCATTCTTTGAATGGAGGCACCTGGCCAGTTACCAGGAAGATGACCTAGTGTAGAATTGGGGGACTGAGCCTAGGGCTAAGGGCTATTCTTCGGGAGAATGGAGGCGCTTGGTCAGTTACCAGGACATCACTATAAGTCCTAGACCGGGTCTGGGCATGTGAGGCACTCCTACACTTGATCTGTGGGCTTTGTGATCTTCTCCGAGGATTAGCTACCCTTGGCTAAGACACCTAGTACCTGATCCTGGTGGCCCAAGGAGTGTGAGATAAAAGCATTAGTAATTCTCCCTATCTATGATGATGTACTTTGAGTGGGTATGAAGGACCCCTATGACCACTTTTTTTGACCACGGGACACTTGGAGAAGGCTAAAAGGTAAAAGTAAAAAATACATAAGGACCCTTAGACCACTATGGAGTCAAAGTGAAAATGCAAAAAGACCTTTGGCACCACTAAAGGTAAAAGTCAAAAGGTAAAGGAATAAAATAGTATTATTTTATTGTTTTGAGTTTTGGTTCACATCCAAGTGAATCAAAGGCTATAAAAGAAGTTCAACTCCATTTCATTTGACCCACACTTTCTCATTATCATTCAACTGCTCCTAGAAGATTTTCACTGGGTTTCTGGAAGAGTGAACATTTCTTGTTTTGTTCCCTAGCATGGAGGCTTGATCTAGCTAGGGCATCATCTTCAACAATTAAGGCATCTCCATCTTTTGTTTGCAACCAACAACTAACCCTAATCTACTAGGTTATCTTCATCTTCATACTACAGGCAAACCCTAAGCTAGGGTTTCATTCATTTATCTTCACGGGCAGCAGCAGAACCTTCACGGGCAACTCTCGGGCAGCCTACATCATTTCGGGCAGCTTCTAAACATGCTCGGGCAGCCTATATCTTTATGGGCTGCCCTCTTCCATACCTTCAGGCAACTTTCTCAGACTTCGGGCATCTACATGCAACCCTAAACAAGGCTCGGGCAGTCTGTTAGGACCCTTTGGTAGTTGCCACCACTTTCGTGCAACATTTGATCAGGCTCGAACAGATTGTTTTTCACTCCGGGAAGCTCGTCTATAATTCGGGCAGTCTCTGTAGACTCTGGGCAGCAGGAAAGGTTTTTCCAGGCACAGGGAAGAAGGTCTCAGGCAGCAGGAAAGGTTTTTCCGGGCACAGGGAAGAAGGTCTCGGGCAGAAGAACAGAGATTCTGGGCAGGTTCGAGCAGTGTACAGAATTCTGGGCAGCCATCTGTTGACTTTGGGCAGCAAACCCTAGTTTGCTAATTTCTGAGACAGTTGTCCTTTGTGGAAAATTTTTTGGTTAAGGGTGAAATTGTTCAAACCCTAATTTGCTATTTTGCTACAAAACACAGTCATCTCATTTAAGAGATGAATTACTAATGCTTTTGGGGTTTTTGTCCTTTAAAGGTTTCCCCATGCAAAACATCTTGTGTTCATGTGTGTGATGTTTTGATTTATCTACTGCACTTGTCTATTGTTATCTTACAGTCTGCAAATTTTAAAGAATACATGCTAATGCTAAAATTCAACACTTCCCAAATATTTCCAACTAGTTTACAATAAGAGAGCACATGCTTATATAGAAAAATCATCCCAAGGGGACGAATTGGCCAACTGGAGTCAGCTCAAGCGAATTTGAGTTTGAGAGTGAGTTTATCCCTTGATTTGGGTGAGTTAGAGGGAGTTGCACTCAAGAAAAATGCGCCACCTCTCAAGAGGTAGGTGCAACCCCTCTTTGGGATCTCCAAAACATGCTAGATGGATGCCACACAAGCTAATGCGCCTCCTTCTATCGAGAAAAACGTTCCCTTAATCTGGCAAACTCATACTGATTAGATTTGATGCCGAATGCCGATTACAATCATTAGTTAACTCATATTTGATTGCCATTTAACTTCCTGAACTCTGGACATGTCCCTGACATGTTTCCAGTGTTCACTGACTCGTGTATTAGGCGTTCCACCAACTTCCAAGTGAGGACTCTGGTACCTTGCCAGTCCCCCACAGATTTCCTTCCTCTTCCCAAGTTTTCCAGATGGAGGATGGCAGTAACCACCAGCTGAAATACTGGCTGGTAACCCCAAGAGAGAATGGGATTTGATACTGAGACCTCCATGAACTTCACACAAGAGCATCTATCACTTGAACTAACTCTTGGGGCCAGGATGTCCTAATTACTTGGCTGAAGGGTTTGCTGTATATGTAACTGTACAATTAGTTGTAGTTCCACCATTTATTTTGACAGTTCCTTTAGTGCTTCTGTGGTCATATGTTTCATCCCTCTTATACTATCCTTTGGGCTTCTGTGTAATGGTTTATCATACAAAAGATGGCAGAATGCTTTTGTCACATGTGTGTGTGTCTGGATTCTGTCCTGTTCAACATGGGAATGTATCATCAGAGTCCCTATCTCATATGATATCTCCATTATCTTTACCATCATTTAGCATTCTGTTACACTATTTTTTTGAATTTTACATTTGTCTCTTTGTTATCTCCTATCTTTATCAAGTCTGAATTCAGCTAGGCTTTGTGGTGCTGTATTTGAATTTTCTCTTAACACACAAGTGCACCTTTTTAGAAAAGCTATCCTTGATTCCATTTTATGCTTGCAAAACTGCATCACTTTTAAAGGTTGAGTTACTTTGAATTATTTGTTTGTATGATACGTGCTCATTCTGATTTTGAAATGGCATTTTTTCAGAGCAATTTTGCATTGTTTATTTGTTTTGTGATATGGTGATTCTGGTTTTGAAGGTGGAGGTTTTTTTTAAATGATTTTACATTTGTTTGTAGAACTTATTTTACATTTCTAGGTGGCGCCATGGCATTTTGTAGGAGGAAAGGTCTTGTAGAATTTCACTTGTAATCTGAGCAGTGTATTACTTGGTACTTAATAGGCCTGCTTCCATCAATATAAAAGAAGCGCTCCATTTAGGTTATCCTTGTATTATTGTTACAAGTCATACCTTTGTCAAAACAATACCAGAATATTTGTTGCTGATTTCTATATTGCTCTTCCGAATATAATTCTGTATTGATCAGTGGCACAAAACAAAATAATCATTCTTGTATGAAACCCCCCAAAGAAAAAGAAAATGCACATTCATGTTAATGATTTCATAAACTTTTCCATCTTGCATTCAAAAGGCATGGAGGCGTGAGCATTTTTTCTTTATGGATTGTAATAAGATTCTGGTGATTCTGGTTTTGAAGTTGGAGGTTTTTTCAAAATGATTTCACTTGATTGTAGAGCTTATTTTACATTTGTAGGTGGCACCATTGCATTTTGTAGGAGGGAAGGTCTTGTAGAATTTCACTTGTAATCTTGAGCATTGTACTACTTGTTCCTTAAGAGGTCTGCTTCCATCATTATAAAAGCAGAGCTCCATTGGTAAGACATGGAAGCGTGAGACTCTTTTGCGTAATGGGTCATAAAAAGATTATTTTTTGATCTCCTGCATGCTATTTTATGAGTACAATCACTTATCCTTTCCAGAGATCAGTTAAGACCCTGTGCATCACATAGAATTTTTTCCCAGGATGCAACCATGCTAGCATAATTGTTCCTTGTGCTAAGAGAACAAAATGTGCTTCTCAATTGATTCTCATACTATTGAAATTTTCGGTTTTGCAGGCTGGAGAGCGAACAAGAATAATGTATGAAAAGAAATGCAGCCAACTCAGACGACAGGATGCCAAAGGAGAAGATCCCCAAGTAGTTGATAAAACAAGGGCCATGATAAAGGATCTGCACACGAGAATAAGGGTTGCTATCCAAGCAGTTGATTCAGTATCAAAGAAAATCCAGAAATTGAGGGATGAGGAATTGCAACCACAACTTGTGGAGTTAATTCAAGGGTATGCCTTTTTCCTCTGGTAAAATCTATCTATAGAGAAGACTTTCTGTTAAACTGAGTTAACTCTGATTTTCCGGTGAACGATTTCATTGTATTGGGCAGATATCGTTTATTCTTTGAGAAACTGTGGTTTTGTCTAGTCCTCTCCCCTAATATTACATTACTCGATATACTTATTCCAACAAGTATCTGTGAAATCTTGTTGGGGGTTAAAAACGTAGATTTTTTCGTTTAAATCAATAAATGTATACATCAGCTAAGGATTTGGACACAACTGTCTCATAACTCTCTATTTCAATAGCTAAATTATCCGATGGGCTGTATATGTGATAAACTTCTTAAACATGATTTTTCTGCATAAATTACAAGAGATCTAACGAGTCTTATTTGTGAACCAATTTATTCTTGCTGTGAAAATTCATTCCTGTTTACCTAATTTCTATGAAACTGTACATTAAAACAATGGAAAATTTGGATTGGAGCAAATTAACCCATTTAACTTTGTGCAATTTGCATAATACCCTTATACAATAGAACTAAAAAATTTGGAAAACTCTGTTAGAACTTAGGAGTTCAATTTGATTACTTATATTGTTATGCTGCTGAAATTTTAGCCTTTGCATTAAACCTATGAAACTTGGTTAAGGCAAAGATGGTATCCTGCAATAATAAAACTTGGAAATAATCAAGCTGTACTTGTTCTCTCTCTCTCTCTCTCTCTCTCTCTCTCTCTCTCTCTCACACACACACACACACACACACACACAAAAATCTGTAAACTAGTTTTCTTCCTGTAAATAAGAAATTTGTTGATCTTATTCAAATGGTATTTAGTATTTACCACTACCCACGTTATATCTTACAAGACAAATAAACACTTCATCTGGTAAATACTAAAAACAATGATCAGGGTTTTTCTTTCTTTGTCAAAATCACTTAGGATTTACTCTGAGCCTTGACCATTTCATTCAGTCTTTTTTTTTTTGCAAGAAAAAGGTCGTGTATTTGTTATTTCAAGCAGAAATCAAAATACACACTGCGATGTGCCTTTGCAGCACTTCGAGGGTACTTAGCCTCTCTTCTGTTCTATAGAGAACTGCAAAATTAAAGTCACAGGTCTTCAAAGGTCCTATGATTACGGTCATCCATTGATCATTGTCACTCAGGCATGTTAAAGCAGAAAAAAACCATAAAGAACTTTATGACAAAAAAATCAAAATAAAACAGGTTTCTCTCTTTCTTCTTGATCTTGGACTTTGATTCCCCAAAACAGTAAGTGAGTCAAATAATTACAGCTCCATGGCTGGAAGCATGTTACCTTTCACTGATTCCACTGTGCTGAAAATACCCAATTGAAGAGTTAGAGCTTGTTTGGATAACTCATTTTCCTTAGTATTCATCTCTCTATATACTTGCAGAAAATAAAATTTTGAAAATGATCTTTTCAACTATTTGACACTTTACATAATTGCTAAAAGAGTAAATTTTCCAATTTGTTTTTCTCCATTTGCCCAATCTATGATGAGCTTTGTTAGATTAGCAGCAACAAGGAAGGTCTTTCTGTATGCAAGTGTCCTTGCATGTAGAAGACTCTAAAACAAGAAACCAGTTGCATTTAATTATTTTTCCTAAGTTTACTTTGGAAAATAGTTAAAGTGATCTAATTAATTATTGACTTTAAGTGAGTTAAATTAGGGTTTTCGCTTAACCTAAAGTTATATAAGAGAGGTCAATTGGTTGAGAGGACACACACACTTGTATTCCGATAGAGACAAGATACAGACAAGGAGAGAAAGTCAGACAAAGGATTTAGCTGGGAAGACAGAGGAGCGAGAAGCAGGATCACCGAGCTGAGAGGTAGGATAGAACCCACACAGGTCGACAAGCAGGAGCTGCAGAGGGAGGCTGTACTATACCGTACAGATTCCGTATAGACCGTATGAATCCGCACGTGTGAGGCTGTACAGCTGGGCCGTACACTCTTGCAGGAGGGTGCTAAGGTTTAGCTGGGGGTTTGCCCAGTGATTCTGCCGTGTAATTGCATTTGCCAGGTTTGGGTGAATTTGCAATATTGTAAACGCTCCATATTTTCTCATAATAAAATCTATATCTGACTGCTGCACCGGTTTTCCCATCTTGGGTTTTTCTGGGGTTTTCATACCCAAAATAATAGTGTCATTATTGTGATGTGATGTTGTGATTTATTTCTCAGTTTTATATTTCGTTGCATATTGTAAAAGATATTCACGTGTGGTTATCAATAGAGATTTTGCATGCACTGTTAGCCATAGTTTGAATATTAAAGGAAAATTTACATGGTATCAGAGCTCTGGTGAGCTAAAGCTGAGAGATTTGCAACAACAATGATAGATCAGGGTCAGATTTATTAAAGACACAAACTTAGATTGGAGATCTAGGGTTTGACAGGTACACTTCAGTATCACCAAGATCTAGGGTTTGACAGGTACACTAAGATCAGGTACTAGGGTATCTTAACCAAGGGTAGCTAAGCCTTGGATAAGAACACAAAGCCCATAAATCAAGGGTCAGAGTGTCACACATGCCTAGACCAAATCTACGGCTTATATTGCCTTCCTGGGAATAGACCAGGTGCCTCAGCCATAGGCTGTATAATTTGACCCTAGGTCAAATACTTGGTAACAGACCAAGCGCCTCCATTCTCCAAGAGAATGGCTACTTAGAACTAAGCTGAATTTAGAATACCAGTACTAGACTGGTCCACATTGTGGTCTCGAACCAGATGTTTACCATTCAACAGAATGGTCACTCAACATTGGGTTGAGTCTACCCAGGGTAGAGCTGGGTCCATATCATGGTCAAGGACCAGCTATCTACCATTCAACATAATGGTCGCTCAACATTGGGTTGAGTCTACCCAGGGCAGAGCTGGGTCCATATCATGGTCAAGGACCAGATATCTACCATTCAACAAAATGGTCACTCAACACTGGGTTGATTCCACACCGTGGTCCCGGACTAGGTGACACCATTCTCCTAAGAGAATGGCTCTCGATGCTGCTCAGAAAAATTAATAGTTTGAACATTGTATGCCATGAGAGGAGAGGGTATGCTATCTATGCCATTTAGGAGGTAGAATCTGAGGAACATTTCATTTTTAGATGCCCCATCTACTATAGATTAGGGAAACCTACCACAACCTTTTCTGTGATTTTGGGAGAACCTTATCCACATCATTTAATACCATTACCAATGGTATCTAGCCCTTTACATGCGTGGGATGGTGACTCTTACACAACAGTCCTTGCAGGGTTCTCTTAGATCTCGCCTTCTTGGATTGATTACTGCCTTTTCTAGTTTATTTCAGCGATTGATAGTGCTAAGTGACATAAATATCTTCCGGTGAATGGCATAGCAAGCACCAGGTCATAGGTTAGTGAGACCATGTATAACGTCTCTTTCTAGTGTTGGTCAAGTTTTTTCCACAAGGGAAAGGGGTTCTCACTCTTTCTGTAGATAGGATTGATAGCCCAATCTGGGCCAGAGTCATTACAAGATTATTTTCTTTGATCTTGTGCAAGAAAAAAGTTAACTCGTGGCTCTCATGTGCCTCCTAGTTACATCCCACATGGTCCTGTTGGCTTTGGACAGTTTCCCAATGGCATCATTGTGTTTTAGAACTTCGACATTTGGTTGATATTATATTCAAAACTTTGATATATTTATGTTGTTATTTCCAAATAAATCCACCTTAATTTTCCCCATATTTATATAAGAATAGGAAACCTTAGTATTCTGTCCTAAAAATCGAAATTTCAGATAATTTAACTCATCTAACAATTCCAAACAAGTAAAAGCAAATAATCACAAGTCCTTGATGATATTGGCCATACTTGAAGAAAGAAGAGAATTATATTTAGCTGGATATAATAATGGCAGGCAAAAGAATAATAGGTAGAATGTAATAGCTCAACACAATATATAGAGTAAATTAAATGTCAAGAAAGAAAACTATCTATAAGCATCTCTCTAAAGGATTCTTACTATTCTTGATTATGAAAGAGTTAAATTAGTGTTTTAAACTTCATCCTTAGATGCTTATCCAAACTTTGTTTGGATAAGCATCTCCTTAGAGAGTTCTTACTATTCTTGATTATGAAAGAGTTAAATTAGTGTTTTTTTCTTCATCCTCATATGCTTATCCTAATTTCGTGTAGATTAGCATAGATCCATCTTAACTTTGGATCTATTAATCACTAAGAAGGATAGAAAGGAAACCTAGGTGCAAATATCTCGGTGCTTGAAATATCCAAGGTTAAGATGGATTTATGGTTGTTTATATGCATATTTTTTTCCAAAGAAAATCTTGTTGGGAAAACCGGAAACCCTAGCACTTCCCCGCATTTTGTTGATGATACACACTGTAAACCCCTTGGCATTGACTATGACCACTAACCTAGTAAAGGCATAGAATGAGCTCACAACAAAGACAACCATCCCAGGGGATTGACCCCAAGATCTTTCGCAGTAAGCTCAAAACAACTAACCACTTGAGCTAGTGCAGTGATCTATATAAACTAGGATACAGACCACTGCACTAACTCATGTGGTTGATTGTTTTGAGCTTTGTGCAAAAGATCTTGCGGTCAATCCCTTGGGTTGGTTTCCTTTAATTAATGCTTACTATTTAAAACAAAATTGTCTACATTACGTATTTTTTTCTCTTTTTCCATTTCGATTTAGAATTGTTGCACACAGACATGACACGTCTCATTCATACTGGGCTATAGAGTGCACCTTGCTTCTATCAGTACAAGGACTCCCCTTAGATACTTAGGTAGTTTCTTCCTCTTCTATAAACTAGCATATAGGTTAGAAGAATACTGACCTCACGAATGTTATTCAGTGCTACTACAACACATGAGAAGAGCACTTGTATGATTTCATGCGTCCCATAACAAATTGTAGATATCCAATACAATTTGATTGACTTCAATTCTCGACATCACAAAAATTAGCACTTACATTTTGGATTGAGGGAATGGAATCAAAATAAAGTTACTCTACCCTTGAACTGTTCTTTGACCCTGCATGTTCAGAAATATCATTTAGTATCTTGATATATGCATGTGTAAGTGTTTTGCTAAAGGAGGCATTACACTGCATTAGAAAAGTACTCCTATGGGTTCTTGAAATTGGAAAATGATATGTAACATGGAATAGTACCTTAGTTGCAAGGGTACTTGGGTTCGAGAACAGGGATGGGGACTTAGATGACAATTTTTAAAATTGGGGACTTGGGTATGTCAGGGGTATTGTAGACATATATTATAATATATGTCAAACATACTTTAAATATTTAATCATATAGATATCAAATCATTTTCAGCAAGTAACACACTAAAGTCTAACATACTAACTAAAACATGCACATTGCTTCATTGATATAAAGTTGTAAAATATAAAGTTTAAACATATTGATATTGAGATATTCGTATGATATATGTCCATTATCATACTACATCCAAAATTGCCCTAGTGGCATTTTCAAATATGAAAATAGAAAATTCAAAATACATTGAACAATGAACAACATAGCCGATTTGGCTTCCTCAAGCCATGTCTGCTAGGCCTGCGACATTTGCCTTGTCATTGTCATCAACATCACTAGGGTCCTTAGTCAACAATCTCTCTAGGTAAGAATCACTCTCAAGTGGAGGCTCCTCCTCATCCATAACAACTAGAGGTATCTCGACAAGGTCGTCTGGTTCTATCTCCTCGTCTACATATATGGCATCATCTGTGTATTGGTCTCATCTCTTGAAAGGACCCTCCTTGTACCCTGGGTCTTTCCGAGATATGAGACGACATGTGCTATGAATGTAGATTATGTTCTCTGCTTTCTTCGATCCCAACTGGTTTCTCTTCACTGAGTGGATGAATGCACAAGTGCTCCAATTCCTCTCACAAGATGAGGAACTAGCTACCTTCCCAAGTAATCAGATAGAAAATTGTTGCAACTCAGGAGCATCAACACCATGAAGCCACCGCCAATCCATTGGATCCTTTTTCTTACACCTATCAGTCTTAGAAGCATCTGGATTCTGAACTAAAGACATCTCGCCCATGTGAAATTTGGGCAAATTGAGACCATATCTCAAAGGTCTCTTTTGTAGAACCATGCAGTTTTTTAACAACAGTCTTAAACCCTTTCACCACCTGTCTATCTTGGGAAGGAGGCCTCCTTCCTATCGAGGAATGATACCATTTTGGATTGACTCCGATTAACCCTATAGACTGCCATATGAAGTGGGGTGTGCAATTTA
Source organism: Pseudotsuga menziesii (assembly GCA_001517045.1). Taxonomy (NCBI): domain Eukaryota; kingdom Viridiplantae; phylum Streptophyta; class Pinopsida; order Pinales; family Pinaceae; genus Pseudotsuga; species Pseudotsuga menziesii. The sequence goes on along the minus strand of LPNX010356898.1, from coordinate 163,311 downwards.
TTCCATCGTCCATGTATGAATGTTTTGAATTCTGGCCATAAAGTTGGATCTTTATCTCCTCTCACACATAGAGTCTATGTTCTCATAAATCTCACCTAATCATGGATTTTTTCAAATTTGTTTCTTTATAGCGAAGCATATCACATATTGGCTGTACAAATTCCAAAACAAATTTGACATCAACCCAAAAGTGATCATCTAAAATCAATAGCTTCACCTCCATAGCAGCATATGAGCCACACTGCTTCCACTGGTCCCACATATCATTGATAATTGTGGCAGCTAAAGTCCCCTTCATCTCCACAAGCCGCCTAAGCAGAACGTAGTAAGCTGCAAATTTGGTATCAACTGGTTTAAGAAGCTCCATTTTGGCATGCTTGTATTAAATGGCTTGTGAATGGTAGTGGTTGCATATGGACATTGAATTTTGCATCAATTTTCTATTAGCACTTGAATCCAGTTAATTTTTCCAATCTCTTTCAATGCGTAATTCAAAGAATGCATTGCGCATGTTGTCCAAAAATATGCCTAGGTTAACCGTTGCATTAATATTTATTATTCACAAATGAAAAAAATAGATTGCTGATTTATGAAGATTGAATAAGTATCAACATTTTTAAATTAGAAAACGAAATCAGACTTGTAATTAAAAATCAGATTTGTAATTCATTTGAGTTTAAATTAAAAAAAAATCAGACTTGTTGCTAACCTGTAGTCCTTTTGGACCATCATCCCTGCTGCTTTGCACACTGGTGTTGGATTGGTAACAACTTGAATGACATTGGATGCCCCCCCGGCCTTCGCAATGGGATCACATAATCAGCCTTTCAAGCTAAGTCACATGGTTCGAATTTGGATTCGAGTTCAACAACTATTTTAGTCGATTCAAATTTGAGTTTCTTGTAGAGGTTTGTTTGATATTTGACTTTAGATTCGTTTGGAAACTATTTGGTTCGATTCAAATTTGAGTTTCTTGTAGAGGTTCATTTGAATTCGACTTTAATATATATATTAAAGTGAAATATACCACTAAATAATAAAAAATTACATTAACAAACATGTACATATATAACTAAAAAACATGAAATAATTTAATAAAATATAAACAATAAATTCTATAACAACATAATACATATTACATTATCAAACATATACATATATAACTAAAAACCATGAAAATACAATATAAACAATAAATATATTACAGCATAATAGATTTTATTAAAACTTGGAGGATGCCCATAATGCCAAGACTCTCAAGTCTTGACGACAGCCTACACTCGTGCCTCAAGTTTCAACACTGTAGTGTACAAGTAATGCAGGTAAATCGACTGACAGGCTGCAGCGATTTTAGCGGAACCTGTATCACTTTAATGGCAACAAGAAATTAGGAACTAGAAGTCTGGCACTGGATTTAAAGTTTAGCTTCCCGAAATTCAAATTGTGATTGTAACTTAGTGATTGTGAGCAGCAAAGAGTCAACTAAATCGTGACTTGTGAGCAGCATTGAATAAACTAAATTGTGACTCAATCATGACTTTGCTGAGGGTTTACTTGCTGAGTGGCGGTAAGCTGAGAGGAAGAATAGGTAAGGAGTTTAGGGTCTAGTTAAGGGTTAAAACATAGGTGAATCTTAATGTCAACCCTAGCCGATTTTTTTATTTTTTAAAATTCACCTTAAAGTTCGCTTTAAAATCCGAATTCATTGTAGATTCGAATTCAAATAAAATTTGTCTTGAGATTTGTCCTTGGGATTCGATGAATCTGATTTTTCTTTCCAGTTTGAGATTCGGTGAATTTTGAACCTCAAGCTTTGAATTCGCCGAATTTTGCGACTTAGCATTCAAGAACATAGTGTTCTTTTCTTGACTGAAACAACCAATGTCCTTTAGAAAATATGGACTAGATATGGAAGGAACAATGATGCTTATCAATGGATGTTCCGACAATAAATCTAACCATCCATGACAATGGAGAATCTATCTACTCTCCAAGATGCCTTAAATGGTGCCTTTTCCTTTTCAACATGCGCTTTCTCCTTGTCCGCCAAAACAATTTGGAGCTTCTCATAACCAGGTGGCAGGTGCATTGAAATGGTCCACCATTAATGGGATGGACCATTTGTTCAAAATAGGTTGAGTTGGCTGCATTGAAAGGGATTCCAAATGCAAGAAAAAATCTTGCTATTGCAAGATCAACACCTTCTCTTCCCTTCACATCAAACTTGTCATAAATGCAACCAGTTTTAGGCCTCCTGTGTGATGATGTTGAATTGTTTTTTGATGATTATGATGGCACATTGTCATCACCAGAACAAACTTCATCATTGGATGACATTTCTTTCTCATTAGTCTCATCAGTGTCGCTGACATCTTGATATGGCCATGAGATTGACTTGCCTGCCTTGCCATCAGTCCTTTGCTGCTCCCTTTGTGCACCAGGGAGTTTAGTGGGATCCTCCCAGTCTCCAGTACAAATTTCAACTCCCCTCTTTGGAACATTCAAAATGGGCTTTAACCTGAGTGTAGCTGCCTTTCCTTTGCGCATGACATAGGTTGCATTTTATCAATGCTGTCCCCCCTCCACCCTTTGTTTCTTTTGTCCTCTCTACATTCCACAGTAGATATTGAGAGGATTTGATGTTGCCATCTTGGTTGGAGAGCCAAGGAGAATGGAGAAATGATAAATCTGGAAATTGAAACAAAGAAAATAGAAAATCTGCCAACGCATAATATGCAAATTCAAACAGTCAAGACAAAGACAAATACCTCACTCAAATGCTGGACTGTTCCACTCTTACTGCTGGATTGTTCCTCCCTTTTCTCCCTTCACTGTTGCACTTTTAAGAGTCAAACCCTTCACTGCTGTTATGGAATCTGCTGGACTGTCTCTCTTAACTGTTGGCTGGACTGCTCTCCTTCTTCACTTGTAGATAGAAATGAAGTAAATGGGAGTGGTTTTGTGTTTATAAATTGATGTTAGGGCCTTTGGAGGGGGGCCGTGATTTCAAACCTAGTTTAAATAAGATTTTTTGGCAAAATTTCAGAAAAAAATAGTCTATCAAGTGTATATCCATCAATGAAATAATATCAAATAACTAGCAGAAAATAAGAATTCTAAGCCACAGAGAAGAATCTCCACTTANGCATGCATACCTTGTCCTCAACAATTACCAGCTCTGCTATCTGCAACAACATTTGTGGGGGGGGGGGGGGGGGGGGCAACTCTCCACTCAACCAACCCCCAGCAGATGCTGAGCCCCCCTGAGTCCTCAACAACTAACACTATGCTAGACCAGGTAATACCTTAACACTTTTCTCTATTTCTCTATGAAACTGAGTTCCACCCTCTCCTCTTCCTTATCCTCCTTCTTAATAGGTGCAAACACAACTGAAAACCAACACAACAAGCAAGAAACCACACTAAAACAATTAACCTGACTGGAGTCCTATCCTCTTGGTCTTGCCACCTTTTATTACTAAATTCCCATAATTTAGCCAATTTCTTAATTATGCATGGGTGAAACGCTTGTCACCGTGAACTTAAATTAAATTGTAAGTGTACATTTCATTTTTATTTTTACATATTTTTACAATTATTATACTTATGGTAATCCCTAAGGTTAGGGTGTTACACCCACCTTACCCCTCTCTCTTCTTATTGGTTTTCTGCTCAGCTGAGAGGGAAACTAATCCATCCTGGGTTCTTTGGGGGATGGCCCAAAAGAACCCGACTCTGTTTCAGGGATGTGGGAACATATACCTGGGGTGGGGATGGACACCCTTTGACCCTACCCTCAGGTACATGCACCCTGGAAACATAGAATAGTACCTAGTGTGAGTCCAACCCAGTAAATGCCTATTGTCTTGTTTATGCTTGTAGGAAAAAAAATGGCTTACTTTTGGTATCATAATTGAAAGAGAAGCTAGAGGTGACGATGAACTTGTGAAACAGTTACTGGCAACCTTGGTTGGGACTAACTGCCCCATAATCAGCACCCGTTGAGATTTATCTGTGGAAAAACATAATGAACCATGGATACATCTATCATTTCAAGTGGACCAGACAACTGTCCTAAGATATCTCTCCCCCACGGATGTTCTATGGTTCAACTTCATGAAAGGAGTCATAGAAGTTCCAAGGAGGAATTAGTTGCGGATTTCCAACCCAGGGCATTCAAGTTACAATGTGTATCCAAAGTTATGGTATTGATATTTCCTTCCATTCTCTGTCCAATGTTGACATTGCAAACCATGAGTATTTATCATGTCCATGCTTAAGTAGCATGTTGCATGAGGTTCCTGCATTATCCCCTTGGAATTTTTGAAACTATGATGAATTATTGTGAATGTATGAGCCTCCCATACAATGAACAATAGCCAAACATTACATCTACTTATCCATTGGTGTTAAGTGGAGCTTCACTACCTTTCATTGCAATAGCTATCATTATGTCTTCCACATTAATGTTTGTCGGGTAATTCCCTGAAAACCTTACCATAAGGTAAATGCTTGCAATATTTTACTTATTAGCATATTTCATAGTGAAAATCCCATTTTATAAATCTGCTTGTTATTATATGCCATTTTACTGCATCAGAACACAATTCTTCAGCTTTCAAGCATCCAAGATAATGGATGTCATAGTTGGACGCTTATAAGGATATTGAAGGAAACAACATGAACATTTTGTAAAAGAGAGTTTTTAAGCCATTCACAGTTGCACCAAAGTAAAGTAAGGGTAGAAAACCAGCCCTAAAAATAGTACTACTAGTATGTGTTAAAGTTTTAGGGTTATGATAGTTTTTAACATAAGAAATAAACTTTAATGCATGAACAGAAATATCAAACAAGATTCACAATAGTAGTGCTCCAATCAATTAAAACTGCAATACAAATTAAACATAATTTCCATCTCTTTCAACTTTAACACTCCATTGGTCACTGCGTTAAAGTTGGTCTTGAGATGATTCACCAAATGCCATGTACAGTAACAAAATAAGAAATAGTGTACAGGAGATAACAACACTAAAGGATCATAACCATTATTTTGAATCAGTCTTATACTCAGATACTTTTAGGGTTGATCTTGTCACTGAAGGGACAAGTCAACTGGGTAAACAATTAATGTACCTTGAGAGAGAGGGTTAAAGCAGTAAGAAAACAAATCTCAAATCTTAGTCAACAGGAAGAGAAACTTCAATCAAATGCACATGCTTTAGTAGCTTAGTCATACCCAGTACAATCATGCTAAAGACACTGTCGCACAACACAAGAGACACTCAGTCATACTGGGCAGAGACACAGTCATGCTGCACAAGAGATGCTCAGTCATACTCGGTAGAGACACATAGTCATACCGCAAAATAGACACTCAGTCATACTGGGCAGAGACAAACACGGTTGTACTGGGCAATGGAACAAGGTCATGCTGGCAGGGACGCTGAAGCTGAGTATGGACAGACTCGGTCACGCTGAATGGGATCACGATGAGCGGAGAAGATAGATCACACTGAGGGGAGAGTCAAGCTGCAAGTGATCACGAGGAACAACAGTCACGCGGATGTGGAGGGTGAATGCAGACATGACCATGCTAGGGTAGAAACCACTATCACGCAGGAGAGTCACGCTGCAAGTGATACAGTCTCACGGATGAGTGTCATACAGTCATGCGGGTGAAGCAGCAGTGCAGGCTGAGTGATACACGGTCACACTAACAAGAACCCACAGTCATGCTGCTCAACAAGGGAGAAAGATCACGCTGCTGCAACAAGGGAGAAGGATCACGCTGCTGGGGAGAGAAACCATGCTGCTGCAATAATGGAGAAGGATCACACTGCTGTAAGAGCAGCCACGCTGCTGTAGAGACTGTCATGTGGAGGTGCAGTCACATGGAGAGTCGAGGATATGCAGAGGGAGAGAACCCGATCACTGGAAACAACAGGAGGGGTCGCGAATAGAAGCAGTCGACCACAAGTGAAAATACGATGACTTCTTGGATTAACTTGAAGAATAACCTTTGCTTTTATAAAGGTTAGTGTGTTAAATACAACAACATAAAATACATTAGGTTGACTTAGGATAGGTACTAAAGGTCCTAAAATAAAACCAACAATAAAGTGGTCCAATGATGAAAAAATAAGAATGGTCCAATGGTAAAATAAAACCATAAAATAAAAGTTTAATGATTTTATAATAAAACCATAAAGTAAATGGTTCAACCAAAAATAAAAAGAACCTAGGTTAATGTACCAAAAACCCATAAGGTAAGAGTCATCATAACAAAGGTACACACACAATAAGAGTGCTAGGACCAAGTAAGATAAAGGATCATGAGTCAACCAAGGGGGTCACCACAAGATCAAGGTGAACCATAAAGGTGGACAAACATTTACTTATCAAGACCAAGGACTTTAATCTTTTCTCTCTCTCAAGGTACATTGTTTCATATATTTTATCATTACTGTATAAGGGGAAGATCCAAACCGGATGGTACGATCCTTTGGTCCTCGATACTACTCCTAAGGGTTAGGTGCGAGGGACATCATCAAGGGGTGGCCAATCCCTTGAGAAACAACCTAGGAATAACCGATTAGGAAAGAGGACGTCATCTTGGTCAAATTGACCAAGATTTACCTGGTTAACTGACCAGGGGTGCTCTTGCAGGAACTGCTTGGTCACTGACAAAGAATCTGCTTGGTCCTAGACCAGGAAGTCTCTGTGTCAACCTGCAGAATCTTCTTGGATTTCATGTCCAAGAAACTGTCTGGTCCTAGACCAGAATACCCTAGAGACATATAGGGTCCCTAACCACATGTTAGGGACTTTGCCATGGCATCAACCTACTTGGTCTCAGACCATGAACCCTAAGAGACTGCCGGGGGCCCTAGGGTACCGTCTAGGGTCTTAGTCTGCCCTAGTTAACTGACTAGGGTACCATCCTGCCTGAGAATGGGTCTTGCAGCTGCAAACATTTTGGTAACTGACCAAGTGCCTCCATTCTTAAAGAATGGCTAAGAATGGCTCTTAGCCCCATGCTGAGCATCAGTCCCAGACTGAATTAAGTTGAGCAGCTTCCTGGTCCCTGACTAGGTCCTCCATTCTCCCGGAGAATGGCTCTCAATGCTGCTTTATCTTTAACAGTATGGAAGTCTGGAAAGGGGAATGAAGATGTCTATATATAAAATATGCTTGTGAAAACAAACTTGGCATGTTATGTCCAAACAAAGAGCTTATTCTCTGAAGAAAATAAACATATGGAATGCATGGTAATAATACAATGGTGAAAACTTTCTCTGCTACGGAAAAGTTATGATTATTAGCATATGAGGATACTAGAGACAGATGAACTCATGTTTATGTGGAAAATTAGCTCCCCTAATTCACCGAGAGTAGCGAGGTGCATATACAGTCCAGTTTGATGGAGATGTTGTCACGTACGTATGTGATGCTTACATGTTGGCATAAAAAATTATAACACTTAAATCAGATAATAGTACTATTATAGGTTGGTTAAATACAAATATCAACTGAAATAAAAGCACCTCTGTATATGAACAAGAGATTTGATGTGTAAATCAAATATAGAAATGGATTTATAGGAAGATAAAATTAGAGATCCAAATTTATATAAAAAATAGAAATACATAAATATGATATTTACATAGAAATATTGTTACCCCTCTCTTCTTCTGCACCTAGATTCATCTTAAATGATAAGAAAATTTACATCTCAAGGGATTTGAATCTTTGATCACTCTCGGTGCCTGATAGATCCGGAGTTAAGATGGTTCTATGCTGGTTACATGTTGTCTTCAATACACAATGATGAACATATGAACTATATTTTTTTAAGTTTTGTTAGACTCTCTTAACCATGGTAAACATATTATGCACTTCAAAAGAATTCCTACAGGAAACTAAACAGCATCAAACTTAAAGCTACTCAAAACTGCACCTTATAATTAATTCTAGAATATATAGACACATACTCTATAAAATATACAACGGAAACACAATAAATTGACTATCAAAACCTGTTACTACTTTCATTGCTTCTGAAAATGAAAATATGGTACAAGAAAACAGTGAACTGTTAACTGCTGAACCGAAAACTGAATAAATAAACCTATATCCCTGCCTTTTCTTTTATAGATTGAGAAGAAGAGTAGGTACATGAATCTAGACACATACACAACAGTGCTGCAATTAGAGATAATCTGAGGCATGCAAGGATGCATTGCCCTTGAAATCTGTGCCTTTAACTACTAGACTGCATGTACTTCACTAAAATGAACTAGGTTGCATGGGCCTTACCTAACTGATGCATGCAAAGTTAAATTAGAAAATTAATGCATGGAAATTCTACTAAATAAAACCAGAAATAGAACTGAACTGCTAAATATAAAAACATCTCAACTAGAATTAAACAGAGGATGCGGCATGCATGCACCCTCTATCTCTCTCTCATCCATAAATGCTCCTGCACCCTCATTACTGCTATAAGTAATTGATGAAGGGGGACTGTACAAAATCTGCAGTAGGAGGGTTTCCTTGTTGCGGTACGGACCGGCACACTTGTCACACATGCCTTCTCTGTGCGCACCCAGGTCTTTTCTGTTTGTTGCTGATATTAATGGCACTCTACCATACACTTTCTGAGGTACTAAAAATAAAATAAGTTTCTTATCATGGTTGCACTACTACTGCTTAGAATGAATCTGTAGTTATGGCAATCATTGACAAATAGCCTTTATCATGCTTTGTAAAGTTATTGCCAGATAGATTTTATTGTGTTTTTTTCTTCATTAAGTCATTGCTTGATGGAATGTTTTTCATATTTTGTTCTTTTTGTAAAGACTTTTCTATCAAATTGAGGCTGGAAGTGCTAATAGACTTGGATAATCATTTTCCCATTGTCCTTACCTGTATCATGAAGGCCCTTTTCCTTCAATTCTTATAATTGACTGTCCATACTAATCTATGGTGATAGGAATGCATTACTTTCTTCGTTGAAGCAGGTTCTGCTTTATCAAATCTCCGTTCTTTACCAAAAGTGCATCTTCATGTGAACAAAGTTACTGGATTGTCTGACGTTTGGTTGACATCAAATGGTTCAAGATTTCTCTTACGTATTTTCCCATTTAGGTTGGATTGATTGTTTTTCATTCTAAATTATTTTGCTCATATGGGATATTAGAATCTTACCTTTCTTGTTGGTTGGCTTGATCTTAAAATTTAATGAATCAACTACTAGCTGTATGGTTGCCATATCATTGTAAATGCATAATATGTAAGGAACATTTTCTCAGTTTAGATTCTGTGTCTGCTTTCACAGGCTGATGCGAATGTGGAAGGTGATGTTAGAATCTCATCAAACACAGAATCAAATCATAGCTGAAGCCAAATCTCTTGGTAGCTCTGTTTGTGGTAGAGTTTCTAGTGAATCACATCAACGGGCAACACTCCATCTAGAAAATGAACTTCGCAAATGGCATGCAAGCTTCAGCAATTGGATTGCTGCCCAAAAGGCTTATGTGCAAGCTCTGAATTGTTGGCTCTTGAAGTGCATTATTCAAGAACCAGAAGGCTCTTTGAAGGAAAGGATCCCATTCTCCCCTCGTAGACTTGGTGCTCCTCCAATTTTTAGCATATGCAAGGATTGGAGTCTTGCATTTGACACATTGCCAGAGATGAAAGTTGTTGATGCCATAGGAAATTTTGCATCAGAGATGCGGACTGTGTTGGGCCATCAGGATGAAGAGCAGCGCCAGAAGTGGAGAGCTGACAGGGTTGCCAAAGATCTCGATAAAAGACTTGTCTTCTTACAAAGAAATGAGGGTGGGATCATAGAGCCTCAGATTACAACAAATGAAAAGTATGACTCAGATTCTGCTACTCCAACAATTGACCGGAGAATGTCAATAGATTCATTTAGAAAAAAAGTGGAGGAAGAAACCGCAAAACATCAGAAGTTCATGCAGCGAACTCGTCATGCAGCTGTGTCCACTTTGCAGACCGAATTGATGTTTATATTTGGGGCTTTGACAGAGTTTGCTGCAGATTCAGTAAAAACATATGAGAAACTATGCTCACATAACGAAAAGGAAAAATTAACATATGAAAATGGCAGTGTGCAACACATTAAAGATGGTTGAGGTTCAAGGTTTGAAAATGCAATGTGCAACACATTAAAGATGGTTGAGATTCAAGGTTTGAAAATGGCAATGTGCAACACAGTACAGATGATTGAGGTTCAAGGTTCACTTCTTTGCTAAAGAATGGCTCTAGTAATTTGTATTTTTGAGGATTTTTGTCTCCAAACCTGACATGTACACGAGTATTTAATATGTAGACTATTTTTTTCTTCTCATCATTCCATGCATTGGAGGAGCTGCCAGTGTATCAAGATAGGCATTGAAGGATGCCTAGAGCTGTACATTACTTTATTGAAGAGACCGAGAAGGTAAAGAACCCGTTGTCGTGGACAGAAGTGAAATAAGATGTCTGAATCTGTGTAGAATTTGCTAAACAGTTTGGCATATCATGAGTGAGCATCATTTTCTGTACAGAAGTGACATAACTTGATATCCAGATGTTTGAGATCACAGTCATCGACTGATTGGGTTCATGGAAAGATCGTGGTCTTGAATGCCAGCAAAGACCAGGAGTGACTCAACTTGTAATTGTAATAGCTCATGTTAAATGGTAAAAATGTAGAATTTCATTTGCTTGGGTCATCCCCATATATACCTGTATATATGCAATGATTCCTAGCACAAAGAAACAGGGACGAGGATAAAATTTGGAGTGCTGCTGGGAATGTAGGCAAGTACATTAGAATCAAGCACTCTCCTTGGAATATGGTCATGTTGTTGAGAAGTCCTCATTTTGGCACTTAATAGTTCCATTTTTTCAGGTGAGTGGACTTCGCAGACTTTTCTTTGTCCAAATATGTGAAAATTTGCTACCGTCCATCATGGTGGTTGATCATATACTGGATTACAGTCACCCCTTTTATTCTTAGCCCTCTCTGGCTTGCGGTTGTTATCTATGTGATGTCCATATTTCCGAATTATCTCACTGTCGTGGTATATTGCTGTGATGGGATTTCTTTCCACATTAACACTGTCTTCCTTAGCCCCCCCTTAAAGGCAATAAAGTCCCTTTTTAAAGTTCATTTTTTCCTTGAGTTCGCTGATTGTTATATAACTGATCTTAAACTTGTAATTATGTCCTTGTCTCATTATTGAAGCAAAAAAATGGCTGGTCCTCTTTAAATCCCATTTTAGAGCTTTGCTTCTTTTGTAGTGAAAGTCTTCATGATTTCAGGTAACTGGATTTTGTGTAACTTTTAGTGGGGGGCACATTGGTCCTCATGGGCAGATTCTTAGCATTGAAGGTAAAAATGTAGGATTGATCTACTTGGGTCATCTCCAGATATTTATTTTCCAAGGAAAATCTCATGGTGAGACCCAAGGGATACTTCCTGACATTTGTGGATGGCATCCCCAATAAATCCATTGGTGTAGACTAATGCACATCACATAGGGGGATTCAAACCGGGCACTTGGACTATCCAAATGACCAACAACATTGGCAACAACTGGTATAGATAATCCATTGGGCTAGGTCAACTCCATATATATTTGTATGTATGCATTGGTTCCTAGCACCAAAAAAAACAGGGATGGTGATCAAATTTGAGGTGCTGCTGGGAATGTAGGCAAGTACATTAGAATTGGGCACTCTCCATAGAATATGTTCATGTAGTTGAAAGTCCCAATTTCAGCACTTGCTAGTTCTATTTTTTGGACTTCAGCAGATTTTTTCTGGTCTGAATATGTCAAAATTTGTTGCCACTTATCGTGGTGCTTGACTGTACACTAGATTTCATACATCCGTATTATTCTTAGCCCTCTCTGGCTTGTGGTTGTTATCTATGTGATACTTGTAATTGCAAGCTATATTATTGTAATTGCAAGCTATATTATTGTAGTGGCATATTGTTGTTATGGGATTTTGTTCCACATTTATACTCTCCCCCTTGAGGAAAATGAAGTCCCTTTTGTTATGTGCATCCTTTCCTTTAGTTCTTTGATTGTTATATAAATGATGTTAAACTTGTAATTTTTTAGGTGTGTTCTTGTCGCCATATTGAAGCAATGCAATGGTTGGTCCTTTTAAAACCTGTTTTAGGGCATCGCTTCTGTTGTTGTGAAGTGTTGATGATTCCAGGTTACTCGGTTTTGTGTAACTTTTAGTGAGGGTACATTGGTCTCAATGGGCAGATACCTAGCCTTGAAGATAAAAATGCAAACTTTATTTTGGGTCATCTCCATATGTATCTCTATATATGCAATGATTCTTAACACAAAGAACTAGGTACGCGGACAAAATTTGAATTGCTGCCGCAAATGTAGACAAGAATCGGGCACCTCCCTAGACTATGGTCATATTGTTGAGAAGTCCTCATTTTGGTACTCAACAGTTCCATTTTTTCAGATGAGTGGACTTAGCAGTGTTTTTCAGTCTAAATATGTGAGAATATGTTGCTATCCATCATGATGGTTGAGCATATAATGGATTTATCCATCCCTGTGCCATGTCTAGGTTGTCGTTATTATCTATATGATGTTTGTAATTTTAAGCTACCTTACTGTAGTGGCATATTGTTAGGATGGAATTTCATTCCACATTATTATTCTCCCTCTTAGCCCCTTGAAGACAATAAAGTTTCTTTATTTAAGTGCATTCTTTCCTTTAGTTCTTTGATTGTTATTGCGTCAAAAGGCAGTAGTTCTACAACCCGATATGATAGAGGTGTCATGTACGTGGGTAACACTTATGTTATCCTGTCGGTTTCAATATTTTTTAATAACAAATAATAATAGAATTACTATAAGTTAGCCAAATACGGATGCAAATGGAAAAATAAAATCTATGGATATGAAAGACAGAGAGATTTGATATGTACACAATATAAAAACTGCTATACAGAAAGATAAAAAGAGAATTACCATATTTAGACAAATATTAGTACCATAGATATGATATCTACGGAAATATTTGTTACAATGCAAATATAAAGACCTTGTCAATAAGTGGAACTGTTTTTATGTATCCATATCTACATAAGTTTTGAGTATCGAGTTCTATTGAGTCGAGTGAGATTACAACCAGATTAGATCCATCTTAGATAATAATTTTTTTTACACTTTTGATCCTTTTCAATGTTTGATAGATTCAGTGTTAACATGGTTCTATGCCGGTATCATTGATCTTAAACTAGTAATTCTTAGTAGTGAAGTGATCTTGATTTTGTATCAAAACAAAAATATAACTAACCCTCTTTAAAACCCATTTTAGGGTATTGCTGCCTTTGTAGTGGAAGTGGGAAGTGTGTTCATGATTCCAAGTCACTAGCTTTTGGGAAACATTTAGTGGGGGTAAATTGGTCCTTGAAGTATACCAGGGGCATTTCACGATGGTGGACAACGAATCGTATAAACTCTTGCTAGTTATTGTAGTTGGGCTCACTAGCAAGGTATAACTTCTACACAAGTTGAATAGAGTAGGTGTTGAAACTGGGTAAGGTTTTTCATTGAGTTGGTGAAGCTCGTGGTCTTGGTGACATGGCTTACTACCCCAATCATCCAATGAATTGGCTTTGGATGCGAGGGGTAGGATAAGGGTACAAAATCCAAGATAATATGCAATAGCTAAAGATGATGCAAAACGTTGATATGCAATAAACAATGATAATGAATGCACTGCTGATATCTAATGTATAAGAATGGAGTTGCATGGCTAAGAGTGTTAATAGAAATAATATCAATTAATACATTTTTTTATTATTAATTATTCATATCACATGTATGTAATGAATGGTTAGGCTTATACATTGGGTGATGAATGATTAGGCTTAGACATTGGGTATTCAATTACTTTAGTTGACTTGCGTCTTATATATAAGGTTGTGTACATAAAACGTGGTGAATAGTAAAATCCCATCAATCTACCTATGTCTGCCTTGTACTTTTAGGCTTAGACATTGGGTATCCCATTACTTTCGTTGACTTACATCTCATATATAAGGATGATGTGTACATAAATGGTGAATAGTAAAAGTCCTTCATTCTACCTTTATGTGCCTTGAACTTAAGAACTCAAGACCATATGTGAAACATGCTTGGCCTTATACTTGTGCATTTGGTCCATCTACATAACAATCGTTTTTTCAAACAAATTATAGAATCAAAACAAAATTTTCAAATTGAAAGGTGGAAATATTTTATATCGCAAGGGAAAAACCTAGTTATAAATTGTCCTTACACATTGAAAAACAAAAACTACAAAATGAAAATGTCGCTTTAGATTTGTAATTTTTTTCTTTCTTTTTCAAATGGATTCTTGATATTAAGGATTTTATAATGACGTAGATAAATGACCAAAATAAATGTAGTAAAACATGTTAATAATATAAAATCATAATTAGGAGTAGTTACTTGTCAAGTTGCTTTTAATGAATATGGAATTTGAAATAATATAAATAAAATAGCATACAAAATATAAAAACATGTTAAAATCATTAAAAAAACCGTTATAATATAAATAATCTTATATATAGGAAATAATAGTATAGATAGAGAGAGAAATAAAATCACAATTATTAGTAATTACTTGAAAATGTATTTAAAACGTTCAAAATAAAAACATTAAAGTAAATGTTATAATATAACCCTTGTATACTATGGGCTAAGCCAAAGGTCTTTCTTGTACTTGTTATTGCTCAAACTCCTTTTTGAGGTGAAAATGTCATAATCACCTAGGTGAGACTTCAAGAGAAAATAGAATTATTACCACGGTCACCTCAACAACAATTTCCTCACTTCAGGCCAACTAAACACTACTAGCACAAAGGGGGCTTCCCTAAAGCAAGCTAAATCTATAGCATATAAGGAAAGATGTTGAATTTGATTTAGCTTGAAGTTCAATTTACAAATATGTTTTTAGAGATAGAAATTCAAAATGTATACATAGATTTACAAACATAAAGTTTTGATCTAGCTAGAGATGATAAAGTGCATGGGTTTTTAGACCAAAATAGAGTAATAAAGGTGTCAAAACGGCAAATTTGATTTTATATTTTTATATGATATACATTTCAGATTTGTATAATATAAAATTAAAAACTTGAAAATAAAATATTTTGGTTGGGTCACTAAAAGATGAGCATTGACTGATAAAAGGGGGGGCTGAATGGATCTATTTAAGGTTGTTACAAACATTCAATAAACACAAAATGAAGGCTGATTAGTAAGATTAGAAAAATCTGCATGCAAATCCCTTACAAAAGATGATGTGCATGTCCTTGCAAACTCGAGAAAGAATGATCCTACAAACCCTCTGAAATTATCATTCAATCTATTAATAATATGCATCACAGACATTTCGACTAGTGATGGAACATATTGCCACCTAGATCCACACGTGAACGTGAGAAAAATCTCATCTCACCAAGAGTGGCCTTAGGGGCAAGCCAACAGGTCAAGTGCAATTGTCACAACACTCCTAATTATACCAACTCCTAAACAAAACCCAAGGTAGGTAGAACCTAAGAAATCTAAGGATGGCTTCTTTAGAAACAAGTCAGGGTTAAGTGATGTCAAATATGGTACTACACAAAGAGGGTACTAGATCGGAGTCGTTGGAGATGTCCAACATGGTACACCAAATGAGGATGTAATTTGATGAGTCCCAACAAGTGTCACTACCTAATTGGTCTTTCAACAGTAGAATTTTCCCATGAAATGACAATCCTGTGGATCTTTATAGACGCCGTGATACATCTATAAGGAATATTAATTTTAGATTAAGTTAATGTGAAGTGATTAGAATGTTATTTTGGTTGAATTAATCAGAGTATTACAACACATGAAATAAATAAGCAGAGTGTTCTAACATGCAATAATGTCTACGTAGTAATGGACCAAAAGAAGACTAAAAACCTAAGGTTTATTTTAGTGCACCAAAGTAAATGTGATTTAATTTAAGTTAGGAATTAGTACATGGAGTTAACATGTGAAGTTAGATGCAAAAATGCGACTAAGGGTGTAGGGGGGATGTGACAACATGTTGGCAAGGAGATCAAGTGCGCAAAGCACGGCAAAGGAGATAGTGACAAGTGTCAAAGTGGATTGCGCAGGAGGAAGTTATCGACAAGTGTAGTCTGTTTGGTCGGAAGTAGTTAGAATTTTGGTCAAAGTTAGTTAGGAAGTCAACTAATGTGGACCTTTTTGTAAAAGGCGCCATCTTTTAAATAGAATTAGGAATGTAGTTAATAGATAATCTTGGAGCTTGCATTTTATCTTTTGTATCGCAGGATCTTATGGTTGCGACCTGCTTTGTAATCTGCGGATGGATGAGTTTTGGTCTGAGGCTTTCGAGCAAGGATGTATTTTGATCTTTGAAGCTAATATGAGATGAATGTTGACAAAAACTCTATCTTTGTTGTAATCTGAATGATGCGATTTATCTGTGTCTAAATCTATGATGTTCTTCATATCTAGATGATGCAAAGTCTTTATGTGTTTAATGGGTTCTTATATGTCGACATCTTTGTTAAGATAATTTAAATCATGATAGTTGCGATACTAGATCTTGCTGCGAATGATGATAAATAGCTTGGATAAATGATATGTTAAAATCTCGTGGATCTATGAATTGCATTGTGACATAGTGAGATTAAGTGCGCAAGTCCTCTTCCTTTCTGCGGAAATGTGGTTCCTGCAACCGTCCCTTAAATATTTCGTGTGAGATTGCATCTGCTTCATAGGTGTTTGTGGATAGGGTAAAACCTGTCTGGGCCAGTGTTTAGGGAGATAACGTCGAAGGGTGTCAACAGTGAGTGAACCCCTGTCGACTGAAGTGTGTCAACAAATAATTTCGTTGCTGGGACTATGGTGCGAGGAAGAAGAGGACATGTTGTGGCACCCGATGAAACCAAAGGTGTAGGACTGGTTCGGTCAGAAGGCCCGAGGGTTTGCACCAGAAGAAAACCAGAGTTCCAGACTGATAACAAAAGAGTGGATGGGAATACATATCTACTCTGATATTCATGAAATTTTCTTTGCCAAGTTCTCGCTAATTTTGTACGAGTGGTTGGCGCAACTTACCTTCTGGAAAATGAACTTCCAAGGAGGTGAACCTACTTATTGGACCCCTGAATTGATCCATCGACTGAAAAGGGTAAACAATAAGGTGTCAAGGGCCGTCGAAGTGTGGCTCAACAACATTTTGGAATGATATATCACTGAGTTTGCTGTCATCATAGTCAAATCCTATAGCAACGCAAAAAGTGAATTCTTCCAGGGACGAAGAGGGAAGTTCCTGTTGTCTTTGCAATTGTGGATTAAGATGCTCATTTGCGAAAAAGGAATACTAAAGATGAACTCTTACGAGTAAAGCCATGGTGTGCGGAGGTTACGGGTACCAAACAAATGAGGGTTGGATGGAATAATACGGGCTAGATGGATGGGAGTTATGATGAGACTGTGAGGGAAGTCGAGGAAGAGTGTGGTTTTTTGCAAAGCGAGGTGAGGTTCTGACAAGAGAAGAGGTGAAGGACTGAGGGCAGTCCTGGTGCGACCAGAACAAGAAACTGTGAGAGGAGACCACAACAAAATAAGCGACCCTACAGTGACAAAGGAGACGACCAGGTTACGCCTGACCCCGAGGAAGGACCGACCCAAAGCAACAATGTACCTACACCTCCGTGCACAACACCACATTCAGGAAGAAACCCCATACCATCACGTGACTTCTTTGTGTGCCACCACATGAGTAATAATAGCGGATCAACAAATACCGGAAGAAGACCCAGGATGGCGGGTGATGATGTAAAACTACCCTTATTCCACTGGAACAAGATTGAAGACCTTGAGCAGTATTGGTTTCTCTATGAAGTAGTATGGAATGTGAAGCAAGTCTAAGATGAAGATATCAAGAAAGGATAACTAGCGACAAATTTCCAAGGATAAGCATTGGATTGGTACATGAAGTTTGTACAAGTACCAACATGACATCAATAGAAGACACTAGCGTAGATTAGAAACTAATTGATTGAAGAATTCAGAAAACCCAAATCCGAATATCCGAACGAGTTGGTATGGGATTTTGATCAGTGATTCAAGATGTTGAAACTAAGGTCAACTTCGTGATGAGAGATGTGCAACACAAGGAATTGTTCATCGCAACTTTGGTACCACACATTTGAATGCCACTAATGCAGCAAAAGATTGCGACACAAACTGAGGCTCTAGAAATTGCGATGAAGTTGGAAGCCTCATCAGTTGGTGAAACGGGGGTTGGCATGAACTAGACCCAGTCACAATTGGCCAACCTTACTATTCAATTGTAGGATATTAAGAAGGGAAGAGATTTTCATGAAGAAGTTTGGTGCATTTGATGTCAGACATACCGACATCATAAGGATCAATGTCTAGACTTTCGCGAGTATCTATAGGCAGGAGGCCCAAATCCACTAAGTCAAGGATGACTTCCATGGTGTCAGATCTATCAGACTAGAGGACATCGATCTGAAGAATGTGTATACCTTCAGAAGGTTGTGTCGAAACCAACAAGTCTGTTTCGTACCTTTTTTCGATCAATTGGCCATGAAGACAAAGACTACAGAGCATACGACTTACTCCAAGAAAGAACCAAGGAAAAACATTTTATGAAGGGAGAGGAGCAACGACCCACAAAAGACCGCTACCTCAGCCGCAGTATAACCCATAAAAACCGCAGTTTGTTCAACAACAACTGCAGTTTGCTTCGCCGCAACCGCAGTATAATCAACAACAACCGCAATATACTCAACCTTAGTATGCTCCACTATAACTTAACCAAAAACAACAATTTAATCAACCGCAGTATCAACCATAATGAGGATTTTGAGGAGGATTCCACGTAGGTCACAATGGAGGTTTCGTTCGAGGAGGTGCTATGGGATGAGGTTGGGGACCAGTGATGTGTTATAATTGTGTATTTTTGGGACACTATCAGAGGGACTGTCCGAACCTATAGCCTCAATGTACATATTGCACTGCTATAGATCACACTGTCGAAGACTACCCACAATTGATTGCGAAGTGGCAAGCCAAGAACCCACCAAGACCAAAGATGAACCAGAATGCGAACCAACCTCAAAATCAGAATCAAGAACCAACTATAGGAAAAATCTCGGTGTAACCCCGAACTCATCTCGCAGATGTTGGAGTCATAACCCAAGGAGGAGCAACGATGGGAGATAATAGACCATTCCCATAGATCCGATTGGCGGCTCAAAAGAAGGTACAGTTAGATGTCGACGTTGAGAAATAAACTTTCTTCGATGCCAGAGACATTATGAATAGAGACATGAGTAAGTTACCTATCTATGAAATGCCACCTACTTTTGATTCGACACTTAGGACCATCACAAAAGGTTGGAAAATTGCAAAATTTTCTAGAAAGATGTCTGTCGTTAGCAAAAGATCTAGATGCATTAGTAGAAATAACGAGGTTGTTGTATAGACAGGAGAAAAGGCGATAAGACAATGCCATGAATTCTCTACATAAGAAGAAAACCAGAAGGTAGATGAGAATGAACGTCCAAATTGATGACTATGATGTGGATTTGGTCATCTTGGATCTAGGATTAGATGTAAACATATTGACGAAGAAAACTTGGGAAAGGATGAGGAAACCGCAGTTGGTTTGGTCCCCTATACAACCGTGACTGACAAATCAGGCCTAAGTACCACCGATTGGATGAGTACCACACCAACTTGTCGAAGTAGAAGGGATGAAGACTTATGCAGAATTCGACGTTATTGGGATAGTCGAAGAAAGTAGCTCATATCCCGCACTGTTGGGGATTGGCTGGGCTAATGAAAATCTGGCGGTTATCAACTTCAAGAAGAGAGTGATGACTTTTGAAAATCTCTACATGCGTATCATTGCCCCATTGGATCCAAGCAAATGTAGAAGATACATCGAACCAGTAAAAGAGGAAGTTGTGGAAGAATGGGATACCACATATAATATTTCTGAGGATTACATCCATCACACCACAGATGGGGATCCGAGCTAGCGAAGTGCTAGCTCTACATCATTGAATTCTAACAATTCCCTAGAGAATTGGTAGAATCAGATACACAAAGTATCGGTCCAAAAATGTGGGCGAGTTACTCAGTCGCTAAACTGGGTTGCAATAGAAGTTATCGAGCTACCGACATACGAAGGGCTACCTAACTTGTCTGAGTTCATTGAATGGGTGTCAAGACTGAAGGATGAATGGGTACATGCATTTGTCCATACGTTGGAAGAAATGCCATGAAGATGGTACGTATCGGCTGAACTACAAAGGGAGATTACAACACGGGAAGACTTGACTGTCTGTTTTAGTCATACTTTTAGCTTTGCTAATGTTGATTCGAAGATACATAGTGCACTTCAACACATCTGAAACGTAGCCTTGGAAATAGTTCCAGTGGCATTCTCAGCAGGATTGCATGAGACACCAGTGACGCAGTCAATGCCATAATGTTACAACGTGACAAGAGAATCTGGCGATGAGGATGATCCAAGAAACATCAATATCGCAGAATTAGAAGGGAGTCGAGATATTGCATGACGAAAAATATTGGCTGACAAAGTCCAATAACCACTTAAGATAATGAAGGTTAATATTGGGACGATAGAGGACCCGAAGTTCATCAATATAGGAGATGAATGGGATGAAGCGACTATGGCAGATATCACTGATTTTCTTAATGAGTTCCAGGATTTTTTCTTGACTAGATTCGCTGAGATGAAAGGGATTTTAGGAGATTTGGGAGAAATGAAAATCCCTCTGAAGCCAGATGCAAAACCGGTAAAGAAACGTCCATATCAATTGAACCCGCGATACAAAGAACGTGTCAAATCTGAGCTCGATAGGATGCTAGATGCTGGCATCATTGAACCTGTGGAAGAGTCAGAATGGACTAGTCCAATGGTTGTTGAAGACGATAATACAAGAGAAATCTGTATTTGTGTTGACCTCCGGAATTTAAATGATTCGTGTCTTCATGATCCATTCCCAACACCATTCATTGATGAAGTATTGGAGGGAGTTAGAGGACAAGAGATCTAATCTACTCATTCACAGATGGATTTTTCGGTTACCACCAGATAAAAATTGCGAAGGAAGATCGAAACAAGACCACTTTTGTGATAGAGTGGGGATGTTTTCCGTACACAGTGATGTCATTTGGCCTCAAGAACGCACCCGCTATCTTCTTAAGTGTAGTAGTTGCTACATTTGAAAAAATTTCCTTCAGAAATTCTTGGTAGTATACATGGACGATTGGACTGTTTATGGGTTGTAGTAAAATACCACACCGCAAACCTTCGATTGCTGTTGGAAAGATGTCGACAACATCAGATCTCACTGAATCTGAGAAAGTGTATATTTTGTGCTCCGTTTGGGATTTTGTTGGGACACATCATCTGCAAGGAAGGTATGTTGGTTGATCCCGCTAAGATCACGATAATTGTCAATCTACCTCCACCAACGACAGTGAAACAACTCAAGGAGACGTTGGGCCATACAGGGCATTACCAAAAGTTCATAAGGGGATTCACAACAATCACAACACAAATGGAAAATTTGTTGAAGAAGGATGAAACATTCGAATGGAGCGATAAGTGTCAGGGAAGTCTCGATACTCTAAAAAAGAAGATGGTTACAACATCGATATTAGTATTTTCGGATTGGACGAAGGAGTTTCACGTCTACATCGATGCATCATCAGTCGCATTAGGAGTAAATTTGGCACTACTAAAAGAGGGAGCGATCAATCACCCAATCTCCTTCACAAGTTGGAAGTTGTTTGTTGCGGAAAGGAACTACACAACAACAAAGCAGAAAGGATTGTCACATTGTATGCACTGTAGAAATTCCACCATTATCTGTTGGGAGGAAACTTCAAAATGTTTATCGATAATTCAACATTGAAATACCTAGTCATCAAGCCTGTGTTGGAGGCGAATATTTTCCGATGGTTGCTACTCTTCCAAGAATTTGATTTCGAGATCATCGTCAAGCCAAGATGGATGAACACACGACCTAATCATTTGTCCAGGATCGAGATAGGAGAAGAACAAAGCAACATCGAGGATGGCCTACCCGATACGCAATTGTTTAATATCAGGATGGTATATGACCACTATGAACAAATTATCCAATTCTTGTCGATAGGAAAAGCGCCCGAATACTTCACCATTAGTCAGAAGAAGCAACTAGTTGTTAGAGCTGCGGATTTCCAGCTAATCGTCGGACAACTCTACAAAATGGGACCATATGAAATTCTACATCGATATGTTCTACCACATGAATAGGAGAGAATATTGGACGAGGCGCATGATATAATTTCAAGAGGACATTATAGAGGTCGTGCAACCGCTAAGAAGATACTCCGAGCTAGTTTATGGTGAACAACAATGCACAGTGATGCCGTAGTCTATGTGAAAAGTTGCGACATTTGTCAAAGGACGGGGAAGCCATCATGACAGGACGGAATGCCACTAGTACCTCAGGTGACGCTACAACCATTTGATAAGTGGGTAGTGGATTTTGTGGGACCCATCAATCCACCAGGAAAATAGATGGGTGTGCGATACATTATCACTACGACATACTACTTGATTAGATGGGTGGAAGCAACACTTGTGGTAGATTGTACTGCTGCGACACCAACGATGTTCTTATTCGACAATGTCGTTACTCGGTTTAGTTGTCCCAAGATATTGATGAGCGATCAAGGGAGTCACTTTGTTAATTGTATGATTAGCGCGATGACGAAGGAATTCAAGATACATCATAAGAAGAGTACCCCTTATCACCTGCAGGAGAATGGAATAATTGAAGCATTCAACAAGATATTGGAACATGCGGTAACAAAGGTATGTAACGCAAATTGTGATGTCTGGGATTTGAAAATCCCTGCGATATTGTTGGATTATAGAACTACATGCAAGCGATTGAAAAGGAAAACACCATTCAATCTTGTCTATGGCTGATAAGTAGTAATGCCGATGGAGTACATTGTTTCTAGCCTGTGCATAGCAGCAGTGACCAACATGAGTGATGAAGGAGCAATTGAAGAACACCTGAAACAGTTGGTGTCCCTCGAGGAAGATCAATTTATCATAGGATTTCACCAACAAGTGGAAAAGTATCGACAAAAGGCATGGCATGACCGACATGTGAAAACGAAGTACTTCCAATGTGGATATATGGTACTCTTATATGACAAAAAGTTCACAAAGCACCCAGGCATGCTACAAATGCATTGGTTAGGACCTTACATGATTAATTTCATCACTGACATAGGTGCGATGCAATTACAACAATTAGATGGCACATTGCTACTGAAGCTAGTGAATGGAAGTCAGCTAAAACCCTATCAGGATAGCCAGGTGTGACACTATGACTGAGAAGCCGCACAATGAAAAAAATGCTGAAAAATAAACTAAGGAATAAGTAATCACAACAAGAAGGGTCGACAATGAAGAGAAGAGGCACAAATCACAACAAGAAGGGATCTCGATGATATCATATGAAGGGTGATGCAGTCAAATTGAGCAATAAATGCAACAATAAAACCCAACGGGCGATGGTGCAAGTGGAAGAGACATGCATTAATGAGGAATTGGACCATTATATTTTTGCAGAATCGATGATAGATTTGGTTGATCGTTGAGGGATTTGGTTATGATGATAAAAATGATTCACACGAGCGTTCTCAAGGCTATAAGAATCGACAGGGGGAGTGTGGTTTGAACCATTTTCACGATTGAAAGAATGAATGAGTGCAAAGGCTAGTGTATGAGAGTAGTGTAGAGCGAGAGAAAGATAGACCAGTAGCGATGACCCAATTTATTTGGAGTAGAAGCATACAATTCTCATCACTACATAGTGTTCCGATTGAGGAAGAGAGACCTGAAATTTAGGAAGTATTGATGCGAATAACGAAGAAGAAGAGGGGCACAAATCACCCCAAGTATCCATAGAGAGGGATCAAGTCGACTCAGAGTGCAACCAAGGCGACAAAGGCAGAGGCAGAGACCGACCCATCAACGACATGAGGAGAGGATTCCACAACATGAAAAGTGCTGACAGTTGATGACATTCTAGGATAAGTACCACCACGAAAGACAAGAGCACCACCAATTCAACTCTCAAAGAATCAACGATACAACATTAAGCTGCCCGCAACATCAAAGGAGGTGCATGTCACCATGGGTATTGTGCTGCATTTGTAGAAGTTGGCATATAGCGACCGTGACATTCTAGTTTATCCAGAATGCATCACAGAACCCTATGAGAAGAAACTGTAGGGAAAAGGAGGTCCCGTCACTAGAGTGCGAACACAATGGGATTTGGGTTTGCAGTGGTCGGGACTATTGGCAATTACCCATATGCCACATTTATATCATTTGAAATAAGTAAATGCATGTGTGAAGCAACTATTATCATGCTTCCATGGTGGATATCTTTGGCTAGATACCAAAGTGCCTGTTACGGTCGACCTAATTTCCCAGATCACCGAACTGCCAATTGAAGGGGTCGATCCATCATAGTATTTCAGTGAAAAAGATAACGAAAAAATGTTGGCTGCGAAGCTCAAGAAGAAGTATGGTGTCATTCGAGACAAGCAGGAATACGTCATCAGAACTATTAATGACAAGGCCGTCCGAGTCGCATCAAAGCTGCTGGTTGTGAAAATTGTGTGGAAGAAAAAACCCAACCAATGTACATCAGGGGTGATTGCATGCGTGGAGCAGTGCGTAGAGGGGGTTCAGATGAACTAGTCCTTGTTTTTACTGAACCGACTGATGAAATACGCCATGTTGGCGCAGGAGGGGAAGCGACCATTTGCTTATTCGTGGCTTTTGATATTAATCACACTTGTGGGTTGGATGGAACCCACGTTCAACTAGGGTATGGACGTTGAGGTAGTCATAACGTGCAAGGGAGCACAATATAAGAACTTATGGGCGCTTGACATCATGGAGTGGAAAATTGTATGCAATATCCAATTTTACTTATATTATGGACTTCGAGACGCAGTAGGGAAGGTTCTGCATCTCACCGAGGAGGCTGCGACAAAGTACAGACGAGTGGCACGATTTGCAATGGGGCCACATGCAATACACATTTAGGCGAGGCGTGACATGGACAACCAATGGATAAAAATGACATACAAGTTGGCGCATTAAAGAATTAGATGTTATTATTGATGAATGGTCAGTGGAATGGAAGGCTCCTGTCAGAATCGATACGGAGACAGGATTACTACCCATTATTCTAGGTGAGCAAGAGCAAGAACATGCAAAAGGTTCGGAGGAGGATTTGAAAGAAGAATCATCCACCGCTTCGACGGATTTAGAGCAATAAAGGAAATGGGAGGAAGGATGAATGAAGAGAAGATTAGAGCAAGGAGAAGCAAACAACACACCAAATATGGCAGAGAATCAAGTAAGTTAGATACTGGACACAATTACCACAACGACCAGTGAAAACCAAGCAGAAGTGAAACAACATTCAACATAGTTTTTTCAACAAGTCAAGGGAGTCATTGTTGCTATCCCTGACAAATTCAGCTCTAGAGAAAGTGCCGCAAACTGATGTGCTACAAAGAGTAGCAGATATAAGTACTAGAAAAAGGGTGTGCCTTGTGCATATTTCACCACACGCATTGGCAATAGGAGGTGAATATTTCAATGCAACCATGAAACAATTCGGTGTGATTATCCTCGACGTCAATGATCTACTGATGTAGATGCTGGCATGCTTACACAATGCATAACGTCAAGAAATCATAAACCATGAGGAGATTGTGCATGATTAGTTAGTCAAATCACATGAGTAGATAACATAAGCAAAATAGGAGATAGAATGAATGAAAAAGGCGCAAGAGGCAGAGATGATGGAAAAAACCAAGGATTTCAATGACAGGGAGCGTCTGGAGAAGGCCATCTCAGCTGCATGTGAAGAAAATCCAGACATCACTACAAAGATGTTTTTAGAAGTGAAGGTAGTACAATTAAGTCAAATATTCGTTGACTTGAAGAAAGAGAATGAGGAGTTGTAGGCACATGCAGTACCAGGTACACCACCCTAGAAAGTAGTCGAGTGAAGAAACAAGATTGAGAAGTGATAACACAACTAGAATATTTGGAGAAAACAACCAACTCCATTGCCGAAGAAATGACGCAGTTATAGATGTGAGTGGTTCAAGATGAACAACTGCAACAATTAGGTGCGTATCTCAATGAGGTAGAGGAACAACTGACAACGATGTGGGGATCACTGAGAACGATGGCCCCAATTGTGTAAGTGATAGAGGTGATAGAGTTGAAAGAAATACAATAGAGAGTCCCCAAGGAAAGAGAACGACATCAACGCAGGATGGTGGAGTTAGATCAATTCCAGGAGGATGTGGAGCAGCTATCATAGAAAGCTATGGAAAGACTTGCGACCACACGTGAGGCATAAAATAAAGTGTCTCAAGTATCTGAAGATCACCCCAAAGAGCAAGAAGTCAAGGAATGCATGACACTGAGCACATAGGTCAAAGAAGAGGCAGAGCAGATGCGAACATAACATGAGGCCAAGCTGAACGAACCAATAATATCCATCTAACGTGGATTGAGGACGAGACACAAGTTTGTGTTGGGGTCCTGTTGACAAGGAGATCAAGTGCACAAAGTGTGACAGAGGAGATAATGACAAGTCTCAAAGTGGATTGCGCAAGATGAAGTTATTGACAAGTGTGGTCATTCTGGTCAAAAGTAGTTAGAATTTTGGTCCAAGTCAGCTAGGAAGTCGACTGATCTGGACCTTTTTGTAAAATGCACAATATTATAAATATAATTAGGAATGTAGTTAATAGATAGTCTTGGAGCTTACAATTTTATCTTTTGTATCGTGAGATTTTATGGTTGTGACCTGCTTTGTTATCTGTGGATGGATGAGTTTTGGTCTGAGGCTTTTGACCAAGGGATGTATTTTGATCTTCGAAGCTAATATGAGATGAATGTTGATGAAAACACTATCTTTGTTGTAATATAAATGATGCGATCTATCTGTGTCTGAATCTATGATGTTATTCATATCTAGATGATGCGAAGTCTTTATGTGTTTAATGGGTTCTTATATGTAGACATATTTGTTAAGATAATTTGAATCATGATAGTTACTAGATCTTGCTGTGAATGATGATAAATAGCTTGGATAAATGATATGTTAAAATATCCCGGATCTATGAATTGCATTGCAATAGAGTGAGATTAAGTGCACAAGTCCTCTTTTATGCATAAACGTGGTTCCTGCAGCCCTCCCTCAAACATATCGGGTGAGACTACATCTGCTTCGCAGGTGTTGTTGGATAGGGTAAAACCTATCTGGGCCGATATTTAGGGAGATCACGTCGAAGTGTGTTGATAGTGAGTGAACCCCTATCGAATGAAGTGTGTCAACACAACACCACCCTACTAGATTAGTTACAAGAGGCTATGCAACCTTTATAGTGCCTAATGTTGGTCCTTATGGACAACAATCAAGCTTACAATGAATAGAGAATTAAATCAAGAGAGAGAGATGAGGTAAATGCCTTATTTTATGAGCACTTAAGGGGGTTGACTGATGGTCAATTTGGGATACCATTTGGATTGCGTGTTCCTTGTCCCAAAATAAATGAATTATATTAATGGGAAGTGACTCAAAATTTAGTGGTGAATGCACTCCTTTAATGCCTCGAAAAATGTGCGTTTAGTTACAAAACCAAAACCACTCAAGGGAATGTATCTGAGGATATTAATATGCAAATATAAGTGGACAACGAGCTAAAGTGGTAAAAACTGTACCGAAGCACACTTAAGTCCATTCCTAGGGTGCTTGTCTAAATGGACAATTAGTCAAGGTTGACTATGCCACTTAGAAGTGACTAGTACTAAGTATATTTGCTTGAATAATGTACTCTAAATATTTTATTAAATCTAGTATTCACGAATAAAATAGATCTAGGATACACGTATTTGATTATAGAGGATCCAGCTAAACATGCATTCAAAACTAAGATTAGATTTGAGTAGAATAAAATGAATGCTATAGAAGAGTTTGTAGAAGAGTGCTTGTTCAATATGAAAAAAAATGGAGTACTTTTAGAACCGTACAAAGGGACCAGTCCACAAGAAAAACACCAACAAGAGAAGGGGGTTGCACAAGGTTAACCTGAATTTGCTTGTCGGATGCGAACTTGCCAATGCAAATGAATAACTAGAAAGGAATAAATGATACCTCCAAATGCTTCTCTTGGTGCAACTTGGAAGAGAGGGTTAATACAAGCTTATATGCAACTGGAAATATTCTTATCATAAAGATCTCTCTTAGAACTTGCAAATAAATCTAATGTAAATGATAGATCTATCCTACTGGGTAACAATACCCCTTACAAGTCCTAATAGAGAAGTAAATAGAAACTAACTATTAATCAACAATATAGGTTACCTCAATTAAATAACATGCAAGACATAAACATCCATAGTATAATGTGCACAACTTCTTCTTGGCCTCCAAAGTATTGCTTTATTAATCACTATTTACAAATGAGAGATACACAATACCAAATCTCTTTCTCCAACTAATAACCAACAATAATGAGAGAGGGAGAGCCTCTTTAAATAAGAAAATGCAATGATAGGGAGCTTCTCCATGCATGAAAGGAGAAAGCACCATGTAATGGAGGATATATTAATGCCATGAAGGAGAAGGAACTACATGAGGGAGCTAGCATGCATGCCATGAGTGTGCCACATCTTGGAGGAGATCCCAATACCGTGCAAGGAGGGAAACACCACATATGGGAAGAGAATGCATGCTAAGAGGAATGCACCACCTTATGAAGGAGAAACCAATGTTGAACAAGGAGCATGCATCACATCTCTAGAGTTAACTCAATAAGTGGTGAGGCACCACCTTACTCCCTTGGATGAGGGAAACACATGCATGAATCTTTTTTGAGGAAGGAGGTGCTAGGAATATTCGCTTTTTAGTATTTGACCCCCTTTAACCCACTTTTACATACTTTCTAACATTTTTACCCCCCCAAGAGACCTAAAGGCCATGCATTTTGTTATTGAAATGGTAACTAACTCAAATTTTGACATAAGTCCCTAAGGACTTAGACACAAACTTGAGGCACCTATATTATAGCATACTTTGGATTTGGAGGCATGAGTGAAAAAAATAGCATAAACTCTCACTAGGATCTAAGTTCATCTAGGTGAAAAAACACTCCAAAGTACCATAGTGACAAACGAATCACTCAGGATATCCCTTTACACATGCAATGGGCGACAAAATTATACAAACAAACTTCCTTGAACCTGAAAAATGAAGTGGAAAATATAATTGGGTAGAATATCTCCTAGTTTGGATGATGAACTAAAAGGTCCCTAGTTGGATGATGTCTTTTGTCTTTTGATCATCTTGTGAAAATTGGGTAGTAACAACTGGCTCTTAGATGGGGAAATGTGTTTGATGTTTGGAAAGCAGATGACAACTCCAAAATCTCCAATATGTGACCTGTAATTTTTTTTAAACATGACAGATAAACTTTAGTAGCACATGTTCATATAAAAATGATAAAAAAATGCTTGTTGTATATGTAGGAAATGAAACTAGCTAACAAATAAAATACAATTTCTAAGTACTTGTGTGAAATGGCTGAAATTAATGCTCATGCTAAGGATATTATTTATTCTAGGCTATTATATTGCATGTGATGAAGCACATTTTTGGTGAAATAAAAAAAGCCAATTTGGATACCTCAACATTTTATTAATGTCGAAGCTTATCCCCTTGTGTTTGGTTACCAATAAAAAAAATGACACATCAATCATCATATGCAAACTAGTTGAAATATTCATGATGGAAGGGCAGAATGGGAGATCACAAGCATGTACAATATCATCAAATTCCTGCCAAGAAGGGCAAGTATCCCCACAAGATTCTTTTATCTAAAAGTGGACATGGCTTGCAAAAACATTTATATCATGAGGTAACCAACAAAATCCCTCACACTCATCCAAAATGGTAAGGCTTCTTGGCTGAAAAATCTCTATAATAATATTATCACTAGGCTGCTCCAAATCATGAAAAAAATTTGCATGTGAAGATAATGACTGAAAATGGCCCTCCATGGGTTGCATCAAATATGTCTTATTAGTGAAAGTGAATTGTTGTATCAAATATGTATCATTTGTACTTGTATATGGTTGGAAATGATCATAGGAACAATTTGAAACCTCTTCCAAACCAGGTTGTCCAAAGGTGCCAAAATTAAAACTTCCTTGAGATATATCAAAAATGGGTTTTCTAAATATGTCCAATGATTGTCATCCAAATCGTTATAAAAAATATGGGATTGCTTATCAATGGTAACATAGTGTTGGCTTCCCCTATCCTCATTAGAAGTAGAAGCATAACCATGCTCACAATGATCACCCTTAGAAGGCTCAGTTTCAAAACTATGAAAAGGGAACAAACTTACCAAACCCTCATAACCATGAGGAGAACAAAGAGGAGCGTCAACATGCACCGCACAAACCTCATCATGATTTTCTTCATGAGTTTTCACAAGGGATTCTTTCTCTGAAATTTGAAATGTTTTCTTGGGTAGGAGTTCCATAGTATCTTGAAAGATATTTTCACTCTTGCTTTCTTTTCTTGAATCAAGATGTGTGCTATCTATAATATGAATGCATGTAAGAAAATATTTAATAACATTCTCAACCTTGTAATTGTCTTTAAAATTCCTATCATGGAGAAATTTCTTGAACAAATATGCCATTAATGAGATTTCTTTGCAACCAAAGTCCTCAAACAAATCTAGACCATCATCCTCTAAAATACATAAAAACACCATCATCAAATCATCTTCACGAAATATATTGAAGTTGGTCACAATTTTGGTGAAGGATGTAATGTGAACATCAGGCAACACACCATACCCATGATATGTATGAGTGAAATCAAACACTACATATGGATCAAAGCATTCATTTGGGCATCCAAGGATGCTTGAAAAGTCAATTTGAAGGGATTTCCTTTGTACCAAAATATCGTGAGTTAGGGGAGGAGTGCAAAAGTATACACTAAGTGCCTCAAAACTATAGACAATGGAATTTCAATTAGGTATACCTAGCGAATGAGATATCGACCATTTTGGAAGATTGGAAAGAAGTCAATAAATAAGGGCGATAAGTTGTTTGGAAGGTGTCAGTTTCTTACTAAACCTTGTGCGCGGGGAGAATAGGTTTAAGACTGTATTCCACATAAATATCTTTCCAGAATCTGCCAGTATAATATGGGTGCAGATGTGAAGAAAGGGCGATAGCTCCAAATATCTAATTATGACGCTGTCACTTATAAAGTTGAGGAAGTGTTGTTTTATCACTCCCTCTCAGTTCCCAACAAATTTAAGAAGTGGAATAGTTGGCCCATGTAGGAGATTTCGTGACTAGGTGGAATAGTATACCCTAACAAACCTAAGGATGGTCTCAATATAAAAAGTGTCTTGGAAGTTAATAAAATAAACTAAGCAATTAATCTAGCAGTATATTTGAGAAGTAAATCAAATGAGTAATCACTAAATAAAGTGAATCAAATCTTACAACAAGTATATAATAAATATTAGTGCTTTGGGAAAAAGAGATACAATTGCAGAAATTCAAATAAGTTGCAAGATAAACTATGATATTAATTTACTAATATAAAGGGAAACTTATCTAATTACTAGAATGTGGAGGCAGAGTCAAATTGTGAACTTTCTGGAGCGAGGATTGACTTGCTTGTTAAATGGAGGAACAAAAAGGAAATGCATAGTTGATTAGTAACTTGATGCATGGATTGACTACACACAAGATACGTGGAAATGAGTTTGTGTTCAATGATGTCAAATGTGTTACTACACATAGGGTACTAGATTGAAGTCACTGGGGATGTCGAACATAGTACACCAAACAAGGATGTAGAATGACTAGTCCCAACAATGGTCACTACCTAATATGGTCCCTCAACCGTAGAATTTTCCCATAAAGTGACAATCCTATGGATCTTTACAGACACTAGAATACGTCTCTAGGGAAGACTACTTTTTAAGTTAATTTAATGTAAAGTGATTAGAATGGTACTTTGGTTAAATTAATCAAAGCATTATATAACATGAGTGAAATATATAAGCAGAGTATACTATCATGCAATAACGTTTATGTAATAATGGACCAAAATAAGACTAAAAATTATAAGGTTAGTTTTAGTGCACCAAAGTAAATGTGATTTAAACTAAGTTAGGAATTAGTACATGGAGTTAACATGCGAAGTTAGAAGCAAAAATTGATAGATGCAAAAATGTGATGCAGGAGTTAGGGGGGATGTGACACCATCAACCTACTGGATTAGTTACAAGAGCCTATGCATCCTTTAGAACGCATGTTGTTGGTCATTATGGCCAACAATCAAGCTTATAATGAATAGAGAGTGAAAGAAAGAGAGAGATGAGGTAAATTCCTTGTTTGACAATCACTTAGGGGGGTTGAATGGTGGTTGGTCTAGGATACATTTCAGACTGCACGTTTTCTGTCCCTAAATCAGAGAATTAAATTAACGGGAAGCAAACAAAATTTAGTGGTGAATGCACTCCTTCGATGCCTCGAAAAAATGTGCTTTTAACTATACAACCAAAACCACTCAAGGGCATGTATGCAAGGCATACAAGATGAGAATATTAGATGTGAGTTTCCATAACATGAAATTTTATAACTCTCCAAATAGTGGAAAGTGAGAAAAAAGTAGTTAAAAGTGCACCAAAACACACTGAAGTCCACTGCCAAGGTACTAGTCTAAGTGGAAAATTAGTTAAGGTTGATGATGCCACTTAGAAACGACTATTAATAACTAGATTGACTTGAATAATGTACTTTAAGGATTTGATTATATCTAGAATGCATGAATAAAATAGATATAGGATATATATATGTTTGATAATAGAAGATCTAGCTAAACATGCATTCAAAATTGAGATTTGATTTGAGTAAAATAAAAGGAAGGTTAGAGAAGATTTTGTAGAAGAGTGCTTCTTCAAGATGAGAACAAGCATGACCGCATGGTGTAGCATCGCAATCTAAAATTTTGAGTCTCTTCAAGATATTGACCATAAATGTTGCTTGGCTAAGGAAAATCTTCTCAGATTCTACCATACCCATGAATCATGTCAAGATTCTCAAACTCTGAGATCTTTTGTAGTCACTCCCTCTAAAGTGGAGCACCATCCTCCCTTTGCATCTTGTACTTTTTGCATCGAGTCATTGTACACTCGAGTTACATGTATCCTCCTTTGATATTGAACTTGTATGTATATGTCATCCCTCAAGGTCAGTAGATACCAAGATCCTCCATATCAAACTTTGTTGAAAGTTCCTCTTGCACCCATCTATGAGCTTGTCATCCTATGTATGCTTCCATCTTAAACCTTGTAGAAAAGGTTGAGATCTCCATCACTCTAGGTGATATTCAAGCAACTGTATGTGTTGTCCCATGGGTGTCTTCTGAGCCTGTACAAATCCTTCTATGCACATGTGTTTCTCTGCTCGACATGAAATTATACTTTACTAAAGAAGTGTGTTTGGTCAATGGAGCACATCTCGCCATAATCTACTCCCTCTTTCCAAGAGAAACCATGAACCTTCCTTTTTATTTCTTGATGCTTCCATCTGCTACATTCTTGATCTTGTATATCCACATGGAAGACACTATGGGATTCCATTCAAGTCTCGAAACCGCATCCTAGAAATAATTCCCCATGATCAAATGGTACTCTTTGATCATAACCTCCTTCCATTCTTTATTCTCAACTGATTCTTCATAGATGGAAGGATTTGCATCAATGATGTCACAAAACAGTGCCACATAACTGGACTTTCTATAAGTCCCATAAGAAGCACCATACTTTTATTCATCTTGGATGATTTCTTGTTCCCAATCTGGTCTTCTCTTGTGGGTGTTCACCTTTTGAGGTGGATCTTCCACTCTCTGTGATTTGGTCATATCATGATTCTTCTGAAGTTCTTTCTTCCGTCATAGTGTCTTTGTCCTTGGGAGCTCTAGTTTCCTCTTCATTTTTTTGGAGTGAATATTCTTTGAATGTTATGGTAGACTTGTCATCACTCATTTTTTCAGAACAAGTTTCATCCTTATTTTCTTGTAGGTGATTGTACACAATCTTTCCTACAAGTCAAATTCAGTTGCATGATTAGAACCATTTCACATTTTTTCAAAACATATGAATAATGGCAAGTTCTTATGCACAAATACTACGTCACACGGTCATATAACTATCTTGGTCAATGCAAAATTTATCCATATCCGGTATACATACGATAACATACTAGATTCCTTCCATATCTACCAAAACATTATTAAGAGTGTGCACTCCTCCCAATATGTCAGCAAAGAGGTTTCATTCTCGATAAGTAGCAATGGAATGTTTTATAGAACTACATGCTACTTACCCATCACATGAAAGTTAGTAGTATATTGTTCATGAATGCAAAGATTCTGACATGTATAATTCATTTTCTAAATCTAGGAATATAAATATATAAACAATATCATATGACAATTCAAATACTTATCTTTGTTTGTTTGTTTGGTGGACTCCCTCTTGATCCTTATATTCTTGCAGGAATTACTGGAGTCTTTGACAATATTCTCTACTTCATCATCTGATTATGAGGAAATGTGTTTGTCTTTCTCATGTTGAGCAAGTATTCTATACCATAGATCACATGGGACTGTGTACTGGTTCTGAATCTAAGTGTCACTCCATTCACAATTGCATCCCTTCTTATCCAAATATTGACATGGATAAGAGGTTCTTATTTATTATGGGTTGAATCCTTCTAGATTAAAGTACATATTCCTCATCACTTGATGAATCTTATTTTGTTCTTTTCATTTCTGGTTCATCCTCTTCAACAATGTGAGCATGATGCCAAGTTGTCGTGTGGTCCTACTTTAGAGATAGTTGATGCCACAGTCTACAGGAAGATGATTGGATCATTGATGACGAGCATGAGGCCGAATATATGATTTGCGATGAATACCTGGAGCTAGTACATGGTGGAGTCGAGATGTGTTCACATGGTTGCGGAAAAGCACATAATGAGGTACCTAGAGGGTACAAATTAGTACGGCCTCAGATATGTGATATATTAGAGGATCTGCCCATAGGATATGTTTACTCTAGTTGGGATGGTAGTTCTACAAATAATAAGATCACTTTAATTTGTTGCTTGGGATTGATTTTTGGCACGATTTATTGGTACAACAAGAAGTAGATGAGCATATAACTGAGTACAACTGAGGAAGAGTGTATTACAGCTTGTTCAGCAAAATGTGAGGCATCCTGGATCCAAAAGCTACATGCGGGATCATTTGATGTCGAGCTAGATACGACTTGTGTGTCAGAGCACATAGAGATCAAGTATCACTATATTTCGAATATAGTGCAGAAAGGAGTAGTGAAGCTCCAATATGTGGCAACATATGAGCAGATAGACGGTGTGTTAACCAAGCTATTATCCAGAGTGAAGTTTGAATACCTAAGAGAGAGGCTTGGTGTCATTGAGATCGAGGTACCTAGAAAGAGGGAGCGATGAGATCATAAGACGCATATGCACTAGATATGGTTCTCGTATGGTGGAGTATGTAGGTGTTTCTTTGGGTATAATGCACCTAGGGTGCTCCTGGATGTACTCCCATGCTGGAGGCAATGAGAGGTCCATCGGTCACAAAAAAAATTTGTGTGTTCCTAGGCTTGTTCTCATATGGTGGAAGACGCAGGTGGTCCTTGGGACGCAATGCACCTGGGGTGCTCCTAGATGTACTCCCATGTTGGTAGACGAGGTATGAATGTTGATATATGTAATCCATCAGGGGTGATCTTGGGCTGTACCCACTAGGTGGGAGACATAGGTGGTATGTTGGACATGAGGTATGCAACTGGGATGCTTTGTGTGTTAGGATGAGATGATATGGATACCCTGATATGACGATAGGAGACACATATGTCTGCTGTGGAAATGTAATGTGTGGTATTGGGATGTACCTACGTGATGGATTTCTTGTGTATATAATGAAGAAATAGATGTGAGATAGGCCTGCATTGAGCATGAAAAAGGGATGGCTCTGTAGAACTTCTTATGACATATAGATTCGAGTGATGCCACTAATCAAAATCAACAAAATGTGGATTGCGGAAACAACGACGATAATGATCCACAGATGATGACGTGTCCAAAGTGTTGATGACTGTGACGAGAGAATACCTTCCTAGTTAAGAGGGTGTGTTGTTGTAAATGTAAATTCAAAATATATTATATTGTATTTTATTGTACCTCCATTAGAGATGTATTTTCCTCCGTTCGAGGATGTCATTATTATGTTTGTCCATGTAAGGTAATTTATGTAAACCTCCATTTTAATTCATGGCAATATTCCCCAGAAGAAACAATGTTAAATGTGTTTTGAGTATCCCAAGAGACATGTTAGCCATGTTAGGTTAGGAGGTTGCCCAATTAGGTTTTAGGTTATTCACTTGAAGGGTATAAATAGGGAGGCTCCCTCCCTCATTTATACACACACTCACTCACTCAAGTTCGCATGAGTAGGAGAGAGAAGACAAGTTTGCTAGAGGAGAAAGAGAGAGAGATTTGTAGAAGACTTCCTATTTTTGGGTTTTTCCATTTTTTTATATTGTATTAGTGACGAATCTATCTCTGAGAAAGTTGATGGTTTTTATCCTTTATGGTTTCCCCGAGTAAAATTATTGTGTCTATTATGTTTTGCTGTGCTTGTTTTTCTTTCAATTAAGAATCCTAATTAAATTGAATTAAAGTGCAAACTATATCATGTTACACAAGGATAACCACGATCTGCTTATCAGATGAGAACACACAAATACAAATGAATAACTAGAAAGGATAAAGGATCCATCCAAATTCTTCTCTTGATACAACCTAGAAGAGAGGGTTAATATAAGCATAAATGGAACATAAAATGTTTTTATCATAAACATATCTCCTACAAATTGCAAATAAATCTAATGTAAACAATAGATCTATCATATTGGATAGCGATACCCATTCCAAGGATTAATAGAGAAGTAAATAGAAACTATATATTAATCGACAATACATAACATGAAAGACATAAACATCCACACAATGTGCACACCTTCTTTATCTCTAAAGTCTTGCTTGAATACTCACTATTCACGAATGAGAGATACACAATACCATATCTCTTTCTCCAACTAATAACCGACAACAATTAGAGAGGGATAGCTTCTTTAAATAGAAAAATTAAACATATGGATCTTATCCATGCATGAGAGAATAATATGCCACCTAATTGAGGATATACCAAGTCCATGCAAGGAGAATTCACTACACGAGGGAGCTAGAATGCATGCCATGAGAGTGCGCCACACCTTGGAGGATATCCTAATGCTATGTGAGGAGGAAATGCACCACATGGGAGGAGAATGCATTCTAAGAGGAACACACCACCTTATGGAGGAGAAACCAATGTTGAACAAGGAACATGCACTACATATTTGGAGTTAACTAAACAAGTGTGTGATGGAGCTACCTTATACCCCTGGATGAGGGAAAACACATGCATGCACCTTTTTTGAGGGGGGAGTGCTAGTAATATTCAGTTTTTAATATTTGACCCCCTTTAACCACCTTTTACATAGTTTTTGACATTTTTACCCCTCCCCCATTCCATCCCCCCACCCCTAAGAGACATAAAAGGCCGTGAATTTGTCTAGGGACATGGTAATTGACTCAAATTTTGACATTAGACCCAAAGGACTTAGAAAAAAACCTAAGGCACCTATAATATACCATAATTTAGCTTTGGAGGTGTGAGTGAAAAAACTAGGATGAACTCCGATCACTAAGATCTATGTTCATCTAGGTGATTTTTTTAAAAGTAGACATAATACAAATAAATCACTCAGGCTAACCCTTTTACACATGTAATGGATGCCACAATTTTATTAACAAATGTATTTGACCATGACAAAGGAACTAAAAAATACAACTGCGCAGACGCCTTCTTGAATTGGATGAGGAACTGAAAGGTCCTTAGATGGATGATGTCTTCTATTTGTTTATCATCATGTGCAAACTGGGTGGTAATAGAACTGGCAAGTATTTGAAAAGAGATACCTTGTTTAATAACTTATTTAAGTGGTATGACTACCTTATGCTTGAGGCCTTTGTTGTAGTTGCAAATGAAATGAAATATCCAATGAGATCTACTAACAATTTGACTACTATGCAAAACCAACACATAAGCATGTGTCACAATATCTTAACCATTCAAGAACATAAGCATAGACAAAACCAAGGAAAACAAATCTTGTTTATTCCATCAACAACGTTACAATGTGGGATCTTCCTCTTCATATAATACACTACCCAACAACTATGTTTTCATGGGGAAATGCACCCTAACCAAGTGCATGAACATGCATGAGGGAACTACGACATGTGGGAAGAGGTAAGTGTGCACATGCAATAAAGAGATGCTACATGTGTGAAAAGTAAAGTGATCACATGCAAGGGATATGCTGCACATGGGAAGAGGGTTCACCCACCTTATTTCTATATAATTGCACCCATGAAAGGGAGATGACACTTGGTGTGAGTTTCCCACCATTTTTCTAGGGATCATACAACCTCCTTAATATTAGGTAAGCGTTCCCATATTATTTGTAGGGATCATGTGTCCTCCTTAATATTTAGGGAATACTGGGTTCCCACCATGGATTTAGGGAGGGAATGCCACATGTGAGGGGGAAGTGCGCCCACCATAAATTTAGGGAGGGAATTACATGTGTGAGAGGGAAGTGCACCCACTATTTTTTAATGAGATTAAAGAGCACTCCACTCATACATTAAAAAATGATTAAAATTAAATCTTCACTTTATGCCACAAATAGGATCAAGAAGACTTACATGGTAGTGTTCCCCTTGGAAATTTTTTTTTTATTATCATTTTGATCACCATTCATATAAATAAAATATATCCTAATAAATGTACTTCAAGTAACTCTAAACCATGTGCAACTAATAATGACGTGTTAGTGTGAATTTGAGGGAAGTCTTCTGATCCAAATTCCTAGGCGCATATCAGAGGACAATAGTTCGATTGATTGAATCAAGCACTGTTATGGAAGAATCATATTAAAATAAGCAAAGCAAGAAATACACTACACAGACAAAGTAAATACACATACAAACTGCAAGAATTCGAAGCAAAATCTATTGTTCTATTACTCCTCTATTATTTGCTTGAATTTTACAATAGTGTACATGCTTATATAGAATGATGAGATGCTAGGGTGGCTACATGTTACGTTCAGTTACAAATAAGTTAAAATTTTTTGGGAGTTCAACCGTTACATATGACTAGAAGACAGAGAGACAATATTTCATAGTCATGTCAAGATGTTGGAGTCAACTACGCATGTCGAGATGCATAACCTGTCAAGGTTGTGTCGAGGTTCAGACATGTCAAACTTGATGTTAAACCTGTGGAAGTCGAAAAACATGCCAAGTGCTGGGTGGACCATTCCTCCTTTATTAAGAAATAATGGTCCTCATTGTTTTCTCATTCAGGTGAGAAAAATTATTAGCGACTTCAGTAATAGAGTACCACTTTCCTTGGGATGAGAGATGTCCAACCTTATCTACTTGAAACAAGGGAATTACTTCGTCTTTGTATGGTGTATGCATCGTCCCAGGAGGAGGATCCTAAACATCTGGATGGATGTCTTCGGGTTCTGTTGTCTGCAAGTCATTATGTTCCAACAATGGTGCATGGTATGGTAGAAGTAGATCCACATTAAATGCTGGATGCATACCCAAGCATGAATGAATGTCAAGCTTGAAAGAGTTTTATCCAATCTATTTAAGGATACTATATGGACCATATCGCAAAGGCTACGACTTTCTATATGTACCAGTGAAGTGCTCCTTCTTTAGATGTAACTAGACTTGATACCCAATTTGGAATGAATGAGTAGTACGATGCTAATCATGTCGGGCCTTGGATTTCACATTAGCTCGCTGCAACATTTCCTATTCTTACTTTTGGATGTTGTATAATTGATATCAAAACTTCAATTCTTTTTCAAATTCGCGTTGGTAAGATTCAATGTTGTTAGATTGTGTCAATGAACTAAAAAATTCAATTGGAACTAAGGGTCTGAATCCATAAGAGATCTAAAATGGAATATTTCCCGTAGATTTGTGGTGAGAATGATTGTAACCATGCTGTATATATGGGATACTTTCATCCCATGTCCGATGATGCTTGTGGTTGTATATGCAAAGTAGTTGTACTACCAATCCATTCACAACTTCCATATGTCTGTCTATATGAGGATGGAAAGTTGTCAACAAAGGATGGAAAGTTGTCAACAAAGAGAGTCTCATGTCAATATGTTACAAAAGAGTATTCCAAAATATGATGAAAAATTTGGCATCTCTGTTGGAAATGATGGTCGTCGGAAGGCCATAGTGTTTCCAAACATGTTCGAAGAAGAGATGAGTAGTATGTTGTGTTGTCGTAGTCTTCTTGCATGGAATGAAGTTATCCATCTTGGAAAATATGTCGATTACTACTAAGATCGTGTCATGATGATGTTTCATAGTAGGATATCCTGTTAGGTAGTCCATAGAAATAGATTCCCATGGTCAACTAGGAACCAACAAAGGCACATAAAGTCCTTGTCATCAATTTGACAGTTTGGAAATGGTACAAACCATACACGATATAATGTACCTGTTGATGTCAGATTTAAGTGAATGCCAATAGAAATAATTTTGGGGGATAACAAGATTTTTTGCTAATCCAAAATTTCCTGTAGTATTGTTGTAGTGTGCATCCCAAATGAGATATTGTCGATGCTCACTAGTTAGTACACAAAGATGTCCAAGATTGCATAGAAAGGTGTATTTTAGGAAGTATTCGATAGTAGAAAACATGTCGGTCTGAAGATGTCGAGAAACTGCGGAGAAGTCATAGTCTACCAAATACAATTACGACCATGTGGTGGTGTCGTAACCCTGGATACTCATTTGTAGAAAGTAGAGTAATGTGTGGTCGGATGGAACATTGGACTTACCTTTACAATACTTAATTACCGACTGAAATTGTTGTAGGCAATTAATCCACTTGATTTGTTGAGTTGTTTATAATTTTGTCTCAAACAACGAAAACTGTAAGGGCTTGTGGTCAATGAGGATGGCTATTTCATTCCCAAGGATGTAATTTCTCCATTTCTTAAGGGATTTCACAATAAAATACAATTCTTTTTCATACGTCAAATACCTTCTAATAGTGTCATTGGAAATTTTAGAATGAAAAGCGACTAGGTTACTAGACTGAGTGAT
Source organism: Pseudotsuga menziesii (assembly GCA_001517045.1). Classification (NCBI taxonomy): domain Eukaryota; kingdom Viridiplantae; phylum Streptophyta; class Pinopsida; order Pinales; family Pinaceae; genus Pseudotsuga; species Pseudotsuga menziesii. The sequence goes on along the minus strand of LPNX010356898.1, from coordinate 121,683 downwards.
CACTGCTCCTAAAGCATAGTTTGATGCATCCATCTCAATCTAAAAACGTTGATGCAAATCAAGTAACACAGGTATTGGTGCAGTACATAGCTTGCTTTTGATTTTCTCAAAAGCTTCTTGTTGTGTTGGTGTCCATTTGAAGACAGTTTTACAATTTGCCTTAGTCAACTGATTCAAGGGCCAGGCTATGTGTCTGAAGCCGAGTATGAACCGTTGATAAAAATTCGCCAAACTAAGAAAGCTTCTTAGTTCATGAATGCTTTGAGGAATGTGCCAATATTTGAGGATCTATACTTTTTGTGGGTCGACATGAATGCTTGCAGAGTCCATTACATACCCAAAATATTTGATGTTGTTCATCACAAATGAACATTTGTCCATGTTCATATATATTCAATGTTGTTGGAGAGTGTCGAAGAATTGTTGAAGCTGTTTGACATGTTCTTCCCATTATCGACTGAAAATCAAGATATTGTTGAGATAGACAATGACACACTTGCCGATGAAAGGTTATAGAAGGTCATCCATATATCGCATGAAGGTCGCAGGTACATTGGTTAAGCTGAGAGACATGACTAACCATTCAAACAATCATTCCTTGGTTTTGAAAGTAATTTTCCATACATCGATGACTCAATAGGAATCTGATGGTATCTCAACTTGAGGTTGAGCTTAGTAAAGAATCTATCACCTTTTAGACAATCATTAAGTTCGTCTACCCTTAGAAGAGGGTATCTATTATTTATTGAAATTCTCTTGAGAGCCCAATATTCGATGGACATGCGCTAAGTCTATTCTTTCTTTGGAGTGAGAAAAACTGGACTTCCTCAAGGAGAGGAGATGGGTTGGATGTGAGCTTTGTTGATCAAATATTGAATTTGTCTGTGAATCCCTTCCTTCTTGAGAATGGATATTATGTAAATAGATGCATTAGGTAATGAAGAACCAAGAACAAGTTCAATGGCCCGTTTTACCCGACAATGTAGAGGTACTACATTTGGCTCTTGAAATATGTTCTAGTATTATTCAAGAATGTGGTTGATTTTTTGCTGTTGTCGAGAGTGGCATTGGTCTGTGAGTCGACTCGTTGCTACAGTTTTCCTGGAATACTAAGGATTTATCATGATAAATGCAAATTTCTAAGCATGGTTGATTAGATTATTTGTTTATTTCGAAGAGATTATTGCAAATGTTGGTGTAGGTTGTCACTATGATATGCCATACCACTGGTTCCAAATTTTGACAAACACCTTCTGAGGCCATGAGTGTTAACTTCCATGTCGATCCCATGGGTAGGGTTTCCAAAATATGGCATCGAATACATAAAGTGGTGCGACATCACATAGCACTTCATATTCAAAGGGATTAATGAATTAGGTGAGTCTATATTGTTAGGTGATCCTTAGTTCCTGTCCATCATTCATACAACCAATATTTTAAGGTTGAGGATGTGGAGTGGTGACAAGACCAAGTTTCTTTTCAAGATCTTCAAAAATGAAGTTCTTCTGGCTACCATTATCCAAAATAAGATGTAATGGCTTGTTTTGAACCCATATTAGTTTATGGAATAGGAATTATTTTTTGTCTTCGTCAATTATAGTTGAGGATGTCAAAGTGGTCGATGTCTATGTCAAAAGGTTCGATGATTTTGGGTCATATTCTACCAAGATTTTATCGGAAAATTCGGATGTCGACAATTTTTCCAAAAATGTCTTCCGAGCTTTGCATTATGACGTATCATGCCATGATGAATTGTGATAATCACACCATGTCCTGGAAGGGGGATGCTTGCTATGTGCCATTTTTCCTTTATGAGAGTGCTTCTTGTGAAAGTATGGATTTGGAGAAGTTAGATGAGAAGGGTGTCTTGAATTGTTGGAGTTGGCTGGTAACTTCTTGTTGGATGTTCGACCTGTTGGCTTGGTCGTGAAACATGCTTTTCCTTTTTGTTTAGCTTCAATATTGTTGGCATAGTGGAATTCGTCCATAAGCGTACTGCCATTTAGAAACTCCATCTCTTGTTAAATGTATGGGGATAATTTGCTGATGTACTTTAGGACAAGCAATTTATTTTCTTCTTGGATGCCAAGTCTAGAAATAAGTCTATAGAACTCATCGGTGTAACTCTACACTGACTGATCTTTCCATTGCCTTAGTTGCTGCCACTTCTTATACTACTGTTCAATCTACTTGGGCGGTCATAAATCCTTTCAGATGTACTCGAAAAATTTCTTCCACGTGTCTATGGGGTATTTTTGGGCCCAGGGAAAGATAGGTATAATTTAGTTAGAATTCTTCCCAAGGATGGAAAAGTGTTAACTTGTAGGAATTAAAAGGATATATGACAAAAGTAAAGAAGGAAGAACAAAAGAAGAAGAGAAGGAAAAGGATCTCCGACAGAAGAAACTGTGGAAGGAAGGAAGACAAGGAAAGATACAACAAGGAAGGAAGATGCGACAGAAGAAGAACATAAGAAGACAAAGAAGAAACAAATAAGGAAAGAAGATGTAGGAGAGGAAGATGTGACAGGAGAAGAGGAGAATTTGTGATAGAAGAGAGGCCACAAAGGAAGAGGAACAATGATAGAAGGAAAGGATGCGACAGAGTTAACAATATCAGAAGACACACAACAATGCAACGACTAGAAAGCAACAGTTCATAAAAATTGTGGGTATGAGGATGGATAGATTCGGAGGAAGACACATGTATGAAATCATCTTTGTAAGTCGGGCCATCAGTTCATACTGTCATATGTTGATAGAATAGGAAAGACAACGTATTGGATAACTGTATGAAGTCGGCTGAAAGCAACATGTAAGAGTCTATAAAAGGAGGAACCCAATATGTATGCAGGTTAGCCTCTTAAGGTTCTGTTGATGTTAGTTCCAACAAAAACTGGTCATTTAGTGACAGTATGATTGTATAGTATTTTAGTGTGTTGAATTCATAGAGAGGAGTTGAATAAATTGCAACTGAGAGAGCATGAGTGTAGAAGAGAGTGAGTCGATCCAGGTTGTGTGCAGATTGACAAGTAGAGTCATAGAAGAGAGTGAGTTAATCCAGGATGTGTGCAGATAATTAGTAGAGTCAAGTAGAGAAATAATAGCGACAAAATACTAGAGAGAACAAGAAGAGGAAGAGATCTATATAGATAAGAAAGAGAGATCTAGAACAAAGTTTGTAGCTTAGTGTGCAGACCAAAGGTGAAATTTATTTCTCATGCCATATGAAGAGAGCCTTTGTAGTTTTTTTTGGATGGGTTTCCACGTTAGATACCATGTCAAATTTGTAATTAATGAATGTGATTGAGTTATGTATATATTTTACTGTGATTATGTGTTTATGCCTTTGCTTATGACTGATTTATATGTATTCATCACAATGTTGTCATTGAATGTGCCTATGTTGCATTGGGTTGTTGTTATAATACCTGTCGAAGGGCACGTTTTAGCGCATCTTAATTGTTGGTAATAAGTATAAAAATCCTAGCCATTATCTTCTGTCGAGCGCCTTGGTAGAAGAGAAAGGGAACCCAAATCCCCCACCCAACTACGAAAACTTGGTTTTGGTAGTTACCTATAGAAAGATATCTCGGGTGAGACTGCATCTGCTTCATAGGTGTCGCCAACCGAGCCTTACTCTGTTGGGATGATATCATGGGATTTGTTGTGCACCAAAGAGGGACTGAACCTGGGTCGATGATGAACCCAATCCAACAAATGGTTCCGTTTCTGGGATCGTGAATCATTTTGGTGAGGGATATGTTGTGGAATCTAGAGAAGGATGAAATCCAAGACCGTGTGGATTTTAAAGCATTAGATTTTGCATAAGAAGAGGGTAAAGGATCTCAGTTGAACCCAACATAGTGACACGGATATTCACGAGATTTTTTTTTTATGAGTTTCCTATTGTGTTGCATGGGCGGTTTTCGAAGTTGGAAACCCATCAAAGAAAATTTCAAGGAAGAGAACCGACGGAGTGGAATCCTTGGTTGATTCAATGACTGAAAAGTGTAATCAAACCTATGTCGGGGGAAGTTTATTTTTGGCTAGATAACATTCTGCAAGGATATATTATTGATTTTGCTGTTGACACAATAACCTCATTTAGTGAGGTGGAGAGAAAGTTTTTCCAAGGACCCCGTGAAAGATATTTGTCATCCTTGAAAAATTGGATAAAGATGCTCGTATGTGAAAAAGGATTTGTATGAATGTGACAGTTGAGAACTGTGCACAAAATTTTGGATATGTCATAAGAGAAGTGTAAGAAAATTGGAGCAAACTAAGTTGATATGTTCGCTGGAGATAGAGAAACTAAATTAGAGGTTGGTTATTTAAGAAGTGGAAGAAGATTTAGGTTGGGAAAGAGAAGAAAGACTCTGGTAGGAAGAGAGAGTTGTAGTACGACTAGAGGAGAACACTACGAGCTTGTGTCGCACGTTGATTAAGGTTCTTGTGACAAAGAATACGAATATCAACTGATATATGAAGAAGAAGAAGAACCAGGAGAATCAATAGATACTCCAAGACCAGGGCATGAGTACATCACACCTACACTGCCGCACACATCACCAGAGGTAAGATCTATAAATTTGTCTCCAAGTAGAGTTCTAAATACTAGTAGTACTAATGTTGTGAATAGTGGAAAAGGGAGTCCGACTACTCAAAAGTTTTTCCCAAGTGTACCATGAGCCAACATAATTTCTGTAACATACATTAAGTTGCCAAAATTTAATGAGAATGGGTTGGAAGACCCAGAGAAACATTGGTTTCTCTGTGAAGCCGTATGGATTGTGCGACAGATCCAAGATGAGGTCATAAAGAAATAATAGATGGTCACGACTCTAAGAGTTTGCACAATAGATTGGTACATGAATTTTTCTATCGTTCCAGTAGGGGTTGCACATAAAACACTTGACTAGATTCGAATCAAAATGATAGATGAGTTCAAAAAAATGAAATCTGAGTTGTAGTGCATTACAGAGATTAAAGAAATCAATAAGTTACCAACAGAGTCCGTTTGGGAATTTGAACTGAGATTCAAGACATTAATGGCCAAAGTAAGCTTCTATATGTCGGACGTATAACATAAGGAGTGGTTCATTGCTACACTGTTACTGCACATATGGATTCCATTGATGCAACAAAATATTGTGTCGCGGGTAGAAGCTATGGAAATAGAAATGAAGTTAGAGTCCCCCTAGATTAGAGAAACCAATGCAGGAATGATGTAGATTCAATCACAACTGGCTAATATTATGGTGCAGCTCCAAGATATGAAGAAAGGAAAAGAGGTTCAAGAAGAGCTATGGTGTACACGATGTAGAAAATAAGGACACCATAAAGATAATTATCTGACACTCATGAACTATTGTAAGTATGCTAACTAGTATGCATTGTAAATTTTGTAAATCTGTAGGACATGATGATAAATATTGTAGAGCATTTCAGCTGCAGTAAGAGAAAATAGTGGATACCTACTTGATGAAGAATGATGAGCAAATGAAAGATGAACGGGTGCAACCTCAGTACCATCCTACTCAATATCAACGAGCACAATTTCAACAACTAAAATATCCTCGGCCGCAATATCAACCAAATCAATATCCACTATAACAACACTGCCCTCAACCTAGGGGGGTGTAAAATTTTGAGGCCGAGGACAAAAACAAAAAGGAGTAGGATTTGGTTGAGGAAGAGGCCAAGTTGTATGTTATAATTGTCAACAACCAGGACACTTTCCTCAGGATTTTTCAAGTCCTGCGAATACCTTTTTTGTATTGTAAAGCATTTGATCATACTATCGAACAATGTTTGCAATTGATTGGGAAATACCAACCCTATGCAGAATCCCTATTTGAACCCCAACCAAAACATCCAAATGATTTCTATTGATCCAAGAGAAGCAACGTTGTTGTTGTCTCAAGAGAGGTGCTTCCTGGAGCAGACCAGGACGCACAACATCGACAACCGCAAGTGCGACCGACGATAGAAAAGAAGGTACCCTTCGACGTCCACAAAGAAAAGAAGGTATTATTTAACGTACTAACAAATTTTTTCAACACAAATCAAGTGTCGACATGTAGACAAGTAAGAGAGATGCCTGAAAGGTTTGATCAAATACTCAGGAAGCAACCACCAAGAAAGGTTAGTAAGCTCAAATAATTTTTAAAAATATCCTTAGTACTAATCCATGATAAAGATGCCGTCGCAGAATTGACAACACTTATAATATAAACTCCATAAGAGTTGCGACCTAAACGAAGAGTTCACCATGTCATAAAAGGATTAAAAAATGGTCATGAGTTGCGAATGACTGTAAAGATAGGAGACTATGACATGGATTATATCATTTTAGATCTAGGATCTGATGTTAATATATTGACAAGGAAGACATGGGAAAGCATGAACAAGCCACGACTGGATTGGTCTCCCCTTCAATTAAGGCTATAAAATTAGTCGAAGGCTCTACTGATTGGTGGATTGACTCAAATACCGGTCGAGGTATCGGGTCTGAGGACATATGCATACTTTGAAGTGATCGACATTGTTGATAATAAAAACCCATATCCTGCACTTTTAGGGATTGACTAGGCGATAGATAATCAAACCATCATCTATTTTAAGATAATAATCCTATCATTTGAAGACTTAGAGATAAGGGTGGTCGCACCAATTGATTTGCTAGAAGGACAGAGATATGTCAAACCAACAAAAAGTGAAGGAAAAGGTGATTACTTGTATCACATATATAATGTCATTTATTTGAAAGATGACTATATAAAACCAACAACCGATGGAAGGATGAGTTGGAGGAGTATTAGCTCATTCACATTCGATTTAGGTGAAGCATTAGAAAATTGATAGAATTTCCTGCATGAAGTATCCATGAGCAGATGCACAAGAATTACAAGATCTGTGCAAAGGGTAGTAGTTGAAGCAAGCAAGCTACCTACATATGAAGGTTTTCCTAACCTTGCATATTTTCTAGCAAAATTTGAAGCAAAAGCTACAAAATCACAACGATTGTCTGCATTGGACTTCGTGATGAAAGCTATGCCCGCTAGATGGTGGGGTACACATTAACAATCTATCTACAATGATCACAATGTAGAATATTGCTGGAGATCAGATTTATAGAAGAGATTAGTTATACAGGTTACAAGTATACATGATTGACAAATCCCATTGAACATAATGAGAATTGTCGCAAGACATGGCAGGAATATCTGTGACAATAATGGGTTCATCACTTCGAACATACACTAGATATGATACCAAGTAAATTGTATACATATGTTGAACTGCGACAAGGAAAAATTGAGTGGAAGAGCTAGATACTAGTTTCACACATATATTCGAGTTCATAGATGATCACCCAACAATTGATGCTACAATGCAAGTAATGAAAGAGAAGATATTTGAGGAAATCCATGTTGTAGTGACAAATTTCCATCAATGCAGCACGAAAATCCACCATTGGATGGAATTATACAATGTGACAGCATAACCATATGATGATGACCTGCTTAGCATAAAAATACATGAGTTAGAAGGTATTATCGTAGTGGAAGGATTTGGTATTCCTAGCAACCAATTTATTATTCCACTCAAGATTAAGAAAGTTAATATCGGCTCGCTTGAAAATCCAAAGTTCACCAATATTGGAGATTATTGGGATGAAGAGATTGTAGGAAATATCATTGAATTATTGCATGAGTTTCATGATCTGTTCCCTACCAAATTCTCAGAGATGAAGGGGATATTCAAATATCTCGGTGAAATGAATATACCTTTGTGACCCTACTCAAAACCGGTAAAGCAACAACCTTGCAAATTGAATCCACGATACAAAGAAAATCTCAAGGATAAATTGGACCGAATGCTAGAGGCAGGTATTGTNTTGTGACCCTACTCAAAACCGGTAAAGCAACAACCTTGCAAATTGAATCCACGATACAAAGAAAATCTCAAGGATAAATTGGACCGAATGCTAGAGGCAGGGATTGTAGAACCTGTTGAGAAATCAGAATGGATTAGTTCAATAGTGTTCCAGGAATAGAAGACCACATGTGAATTAATAATTTGTGTCGATCTAAGGAAGTTGAATGATTTTTTTTTGTATGAACCCTTTTTGAATCCATTTACAAATGAAGTACCGGAGAGTGTATGAGGACAGGAAATGTACTCGTTCACTGATGGATTTTTTGGTTACCATCATATCAAGGTTTTACAAGAAGAATGACACAATAATACCTTTGTGACATAGTGGGGATGTTTCCAGTATATGTTAATTCCATTTGGACTTAATAATTCCCTTGCAATTTTTTCCCATAATTGTATTCGCCACATTTAAAGATTTTATACATAAATTTCTTGAAGTCTACTTCGATGATTGGACTATATTTGGGCTCATAAAATACCATATTGAGAGCCTTAGAATGATGCTGGAACGCTTTCGCCAGTATCAAATTTCACTCAATTTGAAGAAATGTATCTTTTGCGCCCCGTTTGGAGCCTTGTTAAGCCATGTGGTATGTCGCGATGGAATTTTGGTCGATCCGACCAAAATTGTGATCATTCTTGATCTACCACCACTCACTATAGTTAAATAGTTGAGAGAAAAACTGGGAAACATTGGATACTACTGAAAGTTTATCAAAGGATATGTGGATGTCATTGATTCTATGGAAAATATTTTGAAAAAATATGCGAAGTTTGAATGGACAAAAAGTTGCCAAGAGAGTCTAGACGCATTGAAAAACAAGATGGCTATTGCGCCAATACTTGTATTTCTAGATTGGAAAAAGGATTTTCATGTTCATGTTGATAGGTCATTTGTCAAGCTTGGCATGTTACATACGCATATTGGTGAAGGATCCATCGATCATCCCATTTCCTTTGCTAGCAGGAATTTATCAACTGCAGAGAAAAATATATACCATGAAAGAAAGAGAAGGTTTACCGATGGTATATGCGCTACAGAAATTCATACATTATTTGATGGGTGTCCATTTTAAGATGTAAACTGACCATTCTACACTGAAATAATTGATTAATAAGTGAATGTTGGGGGGGGGGGGATCTACCGGTGGCTTATCCTCTTCCAATAAATTTGATTTCGAGATAATTGTTAAACCCGATGGATTGAATTTGGGACCAAACCATATTTCAAGGATTGAAAATGGTGAATAGCCTAGTAACCTGGATGATAATGTCCTTGATGCACAACTGTTTGTGATAACCATGGTTGATGATCATTATTAAGATATCATATAATTTTTGAGTACGATTTATACACCGTCTGAGTTCACCCTTGCACAGAAGAAACAATTGGTTGTGCAAGTTACAAATTTCTAGTTGATCGTTGGATAGTTGTATAAAAAAAGTACCGATGAGATTCTTTGTCATTGCATTTTGGAGCATGAATGACTGTTGATATTAAATGAAGCACATGTTGGTGTTGCAGGAGTCTACTACGCAGGGCTTTGGTGCACAATATTTTGCAAGAAGGATTATGGTGGCCTTCCATGCATGTAGATGCTCGAGATTATTGTTGCAACTGTGATGTCTGTCAAATGACAGGAAATCCATCACAACGAGATGAAATGCCATTGGTACCTCAAATAAATTTCTAAGCATTTGATAAATGGGCCGTTGATTTTGTGGGTCCTATTAGTTCGATAGGAAAGTGCACTAGTGCACGATTTATTACGATTGCAGTCGACTATTTAACTAGATGGGATGAGGCAACGCCAGTAAAGGATTGTACTGCTGTGAATTTTTTATTTGAGAATGTTGTGACATGGCTTGGAAACAAAAAGATATTAATAAGTGATCAAGTGTCTCACTTTTTCAACCAGTTGATTACATAACTCATAAAGGAATTCCAGATTCATCATAGAAGGACAACACCTTATCACCCGTAAGAAAATGGATCCGTTGAATCCTTTAACAAAATTCTGGAGAATGCATTGACAAAGGTTTATAACGTTAAAAGAGATGATTGGGATTGAAAAATTCCAGCAGTATTATGGGCATATCACACAACTTGTAAGAAATTGACATGTTAAACTCCATTTCGGTTGGTGTATGGATAAGAAGCTGTGATGCCTATGGAGTATATTGTATTGAGTTTAATAATTGCTGTGATCATAGATATGAGAAATTTCGATGCTTTCACAGAAAGATTGTTGCAAATTGTGCACCTGGAAGAATAACGTTTTGTTGCAGGCTTTCATCAAAATGTTGAAAAACAAGAAAAAATCATGGCATAATCGACACATTAAGAGAAAACACTTTGAGGTTGGAGGACTTGTTCTTATGTATGTCAATCAATTTTTCAAGCATCCAGGAAAGTTGATAACACATTGGTTAGGAATGTATATCATCACAAAGATGACTAATGGAGGAGTAGTGAAATTGCAAATGTTATATGGAATAGAGCTACAAGGATTGGTGAATGGAAGTCAATTGAACCCGTATCATGATAACTGTGACTTAGTCACATAAAAAAATGAGAAAAGGAAAAGAGAAAAAGAAAAAGGAAAAATTTTGTTCACATACTACTAGTCTGCCGCATTAAAAAGATGAAGTCTCGTAGACTAGAAATTGAGGGAAAAGACACATAGTGGGTTGCAAGAAAATGATATATGGTGAAGGGAAGAAAATAGTTCGTAAGATGTGCAACGCTGTCGCGAGAAATACATACAGTATAGATATGAAAGTTGAATGTGAGTCATTTCCGATATGACAGCTGTAGGGGATTAATTTGAAAATTCCAAGGAAATTTGATGACGTGCTCTATGGTCACCTCTGTATTTATGGAAATAAATACCACTCGATGTTTGAGTTAAACAACGACATGTATAAAAGTTTCCTTAATTATCCGGAAGATGTAACACCATGTGAGTAAAAGGAAATATTCCTTCCTATTGATTTCCTGCGCATGTGAAGAATGACTAGGGGGAAACCACTGCATTCTATCAACCTTCACGCTGAATTCATTTCATTCTGTTTGCATGAGAGAATTGCAATTTTTGTCTACAACTTCAAAGTGTCGAAGTAGGTTACTCAGAGCGTGGTTATTATAATCTCTAGTGTTAGTTCAACTATTGAATATGAAGTTGCGACTGCATCAACTAAACCAATCATGGAAGATAATGCGGTATATGTCCCACAATAGCAATAGGTTTTTGTAGTTTCTGAGAAATTTCCAGTCCCTTCGGTTAGAACATACAAAAAATCAATTGCAGACCGACCAGGTCCCTCTGAAACTACATGGGGAAAGCACACAGGTAATAGGAGGGAAAAAGAAAAAGCAATGAAACCACCAACACCACGATCAGTACTAGAGTAGGATGAAGACTCTGAAACTAGACATTTTTTATCGCCAATATACATCCCACTAAGGAGTGCATATGCCCCAAAGGTGAAAATTCCAAGGAAGTTGGGGGCTCCAATGGTCCTACCAACGATGCCATAAGGAATTAAGGTATTGAAGGATATTTTTTCGAATCTACGGAAGCTATCCTTTGTTGGCCACGACACCAAGAAACATAAATATTTGGGCATGGATAATTATATGGTAACTGTGCAGGACACACTGGAGTTTATGAAGCAATTCATCCCAATGGAATGGATGAGAGTACTGGAACAGTCGAGACTGTTGTCATTTCTATACATGACATGCTTTGGTCACAACACATAAGTAAATACCTTTGTTCGATAGTTGCTGGTATCCTTTCATGGATGATTCCCTTGGCTAGATGAAGTACATTCTGTAGATTTGAAGCTAATTGTAGGAATAACAGTTCTCCTGCTGGAAGGTATAGATACAACTCCATATTTATGAAAATACTAGAAAATAGTGATGATATTAGGGGTTAAGGACAAGTATGACTTGATTAGGGCCAGCAGAGGGTTCCTCATCTCATCCATAAATGACTATATTGTTCACTTTGCTGCAAAGGTATTATCCTATAAAATGTTGTACAAACTGTGACCGACGTAGGGTACTGTAGGTGTGGTTGTGCTAGATGAACTCTATGTGGAGGGGGTTCAGAGTAACTGGTCGCAATTTCTATTGAATGAATTACTAATATATGCAGCTATGTCACATGAGAGTGACAATAATTTCCACTACTCCTAGTTGTTAATTTTGATTTCATTTGTTTTCTAGTTCGAACCACCTCACTACCAACCCATGGATATACTAGTTCACTGCAGGGGATCCAGATACCCAAATCTCCAGGTTCACACGCGAAAATAAGGAGAGGCAACATGATAGTAATATTGATTTTTTTATGCATGGAGAGGCCATGAGGGATCATGTATGGAAGAAGATGATACTTAAGAATGAAACTATTAGGAAATTCCACCAAATCATTAAGTTTCAAATTGGGATGCATCATGTTATGATACAACCTCGACAAGATCCACAACGACAATAGACTGAAACAAAATTTATACTAGGTGAAGAAGAACTTGAAGCCGTTGTTGATGAATGGCCAAAGGAATGGAGTGTGCCTATCTCAGAGGACCAAATAGCAGTTGAAAACTTGGAACAAGACAAACCACCATCATCGCAACAAAAATATCAAGAATAGGACCCATAGGATGATGCACAATATTAGGATTTGACTCAGAGCAGGTCAAGTTCGATTCCAACAGATCAAGATGTAGGAAATAAAATAAAGGAGAATGATATAGACCAACAAGAGTCTAAAAAAAGTAAAAATAGAAAGGCTAACATAACTGCCAATACCATCAGAATTGATGGGGAGGATTTGGTGCAGTTAACATAAGCGATGACAAAAATCATAGAGACATGATTTCAAAAAATAGACAAGCGATAGGCGGAGATTACAGGTACTAATATTGTTTTGTTTAAAGTATTATCTAAAGATGTTGCAGAGGTTAGAATTGTAGTAGATTAAGCACCTCTGAGAACTGAGTCACCAGATTTACCTAGAACTTCTCAAGAGAAATAAACTGAAATACAAGTGCCGGTTCCACCGATCAAAACACAGGTGTCAGAAGAAGTGCTTGATCTGGGAACCCAAAATTTAATGATTTCGATAGAAGCATAGGTATGATAACAATACAATTTTCAAAGATGTGCATGACTGAGGCATATGGACTACAAATTGCTAGAGTCGTAGAAATGAAATTAAGAGAAGGATCCTTGATTAAATAGGTGACATTCACGAATAACAATATTAATAAGATGAACCATGTAGTACACAAGGTTGAGAAAAGGAAAAAGACATGCGTGGGAATAAAATAGGCAGAGGCTTGATCAAGCTGTAGCCCTTGCATGTGCAAATTTTGTATAAGAGGGAATAATAGAGGCAATGTTTTTAGAGGCCAAGGTCATTTGACTTGGACAAAAACATAAGAGATTCAAAATAAATTCATAGAGTTAGAGGTGCAAATAATACCAAGCACACCACTCGAAGTCTTGGAGGAACAAAGCAAAGTAGTGGTAGAAGTTGTGAAGAAGATAAAAGAAGCATAAGCAATATATGCTAAGGTTGTCAACCAATTCTCGTAGGCTTGGGTAGCCTTAGTTGAAGACGTAGAACTAGAGAAAGTCTGAAGTGAATATTTATTCACTTACACAACTAATATTACCAAAATACTTGGAATATTAAATAAGCCATAATAATATATAAATTGATGATAGAATAGATATGATGATAGATTACAAAGTGAGTGCCATATATATATAAATTGGAAAGGCACTTTGGATACCATCCATGAAAGGATGCATGTTTTTAGAATAGTTGACTAATAACTATTTATTAATTATTAATTATGAATATCAATATGTATTAATATTAATAATTCATATTGATTTATATATATATTGTTGTTATTATTTAAGTTTGTTACATTGCCACTCCCTTAGAAAGGCTTTGTCCTCAAAGCCTTATAATGTTTTGCATCATCTTTTGTGGTGTCACAACTGACGAAACGTGTTGATACGAACTACTAAGGGTTGAGCACAACTTCCAATATGTGGATGAATCAATCCATCCCAAATTGATTTGTTGTGGACTTTTGGCATTCCATACTAATCTGTCGTTAGGAGATTTGATCACATTGGTACCGCTATCTTTCGACATTTCCCACTTTTTAGAATATCTATTTTTATGGTTGGGGCGTCGATATGGAATTTGCACAATGTCATTGTCTTTTACGAGTGCCATTTTTTTAGCATTGATCTGAGTATAAAGTTGTGTTCTCGTCTCTTGAGGATTTAAGGTTTCGTTCTGTATCTTTTCCAACTTGTTTTCTAACTGCATGTTATCATTTTGAAACTTCTTAATCACTTCTACATGTGATTTTATGTCATCTTCAGACTTCTTAAGTTGTTCTTTAAGATCTTCATTATGCCTTCTGATACAACGATTTTCTTCCTGTTTTTCTAGAAGTTTTCCTTCAATGTCTTCCGTAGATTGTTCTGTCTTCCAACTACTTTTCAACTTCTTAATTTTTGTGACTAGTGTCTTGTTATGATTACCTAATCTGAAAATTTCTTCGGAATGGCTTGATAAAACCTTGTTGACTTTTGTCAGTTCTAACTTATGTGTCTTCTTACTGTCGTCATACTGCTGCTGGAGTTTTTCTTTTTGCTGTTTATGATGACGTAACTCTGCTCCTTGATTTTCTAACCTCATCTAGACTTGCACCAATTCAACATCTTTTTCCATGATGAGTTTGTTTAGATGCTTTATTTCTTCTTCTAATTCATTATAGCACCCATATGGTGATTTGTTGTCATTTTTTGACTTTTTGATCTGGTCTTCTAGGTTTTGATTATGAATTTTTAAACATGATATTTCTTTATCTTGATTAGATAACATTTTCTTGTTATCTCTTATGGTTCGTTCTAGCTGTCGATTCTGATTCCATAAGTGTTGATTCTCATTGTCTTTACACTCTTTCAACCACTTTTTCATTTCACCCTCAGCTTGTAGACTTTTATTGATCACCTTGTATTGTTCTAACTCGTCCACCGTTGTTTGTAGATATGCCTTCATTTCCGAATATGTAGTAGCCATTGTTTGTGACTATGTTTCTACTTCACTTTTGTCTTTGTTTCTTCTAGAAGGGTAGATACAAAAGCTTTAATAATTCTCAATATGTCTCTTTTGGAAAAAACTTTCTTCGACTATTTCTTGTTAGGTCAAATAACCTTTCTTTTTTCCAAAAATAATTATTTTTTAAATAAAATAATAATAATAATAATTATTTTTAAACTTAAGTTATATAAAATAATATATAAACTTCCAAATTCTAGTCCTTGACTTTTATTTTTTTCCAATACTTTTGTAAAATGCAAGTAGATTGGGTTGTTGGGAGGAATAATTGTTACCTTCCCCACCTAGGTTCAAATCCCACTTGCTTCTTTGTAGTATTATTATGCACTTTTTATATTCAAACCCAAACCCACTTATTAAGAAACCATGTGTGGTTTCACTTTTACCCCTTTTTTTTGTTTTACTTTTTTTTGGGGGGGTTACTTTTACCTTTAAGTTTTTAAGGACAATGTCCTATTTTTTAGGGAATCCCTAGAAGCTTGAATAATAAATTCGCTCTGATACCACTTGAAGTGAATATTTATTCACTTACACAACTAATATTACCAAAAGACTTGGAATATTAAATAAGCCATAATAATATATAAATTGATGATAGAATAGATATGATGATAGATTACAAAGTGAGTGCCATATATATATAAATTGGAAAGGCACTTTGGATACCATCCATGAAAGGATGCGTCTTTTTAGAATAGTTGACTAATAACTATTTATTAATTATTAATTATGAATATCAATATGTATTAATATTAATAATTCATATATATATATATATATATTGTTGTTATTATTTAAGTTTGTTACAAAGTCATAGAAGAGATACGCACAGTTGAAGAAAATGTGAATAAAATGAAGAATGATATGAGAAAGTTGACCTTAGTAGAGAATATGGCTAAGGAAACATAAATGAAGAAATTGCAAGAACAAGTGATGATGTTGCGCATGCAACAAAAACAACGAGAAGATAGCGATGAAGAGTTGTATGCTGAAGCTAAATGAGTTACATACATTCTTCAACCTATCCATCAAAGGGTAAAATGATCAGTACAAGAAGCAAGTCTCGTACCGTTGGAACACCTTAGTTCTGACCTTGTGGAAAATTTTCAGAAAGCAGAGGAGTATGTGCGACAGGAGGCAAGGAAAGGAGTGAAAATATTGCAATATTTTCAAGGTCACATCGGCACAAGTAAAGAGATGGAACAATATCCTTTCATGGCCTGGGATGAGCCACATGTGAGTATTGGGGGCTTGTTCATCCTAGGGAAAGATAGGAACAATTTAGTTAGAATTTTTCCCAAGGATGGAAAAGAGTCAACTCACAGGAAGTAAAAGGATCTATGAAAAACGTAAATAAGGAAGAACAATAGAAGGAGAGAAGGAAAAGAAGTTGTGGTAGAAACATCCATGGAATGAAGGGAGACAAGGAGAGACATGACAAGGAAGGGAGATGCGATAGAAGAAGAACATAAGAAGACAAAGAAGAAAGAGCTAAGGAAATAAGCAACATGAGAGGAAGCTATGACATGATAAGAGGAGAGTTCACACTAGAAGAGAGGCCAAGACAATAGAGGAACAATGCTAGAAGGAAAAGAAGGGACAAGGAAGGATACAACGAAGTTAACCATGTCAGAAGGCATGAATCAACACAATGTCTAGAAATCAACAATTTGAAAAGATCATGGGTACGAGGACGACTAGAGTCGATGAAAGCCACACATATGAAAGCATATTTGTAAGTAGGGTCGTTAGTGGCTAGTGTCATGTGTCGATAGAATAGGAAAGACATCTTGTTGGCTAACCGTATCAAGTCAGTTGAAAGCGACATGTAAGAGTCTATAAAAGGAGGAACCCAAGTTGTATGCGGGTTAGCCTCCTAAGGGTCTGTTGATGTTAGTTACAATAGCAGCTGGTCATTTAGTGATAGTTTGGTTGTATAGTCTATTAGTGTGTTGAATTCAAAGAGAGGAGTTGAAGAACCTACACTTGAGTGTGCATGAATGTAAAAGAGAGTTTGTCGATCTAGGATGTCTATAGATTGACAAGTAGAGTCATAGAATAGAGTGAGTTGATCCAGGCTGTGTGTGGATCATTAGTAGAGTCAAGTAGAGGAAGAATAGCAACAAAATACCAAAGAGCATGAGAGGAAGAAGAATTCTATATAGATATGAAAGAGAGATATAGAACAAAGGCTGTATCTTACTGCACATACCAAAGGTGCCATATATTTCTCATGCCATATGAAGAGCGCCTTTGTGGGTTTTCCTAGATGCGTTTCCATGTTAGATACTGTGTCAAATGTGTAATTGATGAATGCGATTGAGTTGTGTATATATGTTAATATGATTATGTGTTTATATCTTTTCTTATGACTAAGTTATATGTATTCATCGCATTATTTTTGTTGAATGTGCCTATGCTTCATTGCGTTGTTGTTATAATACTTGTCGAAGGGAGATTTGCAGCACAAATTAACCATGTGTAATAAGTAAAAACATCTCTCCAATCAACTTATTTCAACCACCATATTAGAAGTCCAAGAGACTCGAAATCCCCCACCAAACTGTGAAAACATGATTTTGGTAGTTACCCATAGAAAGATATCTCGAGTGAGACTGTATATGCATCACGAGTGCTTTTGACTGAGCCTTTCTTCTTCAGGCCGATATCTTGGGATTTGTTGCGTTCCAAAGATGGACTGAACCTATGTTAAAGAGGAACACAAACCAATAGGTCTCCTTCTTGCTCCATCTTTGTCAATATATTATCCCACCAACAGTGCACAGAGGTTGACATCTTTAAGGATGCAATTGTGATCTTTTCAGCTTATGAGAGTTGATTCACATAGTAGTAGGATTCTAGTTGTTGTACCCAATTGCCTACAGATTCCATGTCAATCTTTCCTTCAACATTCAGTATGTCCAGATTCATTTGCACTTTGAATGGACTTATTTTTTCAGAGTTGGATATCTTCATGGATCCTATGGATGTCAAAGCAAATTGTGTGAGAATCTCGTTGAACTGGGTGAACATTTCGGTTTGATAACGAGCCAATGATTTTTATATGAGTTTCTCTATCTCGTCAGTTGCATGTCTATTGTCTATTTCTTCGGCCACATTCTCTGAAGTTGAAGGTAGTGTCTTCTTGGATTGCTAAGTTTGCAAGCATTTTTGAAAATACATAAGTTAGGTAACTTCGATAGAAGTGTCTATACAAATTAAGATTTTAATATGCTCTGATACAAGTGATCCAGGCGCCCAGGTGAACATAAGAGGACAAGAGGTTGATTGAATGAATCAAGAACTATTATGGTGGAAGCATATTAAAATAAGAAAAGAAGGAAATACACTACACATACAAAAAGTAAACACACAAGAAAAATACAAGAAGTCAAACCAAACTCTTTTGTTCTATTACTGCTCTATTACTTGCTTGTATTTTACAATAGTGTACATGCTTATATAGAATCCTAAGATGCTTGGGTGACTAGAAATTTTGTTCAGTTACAAAGAAGTTAAAATTGTTTGGAAGTTCAACAGTTACAAACAACTAAAAGATAGAGAGACAATCTGTCATA
Organism: Pseudotsuga menziesii; assembly: GCA_001517045.1. NCBI lineage: Eukaryota > Viridiplantae > Streptophyta > Pinopsida > Pinales > Pinaceae > Pseudotsuga > Pseudotsuga menziesii. The sequence continues at coordinate 102,999 of LPNX010356898.1, read as the reverse complement.
GGCATGTTGATATGCTGGAGTCGACGATGCATGTTGATATGCGGAACCTATCGAGGCAGTTTCAAGGTTTGGACTTGTCGAAGTTGATGCTGAACATGTCGAAGTTGAAAAACATGCCAATTACTGGGTGGATCATCTTCATAATCACTTCCTTCGGAAAATCCTGCAGTTGGAATACTCTCATATAAAGTTGAGGGGTAACAAACTCTATAAGGAAACATGTTTCATGTTTTTGTTAAATTAAAATTTTGTATATGATAGACATTTTACAAATATATATCTGTGAATCCTCAGGTGGGTTAGTTTTACTGGTCTGTAAACTTTCATGGTTATTTCATTGGATTAGGTCATTACACCAAGTATTACAACTTAGTTCGTTGTTTTAATTTAATTTCATAAAGTTTTGAATACAATGGAACTGAAAGAGAAACTAGATAAAACAAGTAACACAATCCACAGAATAAAAAAATATATACCGTGGGAAATCCCACTATGGGGAAAAACATAGACACAAATGATGACTATGCCTTTCTCTTCATATCAAAATGCAAATACAAAGGAAATGGTACTATATATGTACTTACCTATGAGTTTTTGGCCATAAAGGATACTAAAAGATATCTTATCTCCTCTGTTATACTTTAAAATCCACAACCGTTCTATTGCTCAACTATGGACAATACCATATAATAAAAGAATGTCTCCCTTCTTCTTCTAGCAAACCGATATTTAACATAGCCTGATATCTGTCTAAGGTTAATTTTACGATTTTTTCATGCCTCAACTCATGATTTGGGTTATGGTTTGGGTCCTTATAGAATTATCTTGAAGGTCCACACGTGAATAGATACACGTGTTAAAAATGAGAGTTGATGTGGAATCCACTTAGTACCATGGTGTATAATAAAAAAAATCCTTCCAGTGGTTTTGTAGATGATATATGCCATTTAAAACCTCAAAATGGACTTAAAGGTTTGGTACAGTTTTTGATCCCAAATCTGAAAGTGAGACCTACCCCTTAAATGGGATGTATAAGCCAATTCATTTAATATTTTGATCCCGAAAGCACCAAATAAGCGACACGTTATGTATTGATCCACTTTGGATCACATCTCCACATTTTGGGAGGATTTTGGTCCCCAAAATATTTTATTGAATGAGGTGAGGGATTTTTTCCTTTACCTTCTCCTTGGAGTACCATTTATCCTTTCTTGGAATTCGTCCTTTTATCCCCACCTGCCACCATTCATACTATTCCCTCATGGTATTTATGGGATTATTTTGCAACACTATGTCTTTTGCTAATTTTTCTTCAGCCTATGGTGCTAAGTTCTATACAGAAGGTAAGAAATACTTAGGTTATTGATCCAATATGGAATATTCATAGATTTTCATATTTTCCACATTCACTACAGAGTAAAAACACATGTATGGCGGTAGAACGAGTCTATAGGCATTATCTTTGATCTTCTCCAATACCTCAAAAGGTGAGTGATTCGTATCTTTGGGGATGAGACCTGAGGGGATTGAATGCAAAATTAAAGATGCAAAATTGTTAACCATTGATCCATAGAGTAACATAGAGAAATATAGAGTAAATAGACCACATGGATGGGTGAGGCTCAAACTATACTATGAAAGACACCCAGAACCAATAAACCAACAATAAATCAATATAATAAGAGCGATATACAGGATCCAAAATAATATTTTTCTTTATTTATAAGGTATAAATCCTTTATATAATATCATTACAATTTTCCTTGAAGCCATACCATAGAACAAAACCATGGGATACCAAATACCATGGAAAATGTGCCTTGCGGCCATACCATGGAAAAAAACCATGGTCTACCACATACCATGGATGGGAGAGGGTGGTCTCTCCATTTAATTATCTTATGATGAATGGAAGAGAATGGAAGAGGGTTTCCTCTCCATTTAATGATTTTTTGACTTATATATCCGGATTTAGACCATATTCCCCCTAAAATTTGGATCATTCCTCTCCCCCTTAGAAAATGATGGTCCCCATCATTTCATGCTAAAAAGATGTTAGTTTTCCTAAGTTGTTTTAATTAGGATATTTATTTGAAATAATAACAAGAACAACAATACATCAAATATACACAAGCTACACAAGACACATAGATTTTCATCGGGGAAACCATAAAGGAGAAAACCCCACAAACTTTCTCAAAAGAGTTCTGTCACAAAGATAATATGACAAGATAGAATAACCCATGAACAATATGTCTACATTAGCTCTTTGTCCCTCCTCTTCTTCTCTCTCCTAAAGCACACATGAGAGATCAAGTGAAGTGCGTGAAAAATGAGGAGGGTGCCTCATTTATATTCTCCCGTTGAGTTGTTAATTCAACCACTAGGTCAGCCTGGTTACCATTGGGGCTGACCTACCTAAGAATACTCATTAATACATTTTACTTTATATAACTTGGGGACTATTTCCCCGACTTATAATGGAGGGTTTACCTCAGTGACCATACATAATGATGACATCCCTAAAGGAGGAACACACATACCCGATGGGGGTACAACAATATACAATAGTAATTTACATCCAAATATCTTATGAAGTTACAATTACAACAACACTCCTTCTTAACTGGGAAGGTATTCTCTTGCCACAATCATCGACACATATGGTCATCATTATCGAGTCATCATCATCGCTGCTACCATTGTCCTCATCTTTTCCAATCTGTCACATATATACGTCATAGGAAGTTTCTATAGAGTGAACCCTTTTTCATGTTGGGTGTAGGCCTAGAATTCATCCAGGTATTCATCGTATCCATGAGAAATTCATCACGTAGGTATAGACCTGGGCCATTATTTACATTGCCACTACAATAACCCGTGTCTCATACCATCTTCTCATTGTATAAGATCATCGTGTAGGTACAACCAATGACCTTCTTTACATTGTGACTGCAATAAATTTCGTTTCCTACCATCATCTCATCGTCATCGCATAGGTACAATCTATGACCGTCTTTACATTTCCACGACAATAACCTACGTTTCCTACCCTTATCTTTTTGTATCCATATTATCTCTTTTGTTGTGCACAAAACAAAATAAACACATAGAGTACACATAGCACATCTCAGATGCAGACCACCTACGTTCTATCAGCGTAGGAGTAATCTAGTATATTTTCATGTCATCAAGACAACCTGCAACTTATACTATGCGAGAATCACCCAGGAGCACACTCAATGCATTACGTATCTACGATGCCAACCTGCTTTCTAGTAGTAGAGGATAACCTCCTAGGTGCACCTCTCATGCTTCATGACCTTATCATATCAACATGGGAACACACACATATATAGATATATATGTAAGGATTGATTATGACCGAAAAACTTGCTACACCATGGATTTTACGTTCTCGGTCAACCTCAAGGACTTATTACATCTGGACAACCTACGTCTAGGATATTTTTCGTTCAGAAAAAATTCAAGTCGTCTTACATCCAAGTAACCTGCATACCATGCTAGGGATATTTTAACACTCAGATAACCCACATGACTTATTACATCCAAATAACCTGCGTACCACATTAGGACTCATATTTACATTCGAATAACCTGTCTTAGTAACCTGCGTATCACACCAAGACTCATATTTACACTCAGACAACCTACACGACTGATTAATTTTGAGCATCCTGCTACACTAGGATCATTTACGCTCTTACAACCTGTCTCATTTCCCATGTGATATATCATGCATCTGTGTCTTTCGGTCTCTCATTATTTCTAGCATAGAGACATATCAGGACTAATTACATCCAAGGATACTACAAGCTTCACCAGGACTTATTACATCCAAGGAAAACCTACATTACTAATTATGTCTGAGTAACCTACAATCTTCTCCGGGATTTTACTCTTAGACAACCTATCTCTCCATCTATGATAGAACTCATCACTCCTTATTTCAAGAGGTATCCTTCTGGATCTAACCAAGTCTTTCTCTGAAGTACTCAAACTTCACTCTGTATATTTCTAGCATAGAATCACATCAAGACTGATTACGCCCAAGGATAACTCGTGAGATTCTCCAGGACTTATTACATATGAGGACAACCTACAGGGCTGATTAGATCCATGAAACCTACAAACTTCGCTAGGAATTTTACACTTGGATAAGCTGTATCTCCAACTATTCTAGAATTCATCACTCCCTCTTTTGAGGGGCCTTAATCTAGATCACATACTGGAGCTTCACTGCTCCTCTATGCATCATACAGAAATGCAAGTCATATCAATCAAATAAGATAGTATCTTTTAAAAAGATATTACCTCACAACTAGATGAGCAAGTAGCAACATATTCTACCTCTACTGTACTCAACGCCATGCAGGAATACATCCTGTCAAACCAGTAGATCATAATGGATCTCAAACTAGAGAATCAATCCAAGGTGTTCTTCCTCTCAGTGGCACTGCCTTCCCAATTTGAATCAACATAACCATGAAGGTTATTATTTTTATTCGTATCATACTTGAGCCCATACTCAACTATACCCTTGAAGTACCTCACTACATGCTTTGCAACAACTAGGTGAGCATGTCTAAGATCCGTTAAGACCTGGCTCAAGGTGTTCACATCAAAGCATATGTCTAGTCTCGTATTCATCAGGAAAATCAATGAACCAATCATCTGACGATACATCATGGCACCAACTAAATCTGATGAAGCATCACACATAAGCTTCAATTTTGATTCCATAGGTGTGGCTATTGTTAAATTATTGTGCCATTGATCTATAGGAAATTAATGAAATTGAATTATATTATTGTGCAGTGGAATGGAATGAAAAATACACACTGATCAAGACAAATTTCACAGAAAATTGATAAGTATTGCTCAGTAGAATTACAGTATTATCTTCATTAATCCCAACAATATACAACAATATTACATAAAGGAGAATTTGAATCACGTGGATATGATTCGAATCTACCAACTCAATCTGACTGCATGGCTAACTAGAAGTGTCTAAATAACTATAAGAGCTCACTAGTCTAACTCCACATGTCTAATTCAGTATCTCAATTAGTTAAACTAGTTAAACTGATGAGGTAGGTGATAATAAATTCCTACTCACACGCATCCGTGCAAGACAAGTGCTAACTAAACTGGAGGACATCTAATTGAATGTAACTAGAGCATAACTTAGCTTAACTAGTTACCAACTACCAACAACTGAAGGAGGTTGGTGGTGGAACTCCTAGTGGCTGCTAAATTGTAGGGATTGGTCTCAGAGGCATATAAATTGATGCATGAACATGTTAACCTCTATATGTGTTCCCCACACTCTAGTGAATGGTACTGTTGGCACCAATAACCCAAGTGGACCCAATGGTATGAGTAGACCCAATATTAATTAATGACTCCCAAGTTAGGAAAATACAATCTAATAGGCTAAGTATGGACAAGGGAGGATTATAAATCCTAACACCCCTCCTTAATTCTAACTTGGACAATTATGGGCCATGGAAACAAGGCCAAAGGCCACCCATTATAATCTAAAGAATTAAAATATGCTTAATAAACTGAGTAAATATGGGAATACCTCATGGGAATCCCCCCCCTCAAGATAAGCAGTGAATCAAGAAAACAAGTTTTGAATATAACTTTGTGAAAATTTTGCTGCAATTTGGTCCACTATGCAGTATCTTGGTTCTTCTGTGCAGCAACATCCTGAGACTGTGCATGTGAAACTATGAATCCAAACTAAATGATTATTTCTAGAGGAATTTTCTTCTTTGGAAGAAGAATAAAATACTCAACTGAATCAGGAACATAGACAGCTACAAGATGAAAACTAGACCCATGTAGAGGAGCTGAGATCAACTAATGAGATAGTGAAATTGCTTGAGAATTTGAACCATGTGAGGAAAAAATAATAAAATGACATATTGCATCCTTTAACATCACACCATGTGAGGTAAAATCAGCTCCAAGTGTTAGGAGCAAGTTTCCATATGAATGTAGAATGTCTCCATCTTTACTAGTTTTGTGAGGAGATGAGCATGTGATCAAATAGAAAGGTAGAGAATCCATAGGACTACGGAGAGCGAATTATTGAGCTCCATAATATGATATATCTTAAAAAATAACCAATTATTCACAAAATATAATGTCAGCAAACTCATAAGAGAAAACTAACATCAAATCCCCAACAACAATTTTGAAGAAGACTCGCGGTACTTGATTTTTCACACCAAAATTGATGAGAACAGCTACAAGAATTACTGGAAACTCTTGAAACTTAAAAATTGAACCAAATATGATCATATCAGATCCAAATAAGTTCATATCATATATAATAGTGTGTAACAAATCGAAGTGCTCTACCGAGATGGTAGATGCATAATTTTCTCCCTCTTCAAAACTCTGAGTATAGGTGCATTCAATCATGTAGGAATTTCTTGGAATCTCAAGATCAATGAGAGTGAATGGATCAATCCTAAAATATGATATTATTTCCAAAATATCCAAAGTATTACTTTTATGCACACCATAAACATCATTAGAGATAGAGAAATGAAATTCCTCTTCATTTTATGAAACAATCACCGGTAATATATGCACATAATTTAAAATAGAAGAACCGCTGGAGAATTTTTGCATAGAATGGAAGGAGAGTTTTTTTCTCAATAATAGAGTTTCAAATGTATTCTTATAGATCAGATATATAAGAAGATTATGTATCAGAGATCTCATAAAATTTTGGAGCAACATGAGAAGGAGTCACTCCAAGGGTACTCTCTTCAATTCAAATTGCTTGTGTTGAAGATTATGCTTCTTCTTCATCTTGAACAACTTGCTTTGATGTAGGAGAGGGAACATAGAGTACATTTTTGAACTCATCATGCTGGATTTTAACTAAACCTCTCTCAACAACTGGTATTTGGAATTAATCTCCCATATGAGTGTTAAGTCCTCCTGATAGAGTGAGAGTTGTGAAGGATTCCCTAGAGGCAACCATGTGGTTGGATTCTACAGAATATATCAAGTAATCCTTCAACAAAGTGAGGATTTCCTTCACAGAATGGAACCTCTCAATTTATTTAGTATTCTCTCCATAATCAGACATCTCTGCACCTTGTGGAAGGGAAATATTGTTCTGTTCAAGGATATTTTTCAACTGGTCAAGGGTCTTCTCCATGCACTGGATTTCAGGATGAAAACCTCTGATACAATAAGGAAACTTAGTATTTTAAAACTTTTTCTTTTTTCTTGGATCCCAAGGCTCTTTCAAAATAATTATGACTCTCTTTTGGCTTCGAATCATAGGCTTTAGGCTCCTTCCCCTTGTGCTTCCCTTTAGCTTGCGCATTGCTTGAGTCCGACATCAGAAGAGATTGGTTCTTGGAAGTTTGGAGGAATCCAATTTGGACCAACTTATCCTTCTCCTGTATTAAAGACTCAGAAAAGCCATCAAGTGAAGGCATCTTCCAATTTTGAAAGGAATCTATTCCGAAATGGAAGGTAGAGACGAAGACAGAATACTCAAAACCAAGTTTGCTGAGCATAGAGAGCACAACCTTCTCATCCTTCCCCTTTATTCCACATTGCTTACATTGTAGTGCTAGAGACTTGAATATTGTAAAAAACTTCTGAATAGTTTCAAAACTGCTGGGCTGTAATGCTATTAGCTCAATCTCCAAGATGTGCCCCTGAAGCTCATCTTGTTTTCCAAAAAATAATTTCATATTCTACCAAGATTATTTAGGAGTATTCAATCCCTCAATATTCAAGAGGAGATCCCTGGAGATGTGAGTGCAAAGGAATCCAAATGCTTCATCTAATCGGTTCAAGAACCTATTTTTCTCAGTAGGATGACGAGGTTCTATCTCTTTGTCCATTTTCATCCTAAATAGGACAAGATTGTGTAAGGATACCTACACATCTTCCCTCCATTAAACATAGTTGAAGGGTGTAAGGATCCAAGGTACAAGAGCAGTGGAATCCATCAATTCTTCCTTCTAATCAGTCAATTTCTTCAATTAAGTTATGTAGCACCTGCAAGAAACACTGCAAAATAAAAAATGATTCACACTTATGTCAGAATCAAGCCTTCGATATCGACATGTACACTTTCTCAGGGCCTATCACGCATGTAGATACTTCTATGAACGAATCCAGAGTTAGCAATGCACATTTCACGGGGCTTATGTGGAAACCTAGTTGCTTCTGGTGTACAATAGAGATTGGACAAACTTTTCGCTTGCCCGAATAGCCTGTAATACCATGATAAATTATTGTGCCATTGATATACTTGAAATGAGTGCAATTGAATTACTTTATTGTTCAGTGGAATGGAATGAAAAATTAGACACCGATCAAGGAAAATTTCACAGAAAACAGATAAGTATTTGCTCAGTATAATTACAGTATTATCTCCATTAATCCCATCAATATACAAAAATGTTACATAAAGGAGAATTCAAATCATGTGGATATTGTAACATCTCCATAATTTCACAAAAAATTAAAAAGTTTCTATGTGACATTTAATGCTATATCATAGTCATAATGCTAGTTTAATAATTGACTTTAGTATAGTTTAACAGATAAATTACAAGATAAGATATTAAGAGAAACTTAGGAGTTAATTCACTTTTTTTAACTGTAACTAAAAGGATATAGAATTTTACTTACTAACTTGTAAGTCGCATGCTACTAACTGTATTTAGTCTATATTGATTTTCACAAAATCAGTTACCCGTATTTAGTCTATATTGATTTTCAGTTTGAATACAATGTTTTTCACAAGTTAACGAGTTTCAAATTATTGAATTCTGATCATTGGTTTGTTGGTAAGAATGTGTATGATTCTGATGGTTATTTATTTTTTCACTAAAGGGGGCTTGAGGTTATCCCAAGGATTACTTATCTTTTCTTAAAGCTAACACAGATTCGATGCTTGTACAGGACTTACAGGTAAAAACATACTTCTAGGTTTACGATGTAAAATTTAAGGTTCTAAAGACAAAACGAGTAAGTTAATAAATATATTTAATATTTATACTTAATCTTCAACTACCAAGGTGACTCTATTTATTGTCTAAAACTTTGAAGGGTAAGTATTCCTAGGCCTATTGTAAATACTATTTTACCTAGGTAGCACTTTGAGTTGAAAGCATGATTATTTGTTCTAAACACTTAAATTATATGATTGATTGGTTATAATTTATTCAAACATGCTTTTGTCACTTGTAGTAATAGGAGCTTAACTACATTCTCAACATTTTAATATTATAAACTTTAACCATGTTACTTCTAAAGCTTACCTAAGCATTGACATTATTAAAATTTGCAACTATAAACTAACTACAAAAATAACACCACTAACCTAAGCATGTAATCAATGCTTAAAATAAAAATTACAACTTAGTTAAAACTCCATTATTCATAAAAATGAATTCTTTATAGATATCAAAGGTAATGCTATTACTTAAACACAAATCGTAGGTTAACATCTAGGTTCAAACTATATCAAGCAAATAAAACATTTCAATGTTAGTGGATTCCACGTGGTGGATGCTAACAAGGTGGAGGGTTTTGGCGTTAATCCCTAAGCAACATCATTCAAAGTTTATCCTAAAAATTGCTTGGTCTTGATCAAATGGTTCTTTGGAAGGGAAGAGCAGGTTGAGAGGCCCTTGGCCTTCTTAGGTCTTTGCAACAATTAGCACCTTTTATTTGCCCGTGGTGTTATCAAGTGTGAAGTTCTTGGTTCTTCGCCATAACCTGTTCCTTTAAGTTCAACTTTTACACAGTGGTCACTTTTGTTTTCCTGAGGCGTTAATAGGACTGAAGCTCTGGTTCTTCACCACAACCGTGAGCTCAATGATTACACTAGTAAGTTGTATCGAAACCTCCCAACATTTTTCATTTCTTATTTTTATACCAAGCCATATATTGATAGTTGAAACTATTATTTGTTTTATGGTAGGTGAAATAAATTACAGTTGAAGGTTGAAGGCGTCCTATTAAAGCTTACAAGGTGAGCAAGGAAAGGTTTGTCAAGCTTCGGTCCCAACCTTGAGTACCCTTCATTGATTGCATTTGCAGTGATACCAAAGGTTCTTGTAGAAGCTTGTTGTTTTGTTTGGATTAGTTATGGAGGCCATGAGGCCATCCTTGGTGATAACCCTTAGGGTTTCACAGTGCGCTACAACTCTTGTAACATATGGTTTAGGGTAAATAAAAAATATTGTTCTAGGGTTTTGTAATCGTTGTTAAAGTTGTAAGTATGTTTTGTGGAAAACTCCCTCATCCTCTTACTCAGCTACGGTGACTCTTTCGATGCTGCGAAAATTGTTAAGGTTTTTGGTATTAAACAATGTGGCAGTTGTATGGTTAATTTCTTGAAAATTTTAACGACTTTGTTTATGGTTCTTTTGTTTATTATATTTTTTTAACAGGAAACAAAATTTGGGCCACAATGTAAATATATGTTAGTATTTAATTTTCTTTCGTAATATCAATTGCATAAGGAGTTATGCTTGGTAAAAGGTCGTTTTTCTATGTCAACGATCTATTTGTGAATTATTATATCTACGAAATGGTTAAGGCCATTGGCAAAATCAGTTGTTTGAAAATCTATAAGTGTAATATGCACTCTAAAATAATTAACCTAGGGTTTTTGTTTTTAATAAAAATTTTGGTATTTAGGTTATCTTTATATCTATGATTCTTGGTATAAACAAAAGTTAATTTATAGTAGTCTTCCTTTTTAATTGGAAGAGCTGGAATCTATTCGTTGACTTACCTAACTGTTGGACATAGATTTAAGAGATATGAGTTGTAACTTATTTGAAGTATATAGTTGTCTATTTTGGGATTATTCACTAACTGTGGTAACTCGGTTCTTTAATTGGATAAGATGGATTGTATTAATAGATTAGGGTTTTAGAAAGATCAGTTTACGAATATTAATAATATTATTAAAGTATATAGGTTGTTTATAACTTGGTTTACTAAGTACTTGTTTTATATATTATGATACAATAGGTATTATAATTTTAACCATTTTCAGCCTTTCTCTGTGCCTCGTGAACTTGCTATGCTGGATGTTTAAAAAGAAACAGTTTGAGGTTTAACTGTACATTAGTTTTTCATAATGTGACTAGAGTAACATTGTTTATATTTTAGGTTTAAAGTATTAAAATAATGAATAGTTTTTTCTTTACTAAGTGTAAATAATTATATTTTATTACAATAATTATTATTATATTATAATACACATATTTTATACCTATGTGACATAAGATTGATATAAATGACTCTTCAATTCGATAACAGTTTATATAATTTTATCATGTAAAATTATTCCTATCTACAACTAAACAATCCTTCTGTACTAGAGTATGTCATCATAAGATGAGTGGAAAAATACAGGAAGGAATTTTATTCTTTAATCAATCATTTCTAATTCTAAACTCATTTATTCTAATAATCACATACAAGTAAACTTTCCTGAATAAATTGTAGACTTAAGCATTCTACTAGTAGATTCATAGTATTTAAGTAATAATAGAGAAACTAAACATGACTGCTTCATTCCAGTTATTTGCTTAAACACAAATAAATAAGATAACAAAATGGAACCTGGTAATTTGTAGAAGAAACAAAGAACCCAAGGAGCCTGTTCCACCCAACCTTTTTCCTGGAGAGAGCTCAACTGCTTGTCTTAGGACCCCCGAGGTTGTCCACTGATCCACCAGGATGAATGCACTATGTGAAGAAATGGGATTCAATACCCCTACAACTCAACAATATTACTTAACATTAGTACTTCTGTTCTTACCAGTATAGAACTCAATTCAGTAGTTGCACTAGTTTTGAATGCAGTCTTAACATTAGAGGAAATTTGGGGTCTAAAATGGGCCTTATAAGAAAATGCACTAACAATAAATTTTGTGAGTTGGAATTCAAGAACCAATATAATTTCAATAAAATGAGTCAACCATAATGGTTGAATTGACATATTTGTCATAAAATAAAACTACTTTTTTTTGTTTGTATTTTCGACATATCTCCCTGTGTTTTTACTCAAATTTCAAGTGGGAGAGATCGTTGGATGTGGAATTTAATTCCGCATCCAACGAGTTCCGACACGACATACTTTTGATGGACCCCTCTACCCCCCAAAAAAGAAATACCTGAAAAAAACGTGATGATGATGTCATCATCACATTTTTTCAGGTATTTCTTGTTTTTGGGGTAGCGAGGTTCGTCAAAAGTATGCAGTGTGGGCACTCCTTGGATGTAGAATTCAACTCCGCATCCAACAATATCTCTCGCTTGAAATTTGAGTAAAAAAACAGGGAGATATGTCGAAGATATGAACACAAAAAGTAGTTTTTTTCATTCTTCCTCCAAAATTAATAACTATTATTTAATTATTTTAATTATTATTTTATTATTTTCCTCAGGAGGTCCATTTTAGACCTCAAATTTCCTCTAATTTCACTCAATCCACTTCTAACTTTCCCCTCATCGAATCTCTTGTGCTCCTTTCTCAACTTCAGAAATTTCACAAGGTAAAAATTGAACAGCCTATTGAATTTGATGGATAGATATATGCATGCCTAGGTATTTTTGGTCAGTTTTGCAATTAATGAGCCACTAGCTTTGTTCCACTTTATTGGGGAACATGACCACACAATTAGGGAAGTTCCACCCTACAACAACTAGAAGTGGTTGAGGATGCTTCCATGTGTCAGTTTTCTCTCACCCCAGTCTATTCCTCCTAGTGGGTCAGTGGACACTCATTCAACAACCTCCTTAGGCTATTTGACTCATCTTTTATTCATTAAATAATAAAATATTTAGCATAATTAATTACAGTCATTCTTGACCCTACTTGGTCAATAGTCATAAAATTTACGATAAAAGTAAAATATGAAGCCATGCAATACTGGAATTAAATGAGTTGGAGGACATCTAACTGAATGTAACTGGAGCATAACTTAGCTTAACTAGTTACCAACTACCAACAATTGAAGGAGGTTGGTTGTGACACTTCCAATGGATCCTAAATTGTAGAGATTGGTATCAGAGGCACATAAACTAATGCATGAACATGCAGTCAGTTGTAGTTAACCTCTATATGTGTTCCCCACACTCTAGCAACTGGTACTGGTGGCACCAATTTCCCAAGTGGACCAAATTGTACTAGTGGACCCAATTTTAATCTAATAGACTAAGTATGGACAAGGGAGGCATATAAATCCTAAAAAATATATCCTTTCGGTCCAGTATTCCGAATTTATTTAGAATCTACACTACATACTTTCCTTGACCAAGGAAAATCCCATCTGCATTCCGCCACACCTCCATGCCCAAGAAGTAGTGTATCATCCCTAGGTCTTTCATCTCAAACTCAGTGGAAAGTCCCCTCCTTGCATATTCAATGAGTTCTTCCTCTCATGTTAGGGACAAGTCATCGACATATAGCATGATCATCACCGGTATTCCACATTCAACCTTGAAGTAAAGGTTGGAATCCACTTTTCTCTCAATAAAGTCTAGGCCCATCAGTAAGCTATCCATCTTGCTGTACCATGTTGATCTTGAGGATATTCTATGGTCACTCCCTCTGAAGCGAATCAACATTCTCCCTCTACCTTTTGTACTCTATGTATTGAAACATTTTATACTAGAGTGACAAGTAGCTTCCTCTTCTACTAATATTTTATGTATCCTGCTAAGGTCATTGAATACCAAGATCCTCTATCTTGAACTTTGTTGAAAAGTTCCTGTTGCACCCATATGTGAGCTTTTCGTCCTCTATAGGATTTCATCTTCAACCTTGTAGAAAAGGTTAATATCTTCATCACTCTAGGTGATATTCAAGCTTCTCATGTAACTATATGTGTATCCTGCTAAGGTCACTGGATACCAATATCCTCTATCTTGAACTTTGTTGAAAAGTTCCTCTTGCACCCATATGTGAGCTTGTCGTCCTCTATAGGCTTTCATCTTCAACCTTGTAGAAAAGGTTAATATCTTCATCACTCTAGGTGATATTCAAGCTTCTCATGTAACTATATGTGTTATCCCATGGGTTCCTTCTGAGCTTGTACAAGGCCTTCTTTTTGCATAGATGAATCTACCTGTCACGTGCCTCAACTCCCATTGGTTGCTCTACATACACTTCCTCCTTGAATACACCATTCAATAATGTTGTCTTGATATCCAACTAGTGTATCTCCCATCTCATACTCGCATGTATGGATCTAATGGAAGTGTACCTCGCAACTGGTGCAAATTTCTCCTCCTACTTTATTCCTTCTTTCTGTGAGAAGATTTGTGCTACAAATATTTCCTTGTATCCCATGATGTTTCCATCTACTGCATTATAGATCTTGTCGATCCATATGGAATACACAATAGAATTCCCTTCAATCCTTGGAACCACATCCTAGACATCATTCCCCATGATCAACTAGTAATCTTTTTATCATAGTCTTCTTTTATTTATCCTTGGCTACTTCTTCATAGCTAGAAGGATTTGCATCAATGATGTCACTCAAATGTTTCACATAAATAGAGTGTGTCTTAGGCCTCTTAATTTCTTTGGGAGTCTCCTCATACCATTATTTATGTTTGATGATATCTTGTGCCTATTATGGTCTTCATTTCTTGAGGTGGATCTATGTTTCTCTTTATATTCTTCTGAAGCTCTTTCTTTCACCATGGTGTCTCTGGCCCAAGGAGATTCAGTTCTTCTTCTGAACTGTCGTTACTTGTTCTTCAGAACAATCTACAATTCAAGTTCAGTTGTATGATTAGAAACATCTCATAATTTCCAAAACATATTAATAGTGACAAATATATGTCACATAGTCATGCAACTATCTTAGCCAATGTTACAACATTTATCCATATTCTGTACACATGCAGTGACTCCTAGATGCCTTCTACCCCAATGTTATTAAGAGTGTATACTAATCCTAATATGTTAGCAAATAGGTTTCAATGTAGATAAGTAGAATGGAATGTTATACATCATCATTGACTTTTTACCAATCATGTGCAATTCACTAGTATAAATGAAAAAAATTAAACTTGCATAATACATCAACTGAATATAAATAAATGAACAACCAAATAGTATAATGAAATGACAATTGAACACTTATCTTTGTTTGTTTAGTGGGTATATTCCTTAGTGATTAAAGTACGTATTCCTCATTGCTCTAGGATTCTTATATTTATTCTTTGAAACATGAGATCTTGATCTTCATTTTCTCCCATCTTCTCCTCTCTTGTTATGAGCCAAGCTTCTTCTTATGTGCACTCTTCCTTGAGTCTGATTAAGGTAATCGAATTCCTTCTAGAACATATTCAAGGTGGTCATAACAATATCTTCTTCTTCTTCGAATGCTTCAATTTTTTCCTTGAATTGAGTAACCCTTGTGAAGTAGGATTGCATGGTCTCTCAGTTTTGTATCTTCACTTTCTTTAACAAGTTCCTCAATGTCATTTTTTGATTGATGTTCTTTCCTTCAAAAAAATTCATCAAAGAATCAAACACTTCCTTTGGTGTCTTCAAGGATGACACATGACGGTTGAGATGATCCTTAATGGAATCTGTAATGATTCTCTTGGCTTTAGAATTAGTGTTGGTGGGCGATATGGGTGCGATGGTGCGAAAACAACCAAATACGAAGAATAATGCACAAGGAGGAGAAGTCGACAAAGAGTCAACTTGGTCATAATTTTGTAGTTTTTGGTCCAAGTCAGTTAGGAATTAGTTAGAAGTGGACCATATTGTGAAGGCACAAGCCTATATATAGAGTTAGAAATATAGTAGGAAGGGATGATTATTATCATTAGAGCATACTTGGAGGCATAATCGTATATAAGATCTTGGGTTTTGTCATCTGCGGAATATCAATCTTTGTATATGTTATTTTTGTTCTATCGTGTGAACCCAAGAACGGATTTCGGTAACCTATTTTGATTTGCGGAAGTAATATGACAAGTGCAAATGATGTTGGAAACTTTGTGTCTTGAATTTTACTGATATTATAATATTAATGATGAGATTTGAATGAGAAAATTTTGCAGTATGATTTATGTTTATGAATGGCGAGATGCTTTCACATGGTATATTAATCTATACTTGTCGATATGTTTGTGAATGAATATAATCATGCACTCTAATGTGAATGGTTCTTGATGAATAAGTAAAGCTAAAACCCTCATTTTAATATCTAGTTAATATCATGACGATAAGAAGATAGTGGGAAAATAAATGTGCAAATACTCCTCCTTACTGCGGAAACTTGGTTCCTAGAGCTCTCCGTCAAACATCTCGGGTGAGACTTCATCTTATTTGTAGGTGTTGCTGGACCTGGGTAAAACCTGTTTGGGTCAGTGCTAAGGGAGATAGTGGTGTTTAGGGGTGTTGACAGAGTGTGAACCCATGTCAACAGATCTGTGTCAACAAATGGTTCCGTTTCTAGGACCATAGTGCGGGGACGAGGAGGATATGTTGTGGCATCTGACAAGACCAGAGATTCAGGATTTGTTCGATCAGAAGGATCGATGATTTGTAGTAGAATAAAAGTTGAGTTCCAGAATAACGACAGAAGAGTGGTTGGGAAGGCATATCTATTTTGATATTCATGAATATTTCTTCGTAGAGTTTCCAATTATCTTGTATGAGTGTTTGGACCAGCTGACCTATTGATAGGAAAATTTTAAAGGAGGCAATCCTACTTCTGGGCCCTAGAGATGATCTAGCAGCTGAATGAGGTAGACAAGAGAGCATCTAGGGCCGTTGAAGTAAGGATTTACAACATTTTGGAAGGATACACCATTGAGTTCGTGGTCGACATAGTTAATTCCTATATCGATGAAAAAATGGAATTCTTCAAAGGACCAAGAGGTAGGTTTCTATTGTCTTTGCAATTATGGATTAGAATGCTTATCTGTAAAAATGACATATTGAAAATGAACTCTGATAAGTAAATATTTGGTGCATGAAGGTTACAGGTACTATGGAGACACGGGTTGGATGGAATGATACAGGGTATATGGATGGGAGTTACGATGAAACTGTGAGAGAAGTCGAGGAAGAGTGTGGTCTTCTGCGAAGTGGGGTAAGGTTCCAACAAGAGAAGAGGCAGAGTACTAAGGAGAGTCTTGTTGTGAACAAAAAAAGAAACTATTCGAGAATATCAGAAGGGAATAAGTGACCATACAATAATGAAGTAGAGGATCGGGCTATGCTCAAGTTTGAGGAAGGACCAAACCAAAGCAACAACATGCCTAGAACTTCGTGGACTGTACCACATTCGAAAAGAAACACGAGATCAACACCATATTTCCCAGCGTGTCATCAACGTAATAATAATAGCGGATCACCAAAAACAGGAAGAAGGGAAAGGATGGTGAGTGACAACGTGAAATTACCTTTGTTTTATGGGAATGAGACCAAGGATCCCAAGAAATATTGGTTTCTCTACAAAACAAAATGGACTATGAAGCAAGTCCAAGAGGAAGACATTAAAAAGGGCCAGTTAGCGAAATGTTTTTGAGGTCGTGCATTAGATTGGTACATGAAGTTTGTACAAGTTTCGATAGGGAACCAAAAAAATAATCTAGAGGATATTATAACTGGATTTATTGAAGAGTTCTAGAAACCCAAATCTGAGTCGTAGTATATCATGAAGTTAAAGGAAATCAAGAAATATCTAAAATGAATCCGTTTGGGATTTTGATCAGCGATTCAAAATGTTGATGGTGAAATTTAGTTTTGGAATGAGCAACGTACACCATAAAGAGTGGTTCATCGCAACGTTGTACCACATATCAGGATTCCATTGATGCAACAAAATATTGTAACACAGAGTGAGGTTTTGGAAATCACAATGAACCTAGAGGCCTCACTAGTCGGGGAATTTGGAGTTGGAATGAACGAGATCCAATCGTAGCTAGTGAATCCAATGATCTGATTGCAAGATATCAAGAAGGGAAAGGATATTCATGAATAATTATGGTGTACTCGATGTCACACAGAGGCACATCATAAATATCAATGCCCAGGATTCACAGTTACTTGCTGTCAGGCGCTCCAAATATGTTGAGTCAAGGCAGGTTACCATGGTGTTTAAGCTGTCAAACTCATGACCATAGACATGAGGAATGTGTGTATCTCCAAAATATGGAATCAAAAATTGAAAATTTGTTTTGTAGTTTTCGTCATTCTGCTGGTCATGAAGAGAAGGATTTTCGGGCATTCTGCTGGTCATGAAAAGAAGGAGGAGAAACTAGTTTTGACCATTCTCTCAATGCTTGGTCCTGACTATTCAGTGTTTGTTTTGACCTTATATTCCCCTAAATTGACAACTCAAATTTTGAAGAGGCATAATCTTGTTGAGTTCATGGAATCCCTCACTCAGGAGCAGGATAAATTGGTGATGATGGGAACCATCAAACCTTCCAAAGACCAAGATTTGGTTGCTGGAGATTTGGAGGTGGATTCAAAAAGTAAGAAAAAATCTAAAAATTCACCTAAGCAAAAGAGAGACAAGGAAAAGTATCAAGAGGAGTCCTCAGGCTCTAAGAAGAACCCCCAAAAGAAGAAGAACAAAGGATAAATGAGCAAGTGCGCATACTGCAGTAAGGGCTATCATATTGAGAGCTATTGTATGAAAAATAAGATAGACATGTTGAACTAACTTATGGAGAAGAACAACATCTCCCTTCCTGATTGATCAAAGAAGAGGGAAGGAGGATCAAATTCAAAAGACAAGGAGAGAGTACATGCTGTTGGAGGAGCTAGTCAGTGAGTCGACTAGTTGAATTAACCAACTAATCAGAGATTAGGTTGGCCTCAAAAGGTCATGTCGGTTGACCAAACCGACAAGTAGTTACTCATAACCATTTTTTTAATCATATATAATAGGTTGTTAATCCAGTTAAGAACTTGGTTCAATTTTGTATATGTATGGACCCTCATGTGACTCTATAATATAATCTGTTATTCCATTACCTATTCTTGTCTCTTGTCTCTGTATGTTTATCTGATTCTTATGTGTATTATGGGAAACCTTATGTGATCTGTGATATTACAACATTGGTTTCATTGCCAGTAGTACATATATGGATGGCATGACCATATGTAGACGATATCAGATAAATAGATTAAGAATTGGTGGGAGCGTAATATTGCAAATTAATTACAAAATTACGCAAGAAGAAATAGATTGACCCTTGCTCAGGAGAAGGAGAATTCTTCACTGAAACCCATGAGAATTTTGTAGATTTGGTGCCTTACCTATTGAAAAAACGTTTGGATGAAAAATATGGAAGCAACTAAAGACCAATATTTACTAGAGAAACTATTTCAAGGCTGATGAACAAACCTGTCAGAGTGGTTTGAAAATATCACAGATGAATTATGCGAAGAAAAAGCCATGGAGGAAAGAGTCTTCATTGAAAGTATCGAGAGAAGGTTTTATATGGACTTCACTGAGTAGTTTCTTTTCTCTTTACCGACCCTTTTGTTCAAATTCCTGATCAAGAAGGGAGTGGGCCATATCATAGAACCTCATCCATCATTAAGAGAACTGCCACCAAATTCTAACTGGGTGGAGAAACATAAGAAGTGGGAAAAATTCATGTCCGAAAGGGAGTGGGAGTACTTCCTAAGAAAATAAAAAGAACTATCTGATATTTCTAAAGCATCGGGTAGGCTATGGGGGGGTAGCTAGTCATGTGTCGGGGTAGAGTAAAAATGATTCTACTCGACTGAAGAAAATACCATCACCAGCAATGAAAATTTGACCTAAGAAGGAAATCAAATGAATAGTGACACACAAAGGTACGTCGGACTTGTAGAAGTTAGAAAGAGAGAGGAGGCAGGAAAGAAGGGAAGAGAGAAGAGATAAATCTAGAGCATTGAAAAGAGGAATGACCACTGGGGTGATGGAACATGTAATAAATCTGCCAGAGTTGGGTCATGACTGACAGGAAGAAGGCGTGGATGAGGAAGTATCACCCATGGAAGAAGACTTGTGGTTAGAGTGGTGAGAAGCCCTCCAACTAGAAATTACCCAAGAGGTAAGACCTTTGTCTCTGATAAATTCAAGTACTGGAATTTAGGCCATTGAGCCAACTAGACAATGAAGTAAATGATGATAACCATTTAGTAATCCATCGACTATAGGAAGGAAATTGGGTAACACTTCAGGCATACCCTTCCAACCGAAGTATCCACTTGCTCCACTCGAAACATGAAGGATAACCCCCCTTGCCCAACACAACTTTACAATAAACAAATCAGTCAGACTTGCAAGCACACCAGTGTAGTTTGACATCGATAGAAGAAGTCAACCCGAATCTACTACTTGTGGGAGAATAAACAACAAACAAAATGACTGGCAGCAATGAAATTTCCATCGACAACAACTATGAACACAGAGATACGTAGAGTATCCCACTACCGCCACCACCACCACCCCCACCGCCACCACCTCTCGGAGGAGACATTGACACCGACATGGGTCACGACTCATCACATATTCCCCCTCTATGAGGGTGACAAATATCCCAGATGACATTGGTTTGTTTGTGAGTCAATATGGGAGGTCGATCAAGTTACAATCGAAGAACGATAGATGGCGTAGTTCGTCAGTGCTTTACGAAAAAGAGCATTAAGTTGGTATATGACTTGTATTGAGAGAACACCCCAAGCATCCAAAGCATACATTAAGGCACAATTCTTATCTTTCTTTAAAACACCAGATGCAAAGCATTTGGTAGCAAAAAAACTAAAGACGACATCTCAGAAACCAACAGAGTCTATCCGGGACTATGATAAAAGATGGAAGGACCTCTTGAGCCAACTAGACGATGTAATTGATGAACACTTATCAATTTAGTGGTTTCTTGCAGGCATGTCACAAAAATTACGGTGAGATATAAGCTTGGAGACATTAAAAACCTTATGAAGATGCACTAAACAAAGCTTTGCAGGTAGAGATGGATGAGGATTTCCCAACATATCTCGTCGATACCAGGCTAGAAGAATAGTTGGAAATCATGTAGAAATATTTGAAAGAGATAAACCTCAAAAATCAGGATGTCTGGTGGACAAAGTGCTCCACCGTCGGACACACTAAAGATAATTGTTGACAAAAAATAAGTCGACAAGACGTTCATTTTGTTCAAACAAAATACTCTTGTAACATTTTCCAAGAACATGGAGAGCATACAACGAAATATTTCCCTTATAACATGAAGAATGGAAAAGCATATTGGTGTGCAATCTATGAGGTAAAGAGTCACACAATGACCAAATGCCACTTGAAATCGAAGAATTAACAAAACTATCAAGTAGTATACCAAACAAATGTAGTTGCGTAGAATAATGATAACATTCCAAGGAGTAATGATCAAAATGAGCCGAATAATCAAAGATATGAAGGCCGTTGATACGGGCATCGGTTCAACAATCATCGTGGAGGATTTGGAGGTTGAGGATGATTTTCTGTAAATCGTGACAATCGACCAGGATGACCCATCCAGTGATTTACATGTTATAAAGAAGGACACTGCTACACAGACTGTTCGTACAAGGATAGAATTGATCTAAAGTTTTGTAGTAGCTATGGTGTGAGCGATCACTTGCTAGAGGACTGTCCCACTATACTTGACAATATTAATAAAAATAAAAATGTTAATGTCTTGTCATGTGTTCAAAAACATGATGTAATGCATACAAAGAACCTACATATAGTCACTCTACAAGGGACACAAATAAGAAATGATAATCCACGTATAAGAAAAATTAAAGAAAAAAATGATTATCCTAACCTGACTAAGCAAAAACAATTATATAACGATGCATCCAACATGTTTCAGGAATTTTCTAGATAGGAAACAGTCGACGACATATGACAAAACACACTTAAATAACTATTCAGTTTAGTACATAATGATAAATTGGTGTCTCAATTCATTGACTTATTATATAATATGAAGCACAAAAATAATATAGATAAACAAACTAAAAATATATGCAGTTTGAATAAAAAAGACAAGAGTGATGTTGACGCACTTATCAATCTTGAAATTGAAGGATATCATGTTCGACAAGTCATTCTCGACTTCGGTTCACAAGTAAATATTATGACATGAGATACATGGGAATAGTTGGGAAGACCTCGACTAAATGAGTCAAGCATATACCTCAAATTAGCTGACCAAGGACTGATCGATCCCATTGGGGCTTAGAGAAATGTCGATACAACAATAAAAGGCATATCAACTAAGATTGACCTCAAAATGATCGACCCTAAGGAAGGATCCAGCTCCGTCCCAGCCCTGGTAGGTCGACTGTGGGGAAGAAAAATGAAAGAATCAATATCTTTAGACAAGGAAAGAATAAAATTAAAAGGGAATGGAAAAAAAGTTATTGTCCCCATTCATCCTTCCCAAGGTGAACCTTGGACCGAACCTATTGATGAAGAAGTCGACCTTCAACAAATATACCAAATACACAATAATGAAGACTATACTGAACCCAATATTTAAGGTGAACTTCATCTAGGGAACCAGGACTCAGTCGGATATACCTCAGATGCATAATTATATGATTGGGAGATTGAAAATGATGAAACACAAGGAAGAGGTTGCTGGACCATTCAAGCTATCTAGAAGAAACCAACCTGACAATGCTTTTCTATATCGACCATTCCAAAAATATTTGAGAAAATAATAAGGGAATACCCCTCATTAGCACCAATAACAAAAGATAATAAATAGATTCTTCGTTATAAAGAAAGAGAATCACTAGTTCTCCATGTAGATCAAGTATCTGAGAACCTAGGTGAACATGGACGACTTCAAATCTCGGTTGAAACGTTTACGAGACAAGCTGCTCGATGGTGGGACACCATCATTCGAAACTGAAAACGTGGAAAACAACTTCGAATTTCTTCATAGAAAGATTCAGAGGAAGGAATTTAACAAAACAGGCACAAATACCTGTCTTCATCCAAGGACAAGATCCAGCAAATCATATAAGAAAATGTGAAATAGAGTGGAGAATACTTGGTTACAAAGACAAACGTATATGGCCACACTTGTTTCCCTCGAAATTATATGACCTACTTAACAAGTGGTATAAAATGGAAGAAGCATGAGGCAAAAAATTTCTGTGGAATGAAATTAGAGAAAATTTCATTAAAGATTTTATCTTTATACCAAAAGACACAAAATTAGTCGAAGCTACAAAATAGATGAAAACATTTATACAATTGACTAGTAATGAGTCAACACAAAATAGAAGCCGACCAAATGCAGCACACTATAACATTCAATCCAACAAAATACCACAGTCGATAAGAATCCAATTAGAAAATGAACACACAGAAGGGAGGAACTTTCAATGGAAGATCGATCACCCAAAAATGATGAAACCAATTAAAACGATATTCAAAATTAATTCGACCGACAAAAATGACACCGACCGAATGACAACAGCAGACTTTCCAGCAACATTTTCACAGTTCAAAGAAGGTAGTCGTCAGGTTAATGAAAGTAAAGTAGCAGAATGGATGGACACGGAAGTAAAAACAAAATAAATCGACATATCAAATGATAATAGACTGAAAATGGAAAGAATTGGCGACTATTGGAGCAAATAACAAACCACAGAGATCATCGACTTATTAATAGAATTTCAATATGTATTTGCACGAGACTACAAAGACTTAAAATTATTAGTAGCATAAATGGGTGAGATGAAGATAGACATCAAACCTGATGCCCGACCTGTCAAGAAAATACATTATAAGTTGGCACATAAATATAAGGAAATAGTAAAAAAGGAGATCGACAATATGCTTACAGCCAAAATGATTTACCCCATCGACCAGTCGGAATGGGAAAGCCCAATGGTCGTCCAACTGAAAAAGCACGACCCGAAAAAACTATGAATCTGTGTCGATTTTTCATGAATTAAATAAGGTTACCTTAAGAGATCCATTCCCGACTCCATACGCTGATGAAATCCTAAACAAATTCGTAGGACATGAATGCTATTATTTACAAATGGATTCTCAGGGTATAATCAGGTGCCAATAGCCAAAGAAGATAAAAAAAGACAACCTTCATATGCGAATTTGGTTCATTTACCTACACAGTCATGACATTTGGTCTCAAAAATGAACCTACAGTTTTTTCAAGAATAGTTGTCAAGACATTTCAAGAATACATCTACAAAACAATGGCAGTATACTTCGACGACTGGACGATCTACTCTATGTTGAAAGAACACTGTAAATGGTTAAGGCTTATGCTATAACGTTGCTGATAGATTCAGTTATCTCTCAATATAAATAAATGCACATTCTTAACCCCTATAGGAATCCTATTAGGGCGTATTGTATGCAAGGAAGGTCCCAAAGTAGACTTTGAAAATATAAAAATTATCCTCGAATTAAAACCACCAGTGAACCGAAAACATGTCAGAGTACTGCTAGGACATACAGTTTACTATAGAAAATTCATTCTGCACTACTCTGATATGGCATACCCTCTGGAAGAACTGTTAAGATAAGATAAAGAGTTTAAATGTACAGTAGAATGTGATATGGCCTTCGACACATTAAAAAGAAAATTAGTCGAAGCACCCATTCTTCGATTCCCGAATTGGTCGATTAAATTTCATGTGCATATTGATGCCTTAGGCTTAGCAATTGGAGCAATATTGACATAACTTGGCGAAGATGGCATGGATTACCCAATCATATACAGTAGTAGAAATTTCAACAAAGTTGAACACAACTAATCCATGATAGAAAGGGAGGCATTAGGGATGGTCTTTTCTTTTCAAAAGTATCGACACTACTTACTAGCCAACCCCTTCATATTCTATATAGATCATCAAGCATTAAAATACCTTGTCAATAAACCTTTGCACCACGGGAGAATCTATCGTTGGCTATTGCTATTCCAAGAATTTGAATTCAAAGTCGTCGTTCGACTAGGAAAGCTAAATGTTGGGCCCAACTACTTGTCAAGAATCGACGCAGGGGAGGAGATGACAGGAGTCAAAGATGATTTTCCATATGCACACTTATTCTGAATAGAAGATGTTCCTACAGAATTAGAGGAAATACCGCAATTTCTAGAGAATGGTCAATCAACAGAAGGAACAAACACTAAGAAAAAACAAATTTTATCCATGAAAGCATCCACATACACCTGAATCAACAGATTCCTAAACAAAATAGGATTGGACAAAGTACTTTGTGGATGTGTTTTAGAACATGAACGGGAAAATATTATGCATGAAGCACATTATGGAATGACAGGAGGACACTTTCAGTCAGATACAACTGCATAGAAATTCGAACAATCGGGACTATGGTGGCCGACACTATACAAAGACTGTAAAATGTTTGTGAGCAAATGTGATACCTTCCAACGTCTAGGTCGACCACTATCTAGTAAAAAAATGCTTTTAATATTAGTAAACCCAAGCCTCACATTCGAAATATGGGCTATCGAATTTATAGGTCCATTTCCAGTCCCAGCAAAAAGGATAGGTGCAAGGTATATCATAACAACAATTGAATATGTCACTAAATGGGTAGAAGCAGAACCTGTCGACACCTGTTCTAGTGAGCCTAGTTTCTAAATGCATATATGAAAACATTATCACTAGGTTTGGATGTCCTATAACCTTAATCAGTGACCAAGGCTCAAAATTAATCAATAAAACAATCACAACATTGACATAACAGTTCAAAATTGACCATCAACGAAGCACAACCTATCACCCTTAGTGGAATGGAGCGATAAAGGAATTCAAAAAAACACCGACAAAGGGTCTAACAAAAATATGCAATATCAACAAAAATGACTGGGATGAGAAATCCCTACGGTATTATGGGCATACATAACAACATATAAATGTTCGACCAACCAAACACCCTTTCAACTAAACTATGGCCAAGAAGTAGTTTACATTTTCAATAGTAGAGACTGATGATAGCCGAAATCTTACATATCAATGTTGAAGAAGCAAGAAAGGATCGCCTAATGCAATTAGCCAAACTAGAAGAACACTGACTGCTTTCTATACAACACCAAGAAATTCAGAAGCAACAATAGAAGGCTTGGCACGACTGAAACATCAAAATAAAGAATTTGTTAGTCGGAGACCTTGCATTACTATACAACAGTTAAGTGAAAGGAAAACCTAAAAAGTTACACACAGAATGGATGGGACCTTATATTATGAACGAAAGCAATTCCAATGGATCAGTTTGACTGAGAACATTACAAGGCATATTATTTCGGAAGCTGGTAAACAGTGCCCGACTAAAATGGTACCAAAAATAAAAGTTAAAAAAAAAAGAAAAAAAGAAAAAAGAAAAAGAAAAATGGTTTTATAACTGTTACAAAAATCTATAAAAAGAAAAAACCTAAAACTCCAAAAAGAATCAAGGAAAATCAAAATGAACTTCGACAGGCGTAGTATACCATTCGACAATAATCGAAAATTTTACCATCAACATACCACAGATCGACCATACCTTCATCATCGACAAGAGGGTTAAAATGTCAAATCAACCCGTCATGACTACAGTCAGAGGGAGCACCGAAACCAAAACATATTAACTCAGCCTTCATTAGAGCATCCTTTACCATCAAATCCACCATTAATAACACCATTGACAAGATCGCCATCCGCTCCACCTATAAATACTACGCCAGTCGAAGATCACATACTGTTTCATCAAGATCTAGAGCGACATAATTACTAGACCCCCTTGAGAAAATCAACTACCAAGAGAGTCGAACAGAAAATCGATAAAATGGGCCCAAAACAAACAAGAGCCATGAAATCCAAAGTAAAAGAGTTGGAATCCGTCATAATTCTACTAGTGAAATGATTAAGAAACATTAAAACATGAAAGTGCAAGAAGGTACGTGGGTGAAACACTGGGAAGAAGTCAAATAATGGGCTTGCCAGGGCAAGTCAATAATGATAGAGGAAGCATAGAAGGTAAACCATAGCACCATTATGAACTTTCTAAATGCACCTCTCATAGCTAGTTTTGGAGGAACGAAGGAAACTATTGTAAAATTCATAATCATCCGATACCACAACGGGAAGTTCTACTTCGACACACTGGTGGAAATATCGGCCTAAACCATTTACAAACTCACTAATTTGTCCAACAAAGGTGACCCTGTTCCTATAGGCATCAAGGAAGGATTAGTTGAAAGACTAACGGGAACACCAACAGGGAAAAACTCAAAGGGGTTAATAATCAGGCAAGTCCAAGCCACCACACCCAAAATAGTGGCCAAAATCATGTCCACCGGCTTGACTGTCACATGACATGGCTGCGACTTGAAGCTAGACATGATGGAAGCAGTCGACTACATAGCAAGCACATGAAAGATATACGATTGGGCCCAATACATGGCCGACATACTCAAATCCATCTACGAGAAGTGCCAGGAATCAGGTGCAATAATCATATTCCCATCACTATTAATATGGATAGCTATGTACCACCTATGTCTAGTCAGGAATAAAGACATCTTGGAGCCATCCAGGTTTCATATGTGGCACTTTAAGCCTTTTGCAATGGCTAGAACCCCACTAGAACAAGAAGAAAGAAAAGTGTTCTTGGAACATTGGTTTAAAGATCTTAAAATCAGAACAACTAGATGGAGGGTGCCTCAAAACATCCGAAGATGTCTGCCTCCTAAAGCACATATCCAACTAGAGCTCGACCATACAGTAGTATGGCACAAGAAAGGGTCGACAACAAAGGAAAATCCACTTGACTACTATCTAACAGCCGAGGAGATCTTCACAGGGTTGTCTAGGCAAACCAAAACTGACGTCACCATACCAGAGGCCGCAAAAGAAAGTAATCAAGTCATTCTAGAGCCATTGACCGAACAGGAGAAGGAGGAAGACTATGAAGTCAACCTTCATATTAGTAATTTCACCTCATGGTAAAATCCGACATAAGAGAAAAAACCCCTCCAAATTGAAAATGCATCGAATGAACAGCAGGCGGTCACACCGATAGAACAAAACATTATCATCCCGACTCAACAACAGGAGAAAGGAGAAGAACAGATAGAGGAAGATAGTCAATCAGACAACCCATATTATGCCATGACAAAAGAAAATTTGAGGAAAATAGCTAAGGAAATATCAAACTCAAGATAAAATAAAGGAACTCAGGGAAAAGGGAAGGGAAAGTGCAAAATCATCTTATCAAAGGAATCAAAAGATGAGGAAGAACTATTTTCTACTGCCACCAACATTCTAGAGGATGCTGCAACAAACAAGGTATCAGTAGAGATCCAATTCAAGCAGCATGTCGAATTAGGAACAAAGCAAGGTAGGCCTAAAAAGTTAAAAACTACTACCCAACCCAAAATAAATCTTATTGATTTGACTCTAGATTCACCAAGACCTTCTCCCACTAGAATAACATCAGATTATACCGTGGCCATATCACCAAACTACAATGAGATTATCCTAGGAACCCTTAAGGAAAAAATTGATAAAGATGTTGAACTTCAACAATATATCAATTATTTTCCAAATCTATTCCTGAAATCCCAGCAGATCAACACCACCCAAAAACTTGTCGAGTCAAGCTCTGCTCGACAAAAACTCATTCCATGATCCGACCAAGGCTCATCACCATCATCAGTTATAGGAATCATCAAATCATCATACATTTGCAACCTCGACCCAACATCCATTGTAGTTGCAACCCATATTTCATCCATTATACCATCCTTCCAAAACTGTCCAGTCAATGAGGCAGAGAGGGGAATCCTTGCCCTCGAAGGTAATCAAGCAACTTTAGATGCCAAAATTGACAACCTCATGGAAGATTAAGGAATCGACAATCCTGTCGAACTTCGAATGGAAGTCAAAGAATACATGTCGAAAATATTCCGACCACCCCTCTAAATACAGACCATTCACCGTCACCACCACCACCAGAACTAGAGTCTCATCACAATCCACAACCACCATCTTCACCACCATTAGAAGCACAAACAACCACAAATTCCATCCTAGAAACTCAACAAGATAATCCTACCACAACAGAAGTTCAGTCGACTGAGAATCCACCGACTGAAGAACACCAAACACCACAACAACAGCCAACATCAGTACCAACAGCATCAGAAGTGGTCCATAATTCTAAGCATAAGAGCACAAGAAAACATAAAAAGAAAAAATAAGAACAATAGAAACAACAAACACTGACAACTATCCACCTTCATCAACTGGGATTGAATTCTGTAGCCGAAACATCAAATCTAAGAGATGGAGAGTTGGAACGACTCCTGGAAGCACTCACGAAAGAAGCATCAACAAGAAATCAAACAAGACAAGAAATAATTGAAAAAATGAAAACAGAACAAGTCGAATTCTTGACTAAATGTAGGAATTTGACACAAACATTGATACTAGGGACAACTAAGACCAACACCGACAAACCATTGGAAAGAGAATACCAATTTCTTGAAAGTGTCGTGTCGAACCTACAAACATAGCTGCAGATTAAGAGAGACGAAAAAGGAAGAAAATTATGTGCTACTAAAGTAGAAGTACACAACATTTTTCGAGGCACACAAGGTACTTCAGGACCACTTGGAAGAGTCTGTCACCATGAAAGAAGTCGTACAGAGTTGGTACACCTACTATGGACATGTATTCCAGTAGACTCGACAGACTCGCGAGCACATCCAGAACTTAGAAAAGCAACAATGTCTAGAGGACACCATGAGAAGCACAATTTAGGACTAGATCATATTAGAAACATCAAAGCTAGAAAATCTAGAAAAACAAGTGCATCAATGGATGAACCAAGCACTCCCAAGCATCAACACACTAGACAAGATCTTCCCATAGATGAAAAGATTGTTAGATACAGCAGATGAAAAGGATCAATTGTTGGGACTTGACTTGGAGAACATCACAGACTGTTCCATTCAAGAGAAGATGTCAACTCTGTCAAGCCTCACAACCTTGACCATCGATATCCAAAATGCTCTACACAGTTGGGCAGAGTTTCAACATCAACTGACCATCAAGGCAGAAGCTATTATAGAAGCCCGTGTTCAGAAATAGACATCCATTTGTTTACACAACCCATGAGGACAAAGAAAATGGAGTAACTATTTCAGACATCAGATTTTTGAGTACCTCCCCTATTTCTTCAAGATGAAGAAATATTTTGTACCTGGGGGAGATGTTGGAGGAGCTAGTCAGTGAGCCGACTAGTTGAGTTAACTAACTAATTGGAGATTAGGTCGGATTCCAAAGGTTGTGTCGGTTGACCAAACCGACAAGTAGTTACTCATAACCATTTTTGTAATCATATATAATAGGTTGTTGAGCCAGTTAAGAACTTGGTTCAGTTTTGTATATGTATTAACCCTCATGTGACTCTATAATATAATATGTTATTCCATTACCTATTCTTGTCTCTTGTCTCTGTATGCGTATATGATTCTTATGTGTATTATTGGTAATCTTATGCGATCTGTGAGATTACAACACATGCCTTGGTTGCTAGCACCTCAAGCTCACCTAGCTTCATCATTGATTCTGGAGCTTCCAGACATATGGTTTTGACAAGGGATATATTTTCCTCTCTTGACATATCGAAAAGTCCACCAATATTTTTGGGAGATAAGTCTCTGACTGATAGTATGGGAAAGGGTAGGATTGATCTTGACCATGGTAATTTGAATAATGTGTTGTATGTTACAGGTCTTGCCTCTAATCTCTTGTCAGTGTATCAGATGACTGAGACTGGGTCTCCAAATAAATTCATCTTCTCCTCCAATGAAGTTGAAATCACTGAGATTTTGAATGGTAAAGTCATAGAAAAATGTGTTGTTGATCACACTCCAAAGGTATACAAGTTTTCCCATTTTCTACCCTACTCAAACCCCTTTGCTCTTCTTAATTATGCTAATGAAGCAAGCAAGATTTGGCATGAAATATTTGGCCATCTTACATACAAGTATATTTCTGATTTGAGTGACAAAGACATGGTCATAGGGTTACCAAAGATCATGTTTTCTAAGGGAGTCTGTCAAGATTGTATCCTAGGAAAACACCTAGAGCAAAAGTATGAGAGAGCTAGTCATGAGAGAACCTCTGCACCTCTTGAGTTGATCCATAGTGACATTTTTGGTACATTCCCTCATATGTCCATGATTCAAGCCAAATATGCACTGACCTTCGTAGATGAATTTTCCAGGTATTGTTGAGTTCACTTCCTAAAGCATAAGTTTGAAGTTTTTGATCTCTTCAAAGTCTTTAGAGCCTTGGTTGAAAACCAGTATGGGACGTAATTCAAGATCCTCAGATCTGACAATGGTGGTGAGTATGTCAAATTTGAGTTCATCCAATATTGCAAATATGTAGGTATCTAGATGCTACATTCTATTCCTTACACACCACAACAAAATAGTGTTGCTGAGAAAAAGAACACATCATTGAAGGAGATGGAAACTTGCATGATGGAGGCTAAGAATTTGCCACCAAAGTTTTGGGCCAAGGCTATAAACTGTGAATCCTATAACCAGAATAGGGTGCCACATAAGTATCTTTATGGTATGTCTCCTTTAGAATCTTGGAGTGGGTACAAGTTAGATGTGACCCATTTCAGGATTTTTGGCTCAAAGGCTTGGGCTAGAATTCCAATTGAAAAGAGGAAGGCTTTGCAACCCCAAATCCAAGAGTGCCTATTTGTTGGGTATTCTAAATATTCAAAAGGGTACAATCTAATCAACATTAGAACTAACAAATATTTCATTGAAAGAAGTTTTCAGTTAGAAGAAGAGCCTTTAGTAGCAGTTAAAGTTGGAGAGTCCTCTTCACCACCACAACCATTGATTGTAAGTGAAGAGACTAATGAGTTTTCTGATTCTGATATGTCTGATAATGATGAATTAATTGCATATCCTAACATCCCTACAAGACCAAAATGGGAAGCAAGGACCATTCATGCAACTGGGGAACTAGCTAGAAATCCTAATGACACTAGGAGGACTAGAAATCAATTTGAGAGTGCCCTTTGTGTGAAAGATCCACTCTTTGATGAGAAGTGTTATTTGATGATATATTATAATCCACATACATATGAAGATGCAGCACATGATCCAATATGGCAAACAACCATGAAAGAAGAATTCAGCTCACTCCAGAAGAACAACACATGGGAACTGGTTGATATACCCCCAGGGAGGAAGCTAGTGAAGTGTAAGTGGGTATTTAAAACTAAGTTTGCTACTGATTGTTCACCTTTGAAATATAAGGAAATATTGGTAGCAAAGGGCTACTCTCAGGTACATGGTATTGGCTACAATGAGACCTTTGCACTAGTGGAAAAGATGGGCTCCATAAGGATTTCTCTAGCCATTGTAGCCTCGAAGCAATGGGAGATACATCACATGGATGTAAAGTCTACCTTTATGAATGGAGATCTGAATGAAGATATTTATATGTAGAAACTAGAAGGTTTTGTATCTAATCCATCTTTATGTGCAGGTTAAAGAAATCATTGTATGGGCTCAAGCAAGCCCCCAAGACTTGGTATGCCAAGATTGATGGCTTTCTACTGTCATTGGGTTTTGTTCGATGCAAGTGTGATCCTAATGTCTATTTGAAGCTGATTCATGGCTATTTAAATATTATTGTTCTTTATGTGGATGACCTACTGATTACAGGAAGTTCAAAGAAAGAGATTGCCTCCTTTATTATTTTTTCACAGTGGTCTAGGAATTGAAAACACAGTCTAACAAAGAATTCAGACAAATATGCATCATTAGAGAGAATTTGAGGTAA
>LPNX010356898.1:2959-67950 GCA_001517045.1 Pseudotsuga menziesii | reverse complement strand
ATACCTACCCCATAAAACCCCTAACTCATAATATTTTAATATATCTTATACTTTTGTAGTACATCTCTTAGGAGGCCCATTTTTGACCTCAAATTCTCTCTAATGAAAATTGGAAAAATGGTGCTGCAATGGAAGTAGCAGCTCTGTATAATCAAATGAAAGAATGATGATACAATACAATGATCATGCAGATGCATGAATGCCAAAACAATTCGAATTCCTAAGGAGGTCATTTGAATTGAATGAGTTAGTCTAGCTTAACTGAATGTAAGCCATAGTGAACACTCAAGTTAACCACTGATCAAAACCCTAATTGACTCAACTGAGTCCTAACTGAAATCAAAGTGCAATAAATGACCGAGTCTAACTGAAAGTAGCTCAGACACATGTCATTTCAAGCCAACCAACAAGTGGCAGCGCATCAATGACTCCAATGAACCCCAATGAGGTTAATTCAAGTGTAACTGACCATCAGAAGTGGTTGGAGGCACCCCTGTTGACTCCAGTTCATTAAATAATCATTGAATAATCAATTTTAACAAAGGGATCCACCTTCACTACTCTATTTAACTTATTGTAACCATCATTTATCAATAAAGTGCATTTATGACACTCAGATCACCCCCGAAGTGCTCCATTTAGCCTCCCCGAATGAAGGAGAAGGCTTAGTTAGCCTCCTTGACTAAAGGTAGGCGTGGGTGTGCTCATGTGGATGTCATATAGTTCTCCTCTGATGTCAATTAAGTCAATAAAACTTAGGATAGTGGTTTAACTGGGCCAAATTGACCAAAATGAGTGTGTATGGTGGTAAATGTCTCCAACACCCGCCCTTAAGCTATACTCAGGAGAAGTAGAAAACATAAAATGCATAAGAATGCTAGGGCCCCGACAACAAAGGCCATAGGTCACCCTGTATAATACTGAAACTCAAACAATGCTAAAAAAAAAATAAGTGAGGAAAAGAGGGAAAACCCAGTGGGAAAAACCTCCCCTCAAGCTGAACACTGAAAGTAGTTGGATCACCCTCATGAACTCACCCCCAATAGTGAACGGAGGTAAGTGAAATTCTTTTCTGAAAAGATATTGGTGAAGATGTCTGCAATCTGCTCATCATTCGGGCAGTATTTGCATAATGATGGTCCTGTCATGCACTAGCTCCCTGATATAGTGCATGTGTATCTCTACATGTTTGGTCCTTTGCTTGGTAACTGGATCTGTGGATGTATTAATAGAAATTTTATTTTCACAAAAGAGGAAAGTGGACAAAGTACTACCAATATCAAACTATGAAAGAATGCCTTGCAACCAAACATCTTGGATGCAAGCATTCACCGCTCCTCGATATTCGGCCTCTGCTAAAGACAATGCTATGGCGGCCTGATTTTTTCTACACCAGAAAATGGGGTCACCACCAAACATGAAGACATATCCAGAAGTAGAATTCTGATCAATAGAATCATCCTCCCAATCAGAATCTGTGTATCCAACCAACTCTATCTCGGAGTTTGCACCATAGTGAATGCCATAGGTCCTGGTTCCCTGAATGTACTGGAGGATCCTCTTCACTGCCTTCCAATGAAGATCATGGGGCTGATACATGTATATTGATACAACATTCATGGAATAATAGATATCAAGGTGAGAATGAGTCAAGTACAACAAGCTACCAATCAGCTGTCGATAAATAGTGCAGTCCATGGGAGGTGTGCTTTTCCTTCTTCAAGGCTGATCCCTGAAAGTAAAGGGAATGGAGCAGCTCTACATTCAACCCTGTTAAACTTGACTAATAGGTCAGATATGTATTTGTACTGAGTTACCATTATCCCATCATAATTTTTCTCAATTTCGAGCCCCAAAAATTGTTTTAAGAGCCCCAAATCGCTCATTTCAAATGCATTGTGGAGAGCAGTTTTGATGATTGAAATAGAAGAAATTGTGCTACTTGTGATTAGTAAGTCATCAAAATATAAAACAATAATAATAAAATTACCATCATACTTCTGTATATACACATTTGGATCTGATCTACACCTTTGGAAGTTTTGTGAGAGAAGGAAGGCATCCATCTTGGAATACCACTCTCTTGGGGCCTGTTTTAACCCGTATAATGACTTCTTTAGCTTGCAAACCAAAGACAGATAAGAAATGTAGCCCTTAGGATACTTCATGTATATCTCCTCATGAATATATACATGTAGAAAGGCTTAATTAACATCCATATGATGCACTTCCCAGTGCTTAGATGCTGAAATTTCCAAAACTAGGCGGATGGATTCCATTTTTGCAACCGGTGCAAAAGTCTCATGGTAGTCCACACCTTGGACCTGGGAGAAACCGTTTTTCCACCAACCTTGCCTTATATTTGTAGGTGCTAGAATCTAAAGTAAACTTAGTCTGAAACATCCACTTGCATTGAACCAATTTCCTTCTCGGAGGAAGAGAAACTAGCTCCCAAGTAGTGTTTTTCTGAAGAGAATTCATCTCTTCATCCATGGCAACTTGCCATCTCGGATCCTTCCGAACATGGTAGTAGGAATTTGGGTCTGAACTTATCATCAAATAACCATATTTGGATAGCAAATAATCAGGACAAGAGAGCGCAATACCTGCTCTTTGGAAATCAGACCGGGTTGTCCTTGGATCATCCCGATTTCCAATGTTATCTCCTGCGGAGGAGAGTGTATGTTGGGCCTAGGTTGGGAGATGATTTGGTACTTCAGGTTATGATTCAGCATCTAATTTTTGCTGTACACTGATTTTAGAAATCATAGGATCCAAATCAGGGTTATCACCCCCAATTTCATCATCCAAATATTCAGTAGAATAGGAAGGTAATTCAGCAATTTTCTCCTTTACTAGTTGCACCTCCTGAAGAGGCTCATCGAACTTGAAAATCCTTTCGATGATGATCTGTTTTGTTTTTATATACAAAATCTTGAAACCTTTTGATTCATCAGGATACCCAATAAATATACATTCTATGCTTTGCGGTTGCAAATCCCTCCTTTTATCAAGTGGAATTCGGGCCCATGTAGTGGACCCAAACATCCGCAGATTTGACACATCTGGCTTGTGTCTGAAGTATGCTTCGAAAGGGGTCTTCTATTTCATAGATGAGTGTGGCACTCTATTATGAATATATGCTGCAGCATGAATGGCTTCAGCCCACAAATTTTTAGCCAACTTCTTTTATTCCAACATACAGGTGGTCATCTCCTTGAGAGACTGATTCTTCCTCTCCGTTACACTGTTATGCTTGGGAGTGTAGGGAACTGAATGCTATACCTGAATACCAATTTGGGAACATATGTGCAGAAAATAATTACTGAAATACTCCCTACCATTATCAAATTTCAAGATCTTTATCTTTTGGCCAGATGCATTTTCAATCAAGGCCTTCAGTTCAGTGAATTTTTCACAGACTTCAGACTTCTTTTAGATAAAGAAGACCCATGTGTACCTCAAAAAATCATTAATGAAATTCAGAAGATACCTTGATCCATTCATGGATGTGATAAGAATGGGACCGCTGATATCATAATTTATCAGTCCTAATATGCATGATTCTCGGCTTGCCTTCCCCCGATCGAACTTATGCTCAGGGTGCTTTCCAACAACACAACCCTTGCAAATTCCAGTGGTTGCCTTGATGATCGGTTTTCTGTAATCGCTGCAAGTATTTGAAG
Organism: Pseudotsuga menziesii; assembly: GCA_001517045.1. Lineage (NCBI taxonomy): Eukaryota > Viridiplantae > Streptophyta > Pinopsida > Pinales > Pinaceae > Pseudotsuga > Pseudotsuga menziesii. The sequence goes on along the minus strand of LPNX010356898.1, from coordinate 64,264 downwards.
TTCATATGGCCGAAACTCTCATGCCATAGTCTACTAACTTCATTTCCATGAGTCATCAATGCAGTGGGCTTTGCATTCGCCACAAAATGGGAGAACTCACAGGCTTTTTCATGATGGTTTGCAAGGCCTTTTGCTACAAGTTTCCCATATGCAAGTTTTGTGTTCTCTACATCATTCAGGCTGAAGGATACTCTCTTGGGAACTCCTGTATGTTTCATTTGATAAAAACTAAGGAGGTTTGATTCCAGAGATGGTACATACAAAACATTTGAAAAATAGCCATTCTCAAGATCAACAATACCTTGTCTTTCGGAAATGATGGTGGAGTCATCTCCCATGTGGATGGGAATTGATTTGCCGGTCTCCAAAGATGAGAAGGAGTCTCTTTCAGCCATCATGTGGTTCAAAGCTCCAGAATCTATCAAGAGTGCTTTGGAATTCAAAGTGCTTCCCATGAGGGCATGACCTCTTTCATGCTATGGTTCCCGATCTTGTTGATCTCTCCTCCGAAAGCTTTCCAGAATATTGATGTGATTTCTCTCAAGGAGAGAGGTAGCTTCATCAAGTTTCTTTTTCATGCAGGCATGTTCAGGGTGGAATCCCTTCCCATAGCATGAACACTTGACTTTTTCTTTTCCATGATTCGCTTTTCCTTTGTTCTTATTTGAGCCAGAAGACTCTTCATGCTGTTGGTTTTGAACTTTAGGCCTAGGAGCTTCAAATTTGGTTTTTGGGTTCTTCTACTGCTTTCCTTTACCATTCAAATCTTTGGGCCTTGAGACATGGAGGGCTTGATCATGAGAGGATCTGATGATCCCCATCTGGACAAGCTTATCATGTTCACTTATTAGGGACTCAATGGAGGCATTGAGTGAAGGCATCTTCCATCTAGGGGTTGTGAGCTTCCCCACATGGAATGTAGAGACAAAAACTAAATAATCAGCTCCAAGTTTGGAGAGTATGGTGAGGATGAGCTGATCATCCTCCTTCTCCACCTTACATTGCTTCAACAGTAAGAAAATGTGCTTGAACTTTGTGAAAAAGTCATTCAGGGTCTTGAAATTGGAAGGTTGGAGAGACATCAACTCATTCTCAAGCTGGTATACTCTCAAATCATCTTGATTTCCATACAGGGTTCCCAATTTGTCCTAGATTTCCTTTGAAGTCTTCAATCTCGAGAGATGGAAAAGAAGATCTAGGGAAACAGAGAGGCACATGAATCCAAATGCTTCATCTTTCTTGTTCAAGAATCTAGCTTTGTTTTTCATAGAAGCAAGCTCTTCTTCAGTGTCCATAGTGACTCTATAGAGTCCTCTGGCATGCAGCTGGATCTCCATGTCTCCTTTCCATGAGTGGAAATTGAACGGAGTCAAGAGTTCTATGGAAGAAGGCATATGAAACTGCTGGAGCAAATGATTTTACCTGTTAAAAACCTACAAATCACAATAAAAGAGGCACCGTATGGTTGAACAGCCTGCACATTTTAGGATTTCATCACACCTAGCATAGTTGATCAAGCAAGCTTGACCAACAATTTCCTTACTTGGGGTATTAAGTGGTAAGCCTTGGCTTCTAGTGCAGTGCTGGAATTTTTGAGCTTTGCTCAATTTTTCATGTAAGATCTATAAAAAAACTTGTTTTTTATAGATCTAAGCTTCGTTCTGCTGTGATCTCTGATACCATATTAATTTGTCACAGTGGTCTAGGAACTAAAAACATAGTCTCACAAAGAATTCAGACAAATATGCATAAAATTGGCAAAATGGTGCTGCAATGGAAGTAGTAGCTCTATATAATCGAATGAAAGAATGATGATACAATACAATGATCATGTAGATGCATGAATTCTGAGACAATTCAAATTCCCAAGGAGGTCATTTGAATTGAATGAGTGAGTCTAGCTTAATTGAATGTCAGCCACAGTGAACACTCAAGTTAACCACTGATCAAAACCCTAATTGACTCAACTGAGTCCTAATTGAAGTCAGAGTGCAATAAATGGCTGAGTCTAATTGAAAGTATCTTAGAAACATGTCACTGCAAGCCAACCAACAAGTGGTAGCACATCAATGACTCTAATGAACCCCAATGAGGTTAACTGAAGTGTAAGTGACCATCAGAAGTGGTTGGAGGTGCCCCTGTTGACTCCAGTTCATTAAATAATCAATTTTAATGAAGGGAGGTGCCTTCACTGCTCTGTTTAACTGATTGTAACCATCAATTAGCAATAAAGTGCATTTATGACACTCATATCACCCCCAGAGTGCTCCAGTTAGCCTCCCCGAATGAAGAAGAAGGCTTAGTTAGCCTCCTTGAATGAAGGTAGGCATGCGTGTGCTCATGATGATGTCATACAGTGCTCCTATGATGTCAATTAATTCAATAAAACTTAGGATAGTGGTTTAACTAGGAAAAATTGACCAAAATGAATGTGTATGGTGGTAAATGTCTCCAACATCCTTGAAGGATGCAATGAACCATGCCTTTTCTATGACATATTTGGGATTGTTGAGCCAATTCTTGGGTCTTGAAATTGCTCAATCCTAACATGGAATCAAGGTTCATCAGTGAAAGTATGCTTCATATTTTCTCACCAAGTTCAACATGAAATTTTGCAAGCCAAGAAAGACTCCATTCCTTTCAGGAGTTAAGATTGAAGAAGTAGGTTCTTCTCCTATGGTAAATAATACACTATATAGGTAGTTGATTGGGTGTTTGATTTATCTTACACATACTTGACCTGAATGATCTTATGCAGTTAGTGTGGCTTCAAGATACATGGATCAGCCTTATGAGATCCATTGGAGAGCATCCAAGAGGATCCTAAACCTTGTTCAGGGAACAGGGACTCATGGGATTTTCTAGAAAGCAAAATCTGACTTAGAGCTAGTTAGATTTACTGACAGTGATTGGGAAGGTGACAACACAGATCAAAAGTCTACCTTAGGATATGTGTTCATGCTTGTATAAGGACCAATCAACTGGTCAATTAAGAAGCAAAGTTCCATAGCACTCTCATCTACAAGGGCAGAGTATAGAGGAGTTGTAAATGCAACTACTCAATGTTTATGTTTAGAGAATGTGGTTTCGAATCAGATTTTTCAAAGCACCATTTGAATATCCACTGATCTAGTTCAAAGGAAAATAACCAAGCACATTGGGATCCATATGCACTATATCAGGGAGCTTGTGCATGATGGTACCATTGCTCTACTCTACTGCGCATCTTCAGAACAAGTAGCAGATATATTCACCAAAGTATTATGTGAGAAGACCTTCTGTAATCTCAAATCACTGCTGGGGATTTCCGATCATGTGGTGAAGAATGATTGATGACAATATTTCCAAAATTTTGTTTTTCTTGTCCATGTTTAAGGGAGGATTTTTCCACTGGGTTTTTGCCTCTTTCCTTGGTTGTATGGACATGCAGTATGGAAAAGGGTGACTAAGCCTTGTTTCTAGGCCCTATAATTTTTTGATATTCACTCATAAAGTCAGGCTTAAGGGGGGGTGTTAGAATAATCAACCCATAGTTACCCATACCTGACATTAATTAAATCATTTTTGTCTTATTCCTAAATTCCCTCTCTATGCTAGTTGACTTCTACATGTTTCTAGAAGTCAATACTTTCTAAAATGGGTCATAGAGCACTTTGGAATCATCCTGGAAACATATTTAGCATGTCTAATTTATTCTTGGTTCCTTAAAGCGCATATCTGCTTTTTTCTGAAAGCTGCCTTGCTTTATAGCAGTTTTAAGGCATAAAGAAAAAGCTAGTCTAGGGGAACTTGCCTTGTTTTTTGACCACATCATTCCTTTTCTCCATACAAAAGCATGAATGAGTTGTATTTCCACCACTTATTATCTTTCCCCACTTTATTTAGCTAATTCGTGAGGATCTTCATGGATTTGGAAAGTCCTTTTTGCACCTATGGGGGATTTGACTTGTTTTAGTAAGCATGCTTTTTGACCAATTCGAATAACAAAATAGTGCTTTCGAATATATCATGTAATTATATATTTGAGAATCCTATTACTTCATATGGTTGGCTAATGTACACTTATTCAATACAAGATTAAGTTATGATCCAATTTCAGTCTACTTTTGTGTGAATTTTGTATGTTTGATAAACAATTTTGTGAGTGTAATTGATATATCTCTTGGGTTCATTTTCCACATTGAATTGATTCATAACAAATTAAAATGGAGAAATACTTACAGCTCTAACAAGTGCCTTCCTTCTCCATATCCTAGACGTATTCCTCTACCATCCATGCCTTTGATGCCCAAAATCTTTGTAGTAGAAAAGTGATTTCCATCCCTCAATTCCTCCAGCATGCCTTTGCTCTCTAATTTGTCTCCTCCAATTCAAATCATATTCCTTCCTTATATAAGATTGGTATTGTGCACCCAATCTATTAACCATGCATGTGGGATTGTTATTTTTGAAGCTGTTTGATTATTCCTTCAAAAAACCCTCTTTACCTAGTTTTTAGGCATCAAACTTTATTTTGAGTATTTCCAGGGCAATTAATAACCTATGTTAATCATTTTTTCCATTGTGTGAGTTATAAGAATTGAGATTTGGCCCTTAAGTGGTCATGGACTTGGACTCTTTAGAGATACTTTGTCTTCAAACATTTCTTCTTTAATGGAAGAAGTGGTCAAAAGAGAGATTGAGGCTCTCAATTTTTCCAAAATTATGATATTCATGTTGTGGGTGAAATAGAAATATGTTTTAAGATCAACACTTTCAAGGGTGTTAATTTTATTGTTAACAGTTCCCCCCTAATGTGTGAGATACAAATATTTGCCGAGGGACGAAATACATTGAAAGTTATTTTATTCTGATACTCTTTAGTGACGAGGGAATGATGGTAAAGGATTAGGATCTTCAGCGTAGGAGTTGAAAAGCACCTACAAGTCAAACAAGGTAAAAACCCAAACATATAATATCTTCCTGAGGCAGGTATACCCATGCTCAGCAGTAAAAAATCATGACCATCAACAATACACAATGGATGCATGTCAATAGCAAATATTTCAAAAGTGTATGCATGCAATTTGATGAGTGCAAATTATCCAGGTCTTCATGGTACTTTGACATGACATTCTAATCTTGCGCAACTCGGGCAGTGCATTGATGAATGATACAACTCTCTTTCCCAAGGTCTTTAATACAAACCAATCTTAGTATGAGTTTATATCATGTGAATAAATGAGATGGTGTTGAGCATAATAAAACACCATCTTATTAGTCACCATTGATGTATTCCATTAACAGACCAATAGGATTATATAATTTGGTAGAAATGCGAGATCCAACACTATATACTGACACAAGGAAGGGCGACATGACTGGTTAGGAATATTTGATGAATGGCCAGCATTGGTTTAACTTCCCTTGAACACATAACACGACGCATAGTGACACTTGGAAACATAAGACTCTAGTAACCAACCATTGTGAAATTCACCAATTCCAAATGAACTAATGAAAGATCCATAGATGACATGAAGTATAACCTATCGATGGAGATCTATTCAAATTATTGGTACAGCTTCCTAAGTCAAATATAAATGGTGCACTTATAATTGATGTAGGGATATGTGTCATGTTCAAGGGAGACACAGACTCACTATTTCCATTTTCTCCATGATGAATTATGAATAGATTCAATAATATTCCTTTTTGTATTTTTGTGTTTTTTAATTTTTACTACTTTTTTAATTTATTAGCTTGAAAAAAAAATAAAGAATGCTATGGTACATGGGAGGGAATGAGTGTTGCATGGGTGTACTATGTTTTTCAAGAGCACGGGTCAGGCCAACAAAAATATACATATTGCAAACGAGGGCTGATCTAGTTGTGCACACTCTTACGGATGTTCGCTCCATTGGTTGGTTATCTGAAGCAGGATTAGGTGTCGATGGATGGCGAAAGAGAACAAAGTAACTACGGTTATCCAATTTAATGCGATGAACAAGTAGGAAGGGGGCAATGTGGTTTTTTTCATTCTAATTCTTATGAAAAATACCAAAATCGTAAATCACAATGAATCATGGTCCATCAACTACATAAATCAAATAGTTCTCGCATGTATAGGTCAACTTAAACATAAGCAATGGTTTATAGGTATTTTGAGAATTTTTTTTTGCAAAGGAATATAGAAAACATCAACAATAAGCACCAAATAAGTAAGCACAAATGTTAATGCAAATATTTTAACACATGATTATGTAAAGAAACAAAAAATAGGGATCCCATTAGGAAGTGGTCAGAATTGTATGGAAGATAAATATTCAGTCTCAAACTCTAGGTCACGATGGGACTAACTGCCCCCCCAGGCCTATAAGAATAACTTAGCATGGGAACCAAAATGGAAAGGAGGTGCTGACTAGGGTGTCCCATGTTTGGTATTCTCTTCTGTAGGAATGGTGGAAAATACATATATGATGGGTTGACCCACCAATTTCCAACAGGTTTGACCTTATGGAAAGTTTGGGTTACAAAAGGTTCAAATGCATATTCATGGAGGGATAACTTAAACCTATATGCTTGCTTCCAAATATAATTGATAATATCAAGGAACATACAAAGGACGCTCTTACACTTGGGTGTATTTAAGCCAAATATGCTCCCAGTGGCCCCACAAAAGATGTCCTTAGGTGGGTACAACCAAATTTTTATGATTTCAAGGATAGTTTCATCTGATGATAAAATTTTGTGTAAGAAATCAAGTGAGTTGGAGGATCTCATAGACAAAATGGGCCAAGTAATTGGATCATATTCCTCCATCAAGGGAGGATTTTGATTCAAATCTATTGAATCAATTTAAATCGCTTGGTATGACACTTCTACAACAGATAAGGGTTTTTGGATCACAAAATTTTCCATGAGGGAATCATTTTTTAACGATCCCACCCTAATGTATTGAACCTCCTTTAGATAATCCATGCTAAAACGGAAATTTGATTGGATAGAAGTTTCAAGCATGGAGTAATCTAATTGGACGATCATAATAATATTCCCCCAATGAGGGAACTAAATCAATCGAGACTCTGAAGACACTCTAGCTATCATCGCATGTGTCCAACTACGTCCTAATAGAAAATTGTAATCTATAAGCGCATCTACTACCTCAACATCTACTATGACTATTTTTCCACCCCATTCAATAGGGTTGGGTAGAATGAGTCCATGAGGATAAAATGAATGTTCATCAAATTTTTTTCGCACAATATGGGATTGAACTAAGGTGGGTGATCCTAATGCATTCCAACATTTAAAAGACATGACACAGGTTGAGGCTATTTCATCAACTATGGGTTGAAAGATATTCTTTCCATGAGATATTACTTTAATATGAAAAGCAACTTGGAAGGAATCCTACAGGTTGATTGGTCTAAGTCTAATGTGATCAAAGTCACATTGGATGGATCAACAACTCTAGTTGAAGACAATAGTTCATTTCTTTGTGCAGGAAAATATTGCAACAACTCCATGGTGGGCATGTCACATGGTGCTTGAACTATTTCTCAATAACATTTTATTTATGAGCATCTCGTACATTTGGATTATGCATTGTTCTACATAGATCAACTTTGGGGGGGTGTGGTACTATGCTTATGGTTGGTTTCTTAATGGTGAGAGAAAAACTTGGCTGTGATTCTGATTGATCCAATGTACTAGGCGGGACACCATAAAAATGATATATCATTTGAATGTTCACCTCATGATCACACACGAAGACATTGGCATTGGGAACGTTTCTCTCTTGTGGGGATTTTGAGTGGTTGCCTCCTGGCATAGGTACCAACATTGTAGAAACCATTTGATGATGGTGCTTCTAAAAAAGACACATTGATACAACATATTGTTGTTTCCCACTTTCTTGAGTTGGATTCAGTGCACCTCCCTTTCCAATGTTAGCATTCTACCTACTCTTGTATTTCTTATTATTTCCTCTAAGTTCCATGGATTGAACTGTGAGTTTTTCAAGAGTATGGGAAGGATTAACATTGTGCTTACCCTTTTACTTCTTATTATTCCCCCTAAGGTCCATGGATTGAAGTATGAGGATTTTAGAAGTCAGGGAAGGCTTAGCATGTTGATGCATGGCCTGACCAACTATAGGTTCTGAGGTTTGAATAGAAAATTTTCCCATTTGCTGGGTGATCTAATCAATTTTGTTGACGGAACCAATCATACCATTGGAATGAGGTCCATGTGGTGGCCTATTTGGATCAAACAAAGGTATTGCAGGTTGGTTCCAAAAATATTGGTTACTTTTTGGAACCTCACCACTCCATTGTGGAATGGGAATCATGGGTATATTTCCCCCGTGAGGGATTAGAATCCAAGGAGATTGGATATTTCTTAGAATCTGACTATGCCATTTATGAATGGGTGGATTTCCCCCTTGTGGGGTTAGACTCCAGTGAGATATGTTATTTCCTAGAATTTGACCACTCTATTGTTGCGTTCCTTGGATTTGATTAGCATTCCAAGGTGCGTTTCCCCCTTGTGAAGGATTCCCCCAAGAATATTAGGTACTTTTGGAAACATTATCAATGGGTGGATTGTCTCCTAATGGAGTTAGGTACCACGAATATTGATTACTTGCTAAAAATTGACCATTAGGTAGATTGCCTCTTGATGGATTTGGGTCCCAAGAAGATTGGTTACTTCTGAAAAACCCAACCACTAGGTGGGATTACCTCCTGATAGAGTTGGGTCTCAATAATATTGGTTAATTCCTAATACCTGACCACTAGGTGGATTTCCTCTTGATAAATTTGGGTCCCAAGAAGATTGGTTACTTACTAGAACCCAACCATTCCATTGATTCTATCCTTGGTTTTGACTGGAATTCCAAGGTATGTTTCCTCCTTGCGGAGGTTGGATCCAAAAATATTGGTTACTTTATGAAACATGACCACTCCATTATGGAATAGGGTTGATAGGTGGATTTCTCCTAGGAATTGTGCTAGGATAAATAAGAGGACAACTCTCTGGGGAATTTCCTCCCATCGGTGAAGGATAATTCCAATTGGAATTTGTGTTTTGAGATGTATTATTTCCACTAGGAATATTAACATTCCATGGTAAAGGGTTTCCTCCATGTTATCACTCATATTTTCCTTGGGTTGTCTCAAGGAAACCTCGAGGTAACCACAATACCACTTTAGACTGTATTTCTGACCTAATACAATTAGAGAGTGATCTATCAATATTTACAAGGTTCTGAAACTCAATATATTAAATGAATGATAGTCAAAAGGTCCTATTTATGATAGAACACGTTTGTTTCTATAAAATTTGGCAAGACAATCATGGAGGAGACCATTGGGCAATAGAGTTAAAAATCAGACATGAGTTGAGTTTCAAGAGGTAGGGGTTTGAAAGGTTCATGGAAAAAGGAAAGGTAGACACAATTTCCTTAGTCTTGATGCATTTGTAGGTTTATTAGAAGACAAAGAAGACAGTCCATCAAACAAAGCACCTAGCTAGGATGAATTCTGTAAAACTGTAGCATAAAATTGTTTGAAAATGCTTGAAACAATGGACCTAAAGCATGTAGGATGAATTCTAGTCCATAAAACTACTGCTCAAACATGAAAGAAAAAATAAATGGAGTTATATACTGGAAAAAAAATTTAAACAAGAAGATCACTTACTGAAGAAAAATTCGGCTCAAGAATTCTCTTCCATAGAAACTTCAACTTTCCATCTCTGCAATTTTATTCATCTAATGAAAATGAAATCCATTACAATGAAGAGCCTCTCTTATATTGAAAATAAAACCATAGATATATCAAATACATCTGAATATATAACAAAATAACCTCTACCTAGTCCTAAATTCAAAATCTAACTAAACTCTAAAAATAGAAACAGTTACAACTAATTTGATCCATTTAAGGAAGCATACTACTTAACAATAAGCTTAAAAAATGTACCTACATATATGAAATGGTGTCATATGTATGAAATATGAGAGAGGTGTTCGTAATTTAACATGTTCCCAACAAAACCCATGTCTTCATTTTTCTATATTCCCCTCCATCTCTTCGAAAACTGCTTTTGAAGATGATGACTCAGGTAGGATTGCGAATTTCCAAAATAATATCTTGTGAATATCCCTTAAATTATATTTAACCATGGTACCTGTATAAAACCTTAGAGAGTTTATTGTATTATGGACTGTACTAAAGAAAATCCTCTCTCAGTTTCTAAAAATTCTTCTTCATTTTGCGGAAACAATTCTCTGAATTCAATGACTAAAACATTCATTTTCATAAAGCTTTGCTTGGCTGCTACAATTTATATCTGATACTGATTTTGTGTGGATACTCTTGATGCTAGCTAAATCTGACTTTATCGCTTACTGTATCTCTCCAAAACATGTCTTACCTCCCACTGAAGAAAATTGCTCAAATCATAACAATGAGGTGCGATATCAATGAGCCACTCTCCACGAACAACTGTGACAGTGCGAATGAAATTCTTAATTGTCAACACATATTGATTGTATATAAAATTTTTTGGCTTGTAACCAAAGCAATTAGAAAGATATAAATGGATTATCTGGTTGTCTTTAATTGCCAGATATTGGCTTGTATGCTCCATGTGAGCTGCATGCATGAAATACCCTGCTAACATTGCCTTTTGTATATTCTCACGACTTTTGAAATCAGTGCTGCACACCTTCAAGAAAATATTTAAATCCTTTCCAAGACCAAGGTCAATAATCTCATCTATAACTGCCACATCAGACCCACCAAAAAATCCTCCTAGTATTTGTGTAGGTAGAATTGGATTAGTTGGAATTCCATAATGTTCAATTTATTAATTGGTGAAAAAAATTCCGCTCCTCCCACATAAAGTTAAAGAAAAAATATCCTCCCCCCTGAAACCTTCATGACCATTTATCTTGTTTGCTGATACAACATGTGTGTTGAATTTCCCGACATATAAAATTTCGCTGAAAAATGAAAAATTAAACAACCAACACTTTCACAATGCGAAATAGATGTAGATAGTGGATAGAGATTTAGCTATGACCTGAGTCGTCAAAACATGTGGCCCATACCTGATTTCACAACCTCAAATTTTTTTTTTCTTGCTTGTTCTGGAAGCGAAATCCACCTCAGTCGTGGATCTTCTTCAGCAGCTCATCTGGAGGTCCGTTCCCTGTGCATCTTAACATCTTTTAACAAAATTCAAAATTTCTTTTCTCCTAGCATGTTCCCATTGCCAAATTATTTCTAGCAGTTGGATGCTTTGGATATTTATCTTAACCATTGATCCATATTTCGTTTGCATGAATTTTAACAAGCAAATTTCTTTGAAAACGCCCAAGTATATTTCTTCTGCCACTTGGCATTTTTCTGGTTTTTCTCCATAACTCTGCGGAAGGAAACTGGTTATCCTTTGTCATGGCATCTGTCTCATCCAATCATTCAACTCTAGGACCATCAGTTTCCCTTGAGGCCAATATTCGGTCATCTCTCTTACTTTCATAATTATTTTTATTATCGCTAGCTTGAAAAATAGCCAATTCTTTTATTTCTTCACCATTTGATATAGTACATGGAACAACTTCCACGCCATTAGCATGAACAACTACAACTTTATAACTTGAATACCTCTCCAAATTTTGTATGCTCGTCTTTTCATCAACAAGAGAGACAATTTGTAGAATTCCCTTTTTAAATTCATTTTCTTTGCACTCATCACATTCTGATTCAGCATCAGTTATTATATTTCCAGATTTTTGTCTCATATGCAATTTTTCATTTTCATGTTCTAACAAGCACAATGCTCCTTTAATGCATGTACTTCGTTCGATATTTTCAAACAATGAGCCTGCAAAATGTGTGTTTTGCCGTGCGCCTGCCACAAATTCATTAGCAAGTTGCTTAAACTTTGTTCGTAAGTATCCACTTGTTATCTCCATTGATTTCATAAACGTATTTGAAAAATCCATCATAATAATCTCATGGAAAACTGGAAGTTTTCCAATTCTTGCAATGTCAATGTCTCCTGAACGATTGCGACTTTGGTTTTCAGCTATATTTTGCAATGAATCTCCCATTGTATCACATGTATGGGCAGAAAATCCATTGTTCTTGCTCTTTATTTTGACCAGAAGAACATGTATCTTACAAATGACTACACCCTTCAAGTGATACTTTTGCTAGATTGTATGATACAAAACATTTCACTATTCTGCCAGAGGCTATCAATCCCACCATCGACGTTTTCCTATATGCAGACAAACCCAGAGAGAGCAAACATTGAAAATTGGACGGTGTATATTCTATTTAATGAATACTGCTTAGATTTCTCGTCATTTCAAATACACAACAATGGAAAATCGATTTCCTGAACCTAAGCAACTAGCTGTGATCTCTTATTTTGCAAAATATCATAGTTGCACCATCAATTGTGGGTCATACTTTGGCAAGGCGTTTCTCTACATGCACCCTTGCATTTAGCTCTAACTTTTGAATTACACACAGAATGCTATTAGAGGAAATTTGGGGTCTAAAATGGGCCTTATAAAAAAATGCGCCAACAATAAATTCTTATGAGTTGGAATTCAAGAACCAATAGAATTTTAGTAAAATGAGTCAATCGTAATGGTTGAATTGACATATTTGTCATAAAAAACTTTTTTTGTTCATATTTTAGACATATCTCTTCGTGTTTTTACTCAAATTTCGAACGGGAGAGATCGTTGGATGCCGAATTTAATTACACATCCAACGAGTACCCACAGGACATACTTTTGACGGGCCATGCTGCCCCAAAAACAAGAAATACTTGAAAAAATGTGATTAAGGTATTTCTTGTTTTTGGGGCAGTGGGGCCCATCAAAAGTATGTCCCATGGGTACTCGTTGGATGTGGAATTAAATTCCACATCCAACGAGCTCTCCCGTTCGAAATTTGAGTAAAAAAACAGGGAGTTATGTCGAAAATATGAACAAAAAAGTAGTTTTTTCATTATTCCTCCAAAATGAATAAATATTATTTTATTATTTTTCTGAGGAGGCCCATTTTAGACCTCAAATTTCCTCTAATGCAAGAATGTGGTAGAAGTATGTTAGCTACGTGCGTAAGTCTACCAGAAGATGTCCATTGCATCAAGGATAATTTTAACAAACTATGAACTTTCGGAAGAAGGAAAACATGCCCCTTTAACTTCCTGAATCACAAAGTAAGTACATCAAATGGAAAAACTTACAAGAGAGATAAAAAATGGAGTCAATCACCCTTCAAAAACTAGATGACTCTTTCCAAATTCTGCGGCAGACTTTTATACATGGCCTCTATTAAAGTTTTCATTGTTTTCATATTGTGGTAATATCCCATGCGCATAAGGTGAAAGATATTTTCATTGTTTATATACCTTGGCAGTTTTATAATATATCAAGGAACAAAATGTAATACTCTTTGGAAGCTCAGTGCTTGGTTGCTTGGGATTTGATGGCATTCTTTGATTGCTGACTTGGATTTGTATTGATGTGGCAGGTCTATGCGTGGGCCCAAATGCTCTCGATGATGACCGACCTAGTGCCAATTTTTTTTATAAAAGTAAACTTTGGCTAAAATATAAAAATTTGACTTTAAAGTCAGAATTTCCACCTAACCAATGTTTATAAACTTTATTTAAAATTAATAAATTTATGCACTAGTAATGGGTATAAAATGCTCTTTTTCTTTTGCTCAAAACCTTTTAACCTCTTTTCTTGCAGACCTAGGAATTTTTTTTATAAATTATTCAATGAGAAAATTTTGAAAACCGCTCGATCACCAGTGAAAACTCGAAATTTTTAAGGCAATAAAACAAATTTCGACATAAATAAATTAGTGTTAACAACTGGCTCCAAGTGGATATGCTATCCTCCCTGTGAGGTAGCAAAGAACCTCGTAGACCAAGTTCCTGATCCATTGGGACGCTCCAAATTTTCCTAGAATCTTTAACCAGTTCTGATTTGTAACCATCACCTGAAACCATTCTGCAATCAAATCCAAAACTGTAACCTATAACCTATCACCCATCAATCCATCCTTTGAAGGATGAAACCAATTGTAAACTGCAAACTTGAACTTGAAACTAAAACCGAAAATAAATTCATATTGAAATAAAACTTGAAACTGCTGAAAGAAATGCTCTTCATGTCGAGCTTATTTACACCTACCTACCTGACCTTACCGAGCACAATCACCCAGTCAAGTAAACTTTGACTTCCAATGAATCTTGCCAAGCAATTGATCTAATGATTTAGCTTTCTCATGATTCTTAACCAAAATCAAAACATAAGAGCATAATGACAAAAAGCTATGATAAAATATTTGACCTTTGCCGCAAACACATAACCAACTACGTCAACTAAAAAAATTATCCATGTATTCAGACATTGGGTCATGAAAAATATGACAACCTTCAGTATACTCTGTCATTTTCTTACCACGACCCGGATGCTCTAACTGTAACTTTTTTGGCACACAGTCAAACTGTTTTTCAAAGAAATCTGGAAGGGAATTTTCATGACAATTTTGAAATGAGATATCAACAACTTCATTCAAAATCTTCAAATTTATAGCTTGGTTCTTTTTATGCATTCCAAAGGAAATATCATTTTTTTCTTCCATAGAATCAAGTCAAATAACTTCTTCTTGAACTTTTACTTTTACCTTTTTTTTTTTCTTTTTTTTCTTTCTGAATTTGAAAACAAAAAGAAACATCCATTTGAGAACTCTCCTCTTCCTTTTGGTGATTTAACTCCTCATTGCAAACTGTTGATTTTTTCACATGTTGAAACTGATCACATGATTTCTCTCCCTTCTTATCATCCATTTCTAGAAAATTTATGAAATTCTGCATTACCTCGAATTTCTGTTTTTTCTTAGAAACTCTAAGTATCTTTTTCAGCATTTAGAATGAAGAAAAACATAATGGAAAACAATCACCTTCAACATGCTTACTTTCAGAATTTTGATCATAGATTGTAATCGAATTTTCTTCACTAACTGTCCCATAATTTGCAAATTTTTCAGTTGGTTTTTTCGGCACAATTTCCAAATAGTGCTCCTCACACTCATCATATATAGGTGGACTAAAATATTATTTAAAACCATCCCTAAGAGAATTTATGACAGACTGATTTCATTCTTCATAAAACAAATCCTTATAACCCTCTCCTTGTATATCACTGGGATGATATGCTTCTTTCTCACAAAAATTGGAATTGGAAGGCAGGGGGTAAGTTCTTTTTGTTCATATTTCTCAACCAATGATAATTATTCTTCAATTATTTTATCTCTATCTTGGTTTGAAACTTTTCTTGACATCCTAAGATTGTCTTGAACCTCCAATGAATCAATAAACATGTGCTGCAAAGTGAATGAATTTCTCTCCAAAATAAGAAATGACAATTTAGGTGAAAATTCTGATGCATAATATAGTTTAGCAACAGTTTCAAGTAGTTGAATCTCTTTAGGCATGTTATAATAAAATATTGCAAACCTCTTGTTGAAACTTGACATGGTTTCACCTTTTTGTTTCTTCATGGAATACAACTCTGAAAGAACTTGGTCCAATGACCTCCTCTTACCCCAAAACTTCAAAAAGATATCAGATAACTCTTCCCATGTATCAATGAATTTGTTGATGTATTTGTAAATTTAGAATGTATTCACTTGTATATTTCTTACTGTATTTCATTATACCCCGACGGAGAGGTTTGTTCCTCCGACCGGGAGAGTCATTAATATAATAAAGTAATGTAAAGTCATTGAGGTTAACCCTCCGTTGTAAGTCAGGGCAATAGTCCCCATAGTTGAGGGGTATTAGAGTTATTAGACTCTCCTAGTGAGGTCGGACCTGTAAGAGTAAAAGTAAAGTGGAAAACAAGTATAAATAGAGAGTAATACTCTCTATTTGGAACACACACTCACTCAACTGTAGCGCATGAGTGAGAGAGGACTAGCTCGCACAAGTGTGAGAGAGAACAACTAGTGGAGATCATATTTGTGTTTTTGAGTTTTACTTTTACTTTTGGTGCTCATTATATCTCCGAGGAAGTTGTGGGGTTTTCTCCTTTATGGTCTCTTGTCTCTTGTGATTATTGCTGTGCATGTTATTGTCTCAGATAAGATCCTAGACCATATTGATTAAATGATAAAAATCTAGCATGGTATCAGAGCCTCTTTGAAAGAAAACACTATGTAGCTGCAGAATTTAGGGATTATTACTTTTTGTGTCTCTCTCTATAGATATCCAGCAAAAGTAGGCTAGGATAACTCTCCATTGAAGGGTGCATCTTTCTATCGAAGCATAATTTGATTCCAGGCATTTTCAATTTTTGACTTGTCACTACTGTGGGAAATTAGGGATTTTCACAGAAGTGGAATTTTTGAGTGAGCCCAACATAGGATTTCTCTCCTCCTCAAAATCAAAATTTAGAGACAAAGATCAAATTTTTTGGTTGGGTAGAACTCTGGGAAAGTCAAACCCTAATTTGAAAACCTTAAAAGACTAAAACTAGTCATTTTGGTACATTCACTATATATCGAGATCAGAGAAGGCTCAAGAGATGAAACTTTTATAGGCCTAAGATAAATTCCTAATGAACCCTGTGTAAACCTTTTAGCCTCAGATTCCCTATATTCTAGGATATATGATTCCTCCAAGTCAGGGTTCCATCCTCTCCCATGATTTAGCCTTAAACATGTGACCTAGGGAAAATTGTTAGATCTCAGGCTATGAAGGTCCAAATGAAATTTATCAAAATGTTCCAGATATTACACAGACTGTAATTTCTATGGTAAAAGTTTCATACCCCGAAGGTGAAACATGGACACATGGCGGTTCGTACAAATTTTCTATTCTGAATAGTCCTTAAACAAGTCACCTTGGGAAAACACACATAATTCCAAATTGGCGAAACCAATCTACTCTAATCTGCGATGTTAGAAAGAGGAAAGACAAGGCTACCTTAGTGCGAAGTTTTAGACACAAAGGAGCATTAATTTTGTAGATAATGTCTAAACAATATCAGACATTTCTACATAATAAATTTGAAAATTAGGGCTTCCTGTTTCGAGAGCTTCCCTCCACTATTTTCAGAAAAGTATTACATTGGACAACTCACCTTGAAGAGGCCCATATTTTTGTCCAATCAAAAGTTTGAGATTCCAAGTTTTGAAAATTAGGGTTTCTATAACAAACCCTAGATCAGTCAGCTCCAAAACCAGGGCAAACACCTCAAATCGGTAAGATCTAATCTTTTGCTATTTACAGTTGAGGTTCTCATTTCAAAATGACTAATCACACCAGCTTGATGACAAGTTTGGTGAAGCTGACAACTTCCAAGTATGGACGTATAGGAAGTATGTGATCCTTGAATAAATTGACTTAGATTAATATTTTAGTAAGGAAGTTCGAAGAGCTAGAGGGAGATGAGGCTAAGGCTAGAGACAAGTGAATCATTGTAAATTCTATTAACGATCATCTCAACCCTCATGTGACACCAAAAGGAAGTGTTCGATTCTATGGCTAAGAAATCGAAGAAGAATAAGATATTGTTCTAAGCACCTTGAATGGCCTCCCAGGATCATGGGATTCATTCATTTGAGAAATGTGTGTCATAAGGAAGTGATTACCTTCAGCAGACTTTGGGAAGCGTGCACACAAGAAGAATCTCAACTCATAATAAGAGAAGAGAAGATCGGAGCAACTGAAGATCAATCTCTCACGATTCAAAGAAGATCCCTCAAGCGATGAGGAATATGAAGGACTCAATTATTAAAGAACCTCTTATCCATTTTAGCATTTGGATAAGAAATGATGATGTCATGAATAAAGAAGATGATGAAGCCGAAGGCTCAAGAAGGAGTCTACCCATGAAACAAATAAAGATAAGTATTTGAATTGTCTTTTCCTACATATCCAGTTGTTTATATGACATTGTTTAGTTGTGAAATGTTTTATGCATGATAGAATGTCTGCATCAATGAAAATATACTACTAATATGCATGTGATGGGTAAGTATCCCATGGTGCTATACAACACTCCATTTCTACTTATTTAGAATGAAATCTCTTTGCTGACATATTGGATTAGTGCACAATCTCAACGATGTCATGGTTGATATGGAAGGAATCTAGAAAGTTTTCTTAAGATATGGATGAATGTTGTATTGGCTAAAATAGTTGCATGATTATATATTTATGAATAATAATTTTCCATTATGAATATGCCTTATGAAATGTTTCAACCATACAATTAATGCATTTGACTTGTAGGAGAGATCCTGTATAATCTCTGAGACTTGTTCCGAAGAACAAGTGATGATAGTTCCAGATTCACTCCAATAAGTAGACATGAAGATGAACCAAGAATCTTTCATAACGAAAGAAAGAGATTCCAAAGAATATAAAGAGAACAGTAGATGAAGAATAATCCAAGATGAAGAATAGTATGACAAGACTTCCAAAAAAGGCAAGAGGCCTCAGACACACTCTAGTTATGTGACACTGTTGAGTGACATCATTGATGCAGAGCCTTCTAGCTATGAATAAGTAGCCAAGAAGAAAGGGAAGGAGAGTACCAGTTCAAGAAGAATGATGGCTATGATGCGGTGTCGTGTCGATACCTGAAGAAAATTCCATAGTATCTTCCATATGGATCTACAACATCTAGCATGCAGTAGATGGAAACATCATGGGATACAAGGCAAGAATCATAGCATGAGGATTCTCGCAAAAAGGAGGTATATACTACGAAGAGACATTTGTAGCCAGTGGGAGTTGAGACACATGACATGAAGACTCATGTGTGCAAATTAAAGAAGGCCTTTTATGATCTCAGAAGGCACCCATGAGATAACACCTAGATGAAGAGATTGAATATCACCTAGAGTGATGAAGATTATTAACCTTTGCTACAAGGTTGAATATGAAAGCCTATAGAGGATGACAAGCTCACAGATGGGTGCGAGAAGAAATTTTGAAAAGGTTCAAGATAGAGGATCTTGGTATCTAGTGACCCTAGATGGATACATAAAATATTAGTAGAAGAGGAAGCTACTTATCATTCCATTACAAAATGTTTCAATACATAGATTACGAAATATAGAGGTATAATGATGCTCCGCTTCAGAGGGAGTGACTGCAGAAGATCATGAGGTTTGACATGATACAACGAGATGGGAAGCTTACTGATGGCTCTAGGATTTACTAAGACTAAAGTGGATTCCAATCTTTGCTTCAAGGTTGAAGGAAGAATACCAGTGATGCTCCTGTTATATGTCGATGACCTGTTCCTGACAGGAAAAGAGGAACTCTTTAAAGTTGCAAGAAGGAGACTTGCTGCTGAGTTCAAGATGAAAGACTTGGGTATGATGCACTACTTTCTAGGCATGGAGGTGGTAGAGTACGGAAGGAATCTCCCATTGGATAAGGGAAGTATGCTGTGGAGATCTTGAAGAGGTTGAGGATGATGGACTGCAAGGCCATGGCCACACCTATGGCATCGAAACTAAATCCATTGAGTGATGCTTCATCAGAGATGGTTGATGCCATGATGTATCATCATATATTTTGTTCATTGATGTTCCTAATGGATCTGAGACATGCTTTCCTAGTTGCAAAGCATGCAGTGAGGTACCTGAAGGGTACAATTGAGTGTGGGCTCAAGTATGATATGAATATGAAGACTAACCTGCATGGCTATGTTGATTCACATTGGTAGCGTCACTGAGAAGAAGAGAACCTTCAGATGCTTCTTCAGTTTGAGATCCAATATGGACTACTGGTTTGACAAGATGGATTTCTACATGGCGTTGAGAACAAGCAAGGAAAAATATGTTTCCACTTGCTCAGCTATTTGTGAGAGAGGAACAGTGAATATCCAGTATATGATCTAGATCGATATCTCTCAAAAGAGGGAGTGATGAGTTCTAGCATAGCTAATGAGACAGGTTGTCTAAGCATCAAATCCTTGTGAATCCCATAGGTTTCTCAGATGTAATTAGTCCCGTAGGTTGTCCTCGGATGTAATCAGCCGTGGAGAAGCTCGTAGGTTATCCTTTGACGTAATCAACCTTGATGTGATTCTATGCTAGAAATGGTTAGAGTGAAGTTTGAGTACTTTAGAGAGAAGCTTGGTGTTCTTCAAATTGAGGTTCCTTCCAAGGGGAAGTGATGAGTCCAAGAGCCTTTCCCCTGATGGTAGTAGGTGTTTCCTACCATGCCGGTGGATGTAAGTGCTGATGCTTTCTGACATAGTGGCAGGCTGGGCCTCCTATGGTCAGATGTAAGTGATGAGCCTTTCTAACATGGTGACAGGCTGGGCCTCCCATGGTCAGATGTAAGTGCAGAGACTTTCCTCGGATGGTAAATAGTGTGTCCTACCATGCTGGTGGACGTAAGTGCAAATCCTTTCCCCATATTGTAGATGGTGTGCCCTACCATGCCGATAGAAGTAAGTGCTGAGCCTTTCTGACATAGTGGCAGGCTGGGCCTCCTATGGTAATATGTAAGTGCTGAGCCTTTCTGACATGGTGATAGGCTGGGCCTCCCATGGTCAGATGTAAGTGCAGAGACTTTCCTCGGATGGTAAATAGTGTGTCCTACCATGCCGGTGGACGTAAGTGAAAATCCTTTCCCCAGATTGTAGATGGTGTGCCCTACCATACCGATAGAATTAAGTGCATATCCTTTCCTCGAATGGTAGATAGTGTGTCCTACCATGCTGGTGGATTTAAGTGCATATCCTTTTCCCGGATGGTAGATGGTGTGGCCTACCATGCCGGTGAATGTAAGTGCAGAGCCTTTCCCCTATTGGTAGATGGTGTTTCCTACCATGTCGATGGATGTAAGCACAAAGCCTTTCCCTAAATGGTAGATGGTGTGTCCTACCATGCCGATGGATGTAAGTGCAGGGCCTTTTGATAGATGGTAGATGGTGCATCCTACCATGTTGATGGATGTAAGTGCAGAGCCTTTCCCTAGATGGTAGATGGTGTATCCTGCGATGTCAGTGCTGGGCCTTTCTGACACGGTGGGAGTTGAGCCTCTCATGGTAAGATGTAAGCGCTAGGCATTTTCATCATGGTGGCAGACTGGGCCTCCCATGGTAAGATATAAGTGTTGAGACCTACATCCAGCATGAAAAAGGGTTGGCTCTGTAGAACTTCCTATGACGAGTATAATTGAGAGATAGCACCATTTTCTCTAGATAGCAGGAGCAGTGATGATGATCCAAATTTGATGATGATCTAGCTTTGATGATGATCCAGCTTTTGATCCAACTTTGACGATGATCCAGTGATCAAGACTTGTGCTGATGAATTGTGTCAAGAGAATACCTTCCTAGTTAAGAGGGAGTGTTGATGTATTTGTAACTTTAGAATGTATTCACTTGTATATTTCTTATTGTATTTCATTATGCCCCGACATAGATGTTTGTTCCTCTGATCGAGAGAGTCATTCATATAATAAAGTCATGTAAAGTCATTGGGGTCAACCCTTCGTTGTAAGTCGGGGAAATAGTCCCCACAATTGAGTTGAGGTTAACCCTACGTTATAAGTCAGGGAAATAGTCCCCACAGTTGAGGGGTATCAGGGTTATTAGACTCTCCTAGTGAGGTTGGCCCTATAAGAGTAAAATTCAAGTGGAAAACAAGTATAAATAGAGAGTGAGACTCTCTATTTGGAACACACACTCACTCAACAGTAACGAATGAGTGAGAGAGGAGTAGCTCGCACTAGTGAGAGAGAGAAAAACTGGTGGAGATCATATTTGTGTTTTTGAGTTTTACTTTTTCTTTTGGTGCTCATTCTATCTCTAAGGAAGTTGGGGGGTTTTCTCCTTTATGGTTTCCCCAAGGAAAATTCTTTGTGTCTCTTGTCTCTTGTGATTATTGCTGAACATGTTATTCTCTCAGATAAGATCCTAGATCATATTGATTAAATGATAAAAATATAACAGGATTTAGGTTGCAAATGATTAAACTATTCATTAACATCTCCTTATAGGGACTGATAAAAATCCCTCATACAAACAATATCATGCTTTATTTTGAAAAGGTCAAGGAAATGCTCAAAGGCTTGAAGATGTTTCTCATCTATAAAGTTCTCAGATTCTCCATCAAATCTAGGAAGGTACTTGTAATGTTTTGTAGGAAAATCATGAAGGACATGAGGTAGGTGAAGTGGTATACACCGGTTTTGGATATTGGAAGAAACATGACTATGTGGAAAGGATGTAACAATAAATTCGGTATCATGAGGCTCACAATATTGTTTCTTGATGTCATGTGGTTCAAATAAAAGGTCTTGATAAAAATCATATGCACAGGCTGAAGAGATACTTTCAATATGCAAAGAAGGATAAATAGGATTGAATTCATGGTTTTGTTTGGAGTGCAATAAGCAATGAGAGATTCTATTGAATAACTTAGGAAAGGATAAAAAAAAATTACAAGAAAAGATAAGATTTCTTAGAGAAAACTAAAACTTAAGTACCTTATATTTTCATCATGCCTTTCCATGTCTTTAAAATGAGCTCATTTTTCCAGTAGAGTCTACCGGTTCTCTTTGAAAGCTTGATTACTAGATCATGCCGCCAATGGAGTCACTAAAATTTGGATTTTTGAAGATGGAGTCGCCAGGTGAAAGATGCACAACCTTATTGATGCTTGACCATTGTTCACCATCAAAAATCAAATATGAAAATCTGTCATTCATACCCAGGGAATATTTGAACCCTCATTTCTCGACAACAACGCCAATATGTTATCACTTAGATTTTCCTTGGGTTGGGTCGAGGAAGCCTTGAGGTAACCACAAAACCAATTTATATTGTATATGACCTAATACAATAAGATATGGATCTATCAATATTACAAGGTTTTCACACTCAAGATATTCAATCAATGATAGTCAGAAGGTCATACTTCTGTTAGAACAAGTTTGTTTTTGTAAAATTTGGCAGGACAATCATGGAGGAGAACTTTGGGCAATGGAGTAAGAAATCAGACCTGAATTGAGTTGCAATAGGTAGGGGTTTGAAACATTCATGGAAAAAGGTAGGGTAGAAAATATTTATTCAGTATTAAGGTATTTGCAGGTTGATTAGAAGACAAAGAAGACAGTCCATCAAACATAGCACCTAGCTAGGGTGAATTTTGTAAAACTTTAGCAGAAAATTGTTTGAAAATGCTTGAAATAATGGACCTAGAGCATCCAAGATGAATTCTAGTCCATAAAAATACTGCTCAAACATGAAAGAAAAGATAAAATGTAGTTATAGACTCGAAGAACAATTAAATAAGAAGATCACTTATTGAAGAAAAATATGGCACAATAATTCTCTGCCATGGAAACTTCAACCTTCCATCTCTGTAATTTTATTCATATACTGAAAATGAAAGTCATTACAATGAAGAGCCTCTTTTCTCTTGAAAATACAACCCTATATCTATCAAATACATTTAAATATAACCTCTACCTAGTCTTAAATTTGAAACCTAACTAAACTCTAAAAATATAAACAGTTACAAACGATTTGCTTCATTCCAGGAAGCAGACTACTGAAAACTATGATTAAAATATCTACCTTCATATATGAAATGGTGACAAATGTGTGAAATATGAGAGATTTTTCTGTAATTGAGCATGTTCCCAACAACAGCCATGTCTTAATTTTTCTATATTCCCCTCGATATCCTCGGAATATGATTTTGAATTTGATGACTCAGACAGGATTGTGAATTTATGAAAAAATACCATGTGAAGATCTATTCAATTCTCTTAAACCATAATACATGTATAAAAATTAAGAGAGTTTATTGTATATTGGCTAGTACTCTTGGTTTCTAAAATTTCTTCTTTATTTTGTGAAAACAACTCTATGAATTCAATGACTAAAACATTCATTTTCATAAAACTTTTCCTGCCTGCTACAATTTATATATGATACTGAGTTTGTGTGGATACTCTTGATGCTAGATAACTATGAATTTATCGCTTACTGTATCTCTCCAAAGCATGCCTTGCCTCCCACCAGGGTTGGAATTTCAAATGGTGGACACCCGTCAAAATTGTAGGTAACAATCAAAATCTGAAAGGTTTTCTATATTCTAAGCCAGATTTTGATGGTCTCCATTAAATCTTAGCTGTATTTGACGGGTAAATTGACCCATGACGGGCACTTACTCGTCAAATTCCATCCCTGCCTCCCACCGAAGAAAATCGCTCAAATCATAACAATGAGGTGCAATATCAATGAGCCACTCTCCATGACCATCTATGACAGTGCGAATGAAATTCTTACTTGTCGACACATATTCACTGTATATAACAAATTTTGGCTTGTAACCAAGACAATTAGAAAGATATAAATGGACTATCCAATTGTGTATAACTGCTAGATATTGGCCTGTATGCTCCATGTGAGCTGCATGCACGAAATACCGTGTAAACATTTCCTTCTGTATATTCTCATGAATTTGAAATCAGTGCTGCACTCCTACAATAAATTCTTTAAATTCTTACCAAGAGCAAGGTCAACAATCTCAGCTGTAACTGCCACATCATACCCACCAGAAAATCCTCCTAGTATTCGTGAAGGTACACCTGGATTAGTTGGAATTCCATAATGTTTATTTTATTAGTTGGTGAAAATAATTCTTCTCATCCCACATTAAGTTAAACCAACAGTATTCCCCCCGCTAGAAACCTTCATGACCATTGATCTTGTTTGCAGATACAACATCGCAGTGCCGGCCTTCGCTGTCCGAAGGCTATCTGCAGTGTCTGTAATGTATCTGACAATAATAATAACAATTGTGATCTCTGTGTACATCGTCCTCATTTCGTGCTTAAGTCGTTTAATTAAGAGGGAATTGTTTGATATCATTGCTACATCCACAAAATTAGAAGAATGTCATATTGCTGATCGATCGCTGGCGAGTTGGTATCAGAGCCATGCAGTAAAGAAGAGCCGAGTCACAGTAATTTTGCAATTTTACTGTAAGCTATCTGCACAGTTCTTTACTGTTCTTTACACTGTTGATGTATGTCTAAAAGTAATACCTTGTAGGCAAGCGGAAATGGTTTGCTGAGGAAATTGAGGATAATCCTAAGGGTTTTCTAAGAGGTCTGTTTAGGGTAATAGCTGTTGGTGAAGGCATCATAAATTCCGTTGTTTTGACCTATGTGAGTCTGAGCCCTTTAGAAATGGATCCCTCAATGGATATTACTTCTCACAGTATTCTAGACTGGCAGCAGGATGAAAACGGTGAAGTATCTCTCGCAGAAATACGTTCATCTTTCGCAGAATGCTCCTCTTCTGACCCATCTTCTTCTATAATTCACATTGATCAAAATAATCCTTCAGCTGACTGGGAATTACCTACTATACTTCCCAGAGATGTCTATAAATTATCTTGTTGGGAATATCTTGCTTGTTCTCAAATACGTGTTTCTTCTGTTGATATATCGTTTACTGATTCTCAAGAACCTGTTCATATTAATCTGTTGGATCGTACTCAAATAGATTGGGCTAAGAAATATCATTATAAATATGTGCATCTTGGTGCAATCCGTCTTGGCCTTGGTCCTCTTGTCTGTCCATATCTTCTAGTTTCTTATTTTTGTGTTGATATAGATACTCGTTACACTGACTTTGCAAACGCTATCATTGGCGGTTTTACCGCTCCTCTTCACAATGGTCCAGCCTTTGGTACCATTTTTCCTAAGTATTCTATAAGCCTAGATGACCCACACATCTATGAATTGTTGAAAGCTTACATTCTTCCTCAAGGTTTTCGTATGATGAATGGTTCCCGGATCATACAAATCAAGAGTCTTGTCTGTGTCAGATTTGGCAAGGACACCCTTCCTCCACTACAGAAACGCGTCCATCAGAGTTCGCACCTGCTTAGCGTGGTGGAACAAGACAGATCCAAACAAGCTCAACCAGTTACTTTCGACTGGACAACAATAAAGTATCCCCAGCAATGGGAGATCAAATACAATGAGCTTAGAAATATAGAAGCTGCACAGAATGCCTTAACAACTAAACCTCTGCAGTTTGACAGACAAACCAATTCATTCAGATATACTGATCCTGATCTTGCCCCTGCAACTTCTTTTTCTCCTCTCCTCAGATCTTCCTCTGTTTCGAATAATAGAAGGATTCCTCCATCCAATCCTTCCTCTTCTTCCGAATCTTCCTTTTCAGGTCTTTCTGAGTATGAACATCGCGTACAACATAAAGAATGTCCTTCTTGTAGAAAGACAATACAAAAACTACAGCATTACCAGAAAAAGCCTAGCCTAGGTATGTTTTCATACACCTTACCTAGAGAAAACAGCGCCATGGAAACAACAAACAGTCAAGGAAACAGGTCTTACTATCTAGGTAGGAACCTACTAGACACTCCCTTCAGATAGTTCTCAGCTGATGGGAAGATAAAGAAAGAATTTCTTCCTCACAAATCCTCCAGAGCAGACGAATCTGTTTTCGATGAAATTAAGCTTGCAAACTGGGGAAATTCTCAGCACCTCTTGACTGCCAAGAATCTAGAGGACATAGCTCTATATTTGATCAAAGTAAGAAGCGCTTTGATTGAAGAAAAAGAACAAATTTCTGCTGTAGAAGCCAAATTAGGTATGATAGATCACCTGCTATCAGACACAGAAGAAATAAAGACTGCTATTACCAAAGCAGTAGAAAAGACTGACCCGAGACTCCAGAACATTGAAGAACTCTTGTCTCAGAGTGATAAATTGAAGAAAAAATCTCCAGAAGTCAGTCCTATGGCTTTGTCCTTAGCCATTCAAGGATTTGCAAAAAAGAATCCCATTACTCCTCAACTCGAGCGGAGCTTATCCTTCAGGATGTTCAATATCCCTAAAGAAGAAGATAGCAGACCAGAATTTAATTTTGGTCGTGATGAAGCCGAATATGAATATTTAAAAGATTGGGTAGGATTTATGAAAGATTTAAAGCCTGCACTTGAGCCGAAATACCTGCATATGCTGTCTACAGGACACCTGATCAAATCTGAGCCAAATCAGCCTGAAACTGATATAGCGATGCCCTCTACCTCTTCTGCCTCAGCTGGCCCTCGATTTAACACTAACTTTGGTGTTACCTCGATGAACCACCTAATAGCCCAAACGCCTGAACATCCTGTCTTGAACATTGGATTCCAAAAGCGGGAAGAAATTAAAACAGCCCTCCAATTAATCCAGAATTGGACTATTGCACAAATAACCAAAGATGCTTCCCTTACAGGGTTATATTTGGAAAATCTGATTATCGCTGGTTTATCCGGTTTAGCTGTAGAATGGTGGGGACACCTTCCCATAGAGGCTAAAACAGAGATGCTTGCTGAAAATGATGCAGACCAGCAAGTATTAAAGGTTCTCACCAAGCAGTTCTATGGTGAGGATCATGGAGATCAAACTGAGCATTTTGCATCTCAATTTATGACAGCCCGATTATGCAATCTGTCCCAAGCAGAAGAATACTTTTTCTATATGCAGAAGTTGCTCATTTCAACTGGCAAATCCAATGACCCAGCCTACCTCAAGCATTACCTGCGAAGTTTCCCAGGTCATGTTCCCGATGCTGTAGAAAAGTTTATGAAAGATAAAGGCTTGAGTTATCAAAATCTTTCTATAGCACAGCTTCATCAGTACATACTTGAAACATGGCAATAGCACTGTCTTGCTAAAAGAGTTGACAAGGATTTCAAGCGGCATCAGGATATGTTCACTCCATCCTTTTGTAAGAATGTCGCTCAGCTACCAGATTGGGGTTGTGGTGCACACAATCGTGGGCATTTACAGTATTCCTGTAAATGTCATTCAAAGAAAAGGAAAAAAGGGTTTTATTCTAGCGAACCATGATACCGTTATCCCGATAAACCCTTACATTACTCCAGAAAGCATAAATCCAGATTCTAGAATCCTTACTCTAAGAAGAAATCTCCTCGAAAATTCCTCAAGTGTCGCTCTTCCCGAGCAGATTCTAAAGCTTGCTTCCTATGTGGTAAATATAGACATTGGGCAAACAAGTGTCCCAAGAGGCAATCCAAGCCTAAGCTTGCAGCTTTCTGTGATAATCTAGATCCTCTATGGTGGGATAGACCAGATGATGATGAATCACCATCCAGAGAATGTGTATATCTTCCTTCCGAAGATTCTAATTCATCCAGTGAATCAGATCCTGACTTTCAGCCTGCACTCAACAAATTTGCTCCACCTTCCTCTTCCTCCGAGTCAGACTCTGACACTGAAGCAAATTTGGGGGGGTATAATGTGCCAGAATTCAGCTTTTCATTAAATATGTTTTCTCTTGATATGTTTTCCCTGTCTAAGAAGCAGGAAATAGAAAAAGAAGTAGCTGCCTTAGATCTAAGAATCTCTGAGCTTGAACCATACCAGTTTCAGGAACGAGGAACTCTCAGAGAAATAAAGAAGAGTTTTCTCAGACAGCTTGAGCAAAGCAAAGGGAAAAAGAAGATTGAGTATGAAACTTCTGTTTCTTATAGTCTTGCAGAGTTATACCGTAACTATCCAGAAGGACATAAAGATCACCAGAGTTTCAGAATAAGCAGAGAAGCAAAGCTGAGATCTGAAATAAAAGCAAAACAAGCACAGCTGAAGCAGCTATGTAAAGAGATTGAAGATTTGAAGAGTGAAGTGAAGATCATACAAATGGAAATATATCAGTCTTCAGACGATGATCTCAGTAAGCACTATGAGAGTGCCCTCGGCACTGAATGCATAGATCGGAAAAGAGAAGAGTCTCCTGAATAGTCTCCTCCCTCCTCTCCTCCTCCCTAGCCTATCAGTCTGTCTATGCTCTCAGGTCCGAAATTGTATATTCCTGTAACCTTCCATCCTTGTGAATATAAGCCATATATTCTAAGTTGCTTGATAGATTCAGGTTGTCAGGTTAATTTAGCCCATGGATCTGCTATTCCTCATTTCTATTGGGAAAAGACTATTGATGGTAGAACTGCCATTAATGGAAATCCTATTGCCCTAAAAGCAAAAGCAGAGCTCTCTGTATATTTTGGTAACATTCATAAGAACCTGACTGTATATATAGAATGGATGATCTAAGTGAAGATGTTGTCTTAGGATCTGACTGGTTGCATGAAGTTAATCCTTATCTTGCACATCACCAGAAGCGCACCTTCACCTGTATGTTAAATAATAAGCCAGTTGTTTTGCCTCTTTCTTTTAGATCCATCCCTCGATGCCAGATAACTGAGCTCCCGCCTGTACAGCCTTCTAGTAGAGCCCAGTTAATGAAGATGGAAAGATGTAAATTTTTCTCAGAAATCCATGGTGAAAAGGAGTTAAAAGATATCTCTGAGAAACTGAGAAAAGATTGCTGCTCAGACAGTCCGAATGCATTTTGGACTAGGGAAAAGTATTTTGTTGAGCTACCTTATGACCCTCAGCAGAAGATTAAACCTATGAAAGCCTCTGCAGCTTTGATATCTCCCACAAAAGTTCAGTTCTGTGATGCAGAGATTAAAGATCTCCTGAAGAAAGGTTTAATCGAGCCAGCAAAGAGCTCTTGGGCATGCAGAGCCTTTGTTGTCAATAAGCACTCTGAGCAGAAGAGAGGAAAGCCACGCTTGGTTGTCAATTACAAGCCGCCAAACACAGCTTTATAGAAGGTTAGGTATCCTCTTCCTAACAAAGGCAGTCTGTTGCAAAGAATCATAGGTTGCACGATATTCAACAAATTTGATCTAAAGTCTGGTTTTTACCAGATAGGCATAAAAGCTGAAGATCGTTTCAAGACAGCATTTGTTGTACCCTGAGGACAATATCAATGGAAAGTGATTCCTTTTGGCATAAACAATGCACCATCTGAGTTCCATAAAAGAATGGAGGACATATTCAGAGATTACAGTTGGGCATTGGTTTATATAGATGATATACTCATATGTTCTAAGAGTCTGCAAGAACATCAGAAACATCTGCAGAAATTCTATGAGTTGGTTTTCAAACATGGGTTAGTTTTGTCTGAGCCTAAAATGGAAATTGGAAAGAATGAGACTGAGTTTCTTGGATTTAAGATCCAGAAAGGTCAAGTTGTGCTTCAAGAGCATGTTTTATGTTGTTTCAGTAAATTTCCAGATGTAATTTTAGACAAAACCCAGTTGCAGAGATTCCTCGAATCTCTGAATTATATTCGGCCTTTCTATAAAGGTCAAGCAACTGACATCCTTGTTTTGCAGCAATGTCTAAAGAAGAATCGACCTAAGTGGTCAGCTGACATGTCTGCAGCAGTCCAAAAAATCAAGCAGAAAGTCTTAAGACTGCCGCCGCTCTCCCTACCTACCGGAAATGGCCAGTTGATTGTTGAAACAGATGCCTCATCTTCAACTTGGGGTGGTGTTCTTTTGGAAGCCATAGATGGTATAGAGAATGTTTGTGGCTATGGTTCTGGTTCGTTTAAAAATGTAGAACTTAACTACCCATCAAGCCACAAAGAGATTTTGGCTGTTAAGAAAATAGTCCAGCACTTCATTCTGTTCCTTAAGCGTGTCAAGTTCATCATCCGAACAGACTTGAAGATAATGCCTGACATCTTTAAAAATGATAGTCTAATGGCTGAAAATAGCAGTAGAATTTTGAAATGGTTTTCTTGGTTAAGCAGTTTTGATTATGAGATTGTTTAGAAACCAGGATATCTTAATTGTTTGGCTGACATGTTAACCAGAGAGTCAGCTCAGAAGCATCCAGTAGCATTAAAGATGTATTCCGCCGGAAGTTCCAGTTCGGGAGCCGAGAAGAACCAGAAAGATGAAAAAGGCAAAGCTCCCATGACTACTGCAGAAGTAGTCGCAGAAGAAGAACGAAGAAGAAGAGAGAAGAAGCTACCCGTGAAGAGCTTATTGAGAAAGAAGGATTGTTTATCCTTCCCTAGGATAATACCTTACCTAAAGAAGTAAGGATTCAGACTCTATAATATGCTTCTGTTGACGAAGCAAAAAGATTCTTGCAATTAACGCTCATCAAGAATATCCAGTCTTCTCCCTTAAAGCTGAACATCCTTGAATGCTGGGAGAAAGAAGCATTCCATAGCTTTGCTAATGCATATCCTAAGATTATGGATTGTCGTGAAGTTTTCCTTAATGAAGACCATGAAGGAGCGAAGCATATTGATATGCGTGATGGCCAACTCAGGTGGACATCATACAATTTAATCCTTCAGTATTGCAGAGAACATGGCAGCATTATCATCTGCACTGACCCTGCCAATATTCGCTATAACACCAGTTGGACTGGATGGACTGATATATTCCTGGACACTTTCTGTCGACGAAAAGATTGGGAGAACAGAAGGGAAAATTTCATATATCATCTTAAAGCAGATATGGAAATTGCTGACCAAGAGCATCAGTGGTTTAAGTTTAAACTACATCACGAAGGAGGATCCTATAAACCACTGGAACACCGTATCTATACTAGACAGAAGTTTATCAGAAGAAGTATAGAAGGTGAGCATATTGACTCCAGAGTTACTACAAGAGAAATCCCGCTGGACTACAGAGTTGAGTCTCACTTCCGTGGTGAGTTCATATGTGAGCCTAACCTACTGTTTAAAGGCTTAGATGTTGAACGGTGCTTCAGTCCGTTCCTTTATCCGCCAGCTCCTGCTCCACCCGTTAGACCACCTTTAGATGAAGACGCCTTGTTTGGTTATGATGGTTATGATGATGGCTTCGATGATTCGGAGGTTTGGTAAATGTTACAAGGGCGCGATCCATATGACTGAACAGAAGCAGCGATGGGCCCTTATGAAGGCTGAGTCAGCCAGCTTTGTCCGACATTGTTTTCAATGTGGGCCAGATGAATGCTCCACGTATGTAATAGTCTAGGAATAAACTGCCATGGGCCAGTTATGCTCCACTGTGTACTTTGTGTCTTAGTCTGTCGGCCATGACAAAAGATTTTGGGTCCCCATAATGCCAAAAGCTAATTAAGGGACGAGATAACGACAGTGGCTGTCCCCACTTGTCGCCCCGGATGATTCGGTTTTGACCTGTAGGTGTAGGTTTTGGTAACCGGATCTACCGATTGACCTATTACTGTCAGTCGATGCCTACCGGATCACCGGTAGAAGATTGTATAAATAAAGGCCCTGAGCCTCATTTCATTCATAGCGAGTTGTGAGTCACATGAGCAAGTAGTCCGCTCTACAATTCTAGTGTCTGCGAGTTGTGTCTGAGTCTTGAGCAAGTAGTCCACTCGACTCCTAAGTCTAGAGTCTGTAATAAGCATAGTATGCTCTGCTAGTTGGATTTTAAGCTATAACATAGCATCAGAACTGCTCTAGGAGTTCTTATGTAACAGACTGAGTATGCTCTACAAGTTGGCTCTCGAGCTATAACATTGCATCAGAAAAGCTCTGAGTGTTGTAGATCTGTGTCTGTAAATCAAGTCTATGCTCTGAGACTTGCCCATGTGGTATAAGATCTTATCAGAAGCTTGATCTAGGTGTTGTCTGTTATCGCAGTGCCGACCTTCACTGTCTGAAGGCTATCTACAGTGTCTGTAATGTATCTGACAGTAATAATAACAATTGTGATCTCTGTGTGCATTACATGGTACATCTAGTTTTGGCACGCCAGCTTCAGGTTCACAGGTGACTGGGGATTCTAGCTCTGGTAGTTCTTAAGATTAGGATACGCCAGTGTGGGAAGAATGTTCAGGGAAGAAGAAGCCTAAGTGGCTTCAGGAGACCTTAAAGGATGTTTTAAAGGATGGGACACCCAATGACAAGATGAGAGCCATCATGATGCTTCCTAAAAAGTGATGAAATGGAAGATACACTAGATGGATGACAAGGCTACTTTATTGAATGGTGTAGTGGAAGAGGAAGTGTATGTGGAGAAATCACTTGGTTTTGAGACACATGACAGGGAGACTCATGTGTGTAAATTGAAGAAAGCCCTGTATGATTTGAAACAGGCACCTAGGACATGGTACGACAGAATTGATAGTTTCTTATCTAGTTTTGGATTTACAAAGAGTAAAGCAGATTCCAACCTCTACTACAAGGTTGAAGATAGTAACCCAGTGATACTCCTACTGTATGTAGATGATCTGTTTGTAACAGTTATGGATGGGTTTATTACTGATACAAAGAGGAAGCTTGCTGCTGAGTTCAAGATGAAGGACTTAGGTATGAAACACTATTTCCTAGGCATGGAGGTGTGGCATAATGCAGATGGAATTTCCTTGGGACAAGGGAAGTATATGTGGTAGAGATCCTGAAGAGATTCAAGATGATAAATTGCAAGGCCATGACCACACCTATGGCATCGAACCTGAAGCTACTGAGTGATGCTTCATTAGAAACAATTGATGCTACGATGTATTGTCAGATGATTGGGTCCTTGATGTACTTGAGGAATACGAGACCAGCTATTTTCTTTGATGTGAACACCTTGATCAAGTTCCTGACAGATCCGAGACATGTTCACTTGATTGCTGCAAAGCATATTCTGTGGCACCTGAAGGGTACAATTGATTATGGGCTCAAGTATGAGGCGAATTGGAAGATTAATCTGGAAGGTCATGTTGATTTCAAGCAGTGCCATCGATAGGAAGAGCACTTCAGGGTGTTGCTTCAGTATGGGATTAGGTGTGATCTCTTGGTTTAGTACGAAACAGTCTTGCGTGGCACTGAGTACAGCTGAAGTAGAGTATGTCACAGCTTGTTTAGCTAGTTGTGAGGTAGTATGGCTGAGGAAGCTACTGTCTGATTTATTTGATCTCCAGTTGGATGCTACTTGTATATATTGTGACAACCAGAGTTGTGTGAATTTTTTTGAGAACCCGGTGTTCCATGGAAAGTCGAAGCATATTGAGATCAAATATCACTATATTGGGGATATGGTGTAGAGGGGAGCAGTGAAACTCAAGTATGTTGCGATGGACGAACAGATAGCTGATGTGTTGACTAAACCATTAGCCAGAGTGAAGTTTGATTACTTTAGGGAGAAGCTTGGTGTTCTCCAGATCTAGGTTCCCTCCAAGGGGAAGTGATGAGTCCATGGGCCATTCTGACATGGTGACAGGATTGGTTCCTTCCATGGTTAGATGTAAGGCCTGAGCCATTCTGTCATGGTAAGAGGATTGGTTCCTTCCATGGTCAGATGTAAGTGTTGAGCCATTCTAAGGTGACTATGAGATGTGTTCTCACACGATCAGATATAAGCGCTAAATGCCATTCTCTGAATGGAGGCACCTAGTCAGTTACCAGGAATACTCAGCCTAGAGCTGAGGGCCTATCTGATGTGATTGAGGGATGTGTTCCCACATGATCAGATATAAGCGCTGAATTCCATTCTCTAGGAGAATGGAGGCACCTGGTCTGTTACGAGGAATCCTTAGCCTAGGGATGAGATCCATTCTGATGTGACTGTGGGATTGGTTCCCACATGATCAGATGTAAGTGCAGAGCCTTTCAAAAAATGATAGTAGGTGTGTCCTATCATGCTGATGATTGTAAGTGCCGAGCCTTTTCATATATGGTAGTAGGTGTGTCCTACCATGCTGGCGATTGTAAGCGCTGTGCCTTTCCACAGATGATAATAGGTGTGTTCTATCATGCTGGTAGTTGTAAGTGCCGAGTCTTTCCACAGATGATAGTAGGTGTGCCCTATCATGCTGGTGGTTGTGAGTGCCATGCCTTTTCACAGATGGTAGTAGGTGTGTTCTACCATGCTAGTGATTGTAAGTGCTGTGCCTTTTCACAGATGGTAGTAGGTGTATCCTACCATGTTGGTGATTGTAAGTGTAGCACCTTTTCATAGATGATAGTAGGTGTGTCCTATCATGATGGTGAATGTAAGTGTTGTGCCTTTCTAACATGGTTCTTAGATGTGTTCCTCCCATGGTCAGATGTGAGTATTGGGCGTGTCTTTTTGACATGGTGTTGGATGTGTTCATCTCAGGGTTAGATGTAAGTGCAAGGTGGGCCATTCTGACTTAAGGTCACATATAAGCACTGAAGAAGACCTACATGGAGGCTAGGCCTACAACTAGCATGAAAAAGGGCCAGCTTTGTAGAAATTGATATGACGAGAAGAATCAAGAGGTAGCACCAGTGATGATGACCCAGTGATGATCCAAATCGAGTGATGATGATCCAACAATGATGATCCAGATTGAGTGATGATTTAGATCCAGTGGTGATGATCCAGATCGAGTGATGATCCAAATATAGATGAAGATGACTTGAAGATGAAGATGAAGAGAATTCGATGATTATCCAGATGAAACATAGAAGAAGACTTGTGTTGATAAATTGTGTTGAGAGAAAACCTTCCTAGTTAAGAGGGAGTGTTGATGTAATTGTAACTTCGAAATGTATTCACTTGTATGTCTTATGTATTGTACCTCGATGTTTATCCCAAGAAGTGTTTGTAATGTATTTGAGTCATGTCATGCCCCGATGTTCCTATCGGGAGATTCAATAATGTAAACAAGTCATGTAAAGTCATTGTGGGTAATCCTCCTATTGATCAAGGGTTAAAGTACCCGCAGGCGGACCTAGTGAGTTATTGTCAAGTCAGGAATTAGTATAAATAGAGAGTGAGCCTCTCTATTTATCACACATTCACTCACACTCAATTGTAGTGCATAACTGAGAGAGAAGAAGTTGTTGGGACAAGAGAGAGAGAGAGACTACTACTATCAAGAGATAATCTTACTGTTTTTGGGGTTTTGCTTTTGGTGCTGATTCTATCTCAGAGGAAGTTGTAGGGTTTTCTCCCTTATGGTTTCCCTGAGGAAAAACTTTGTGTTCATTGTCTCTTATGTTTGATTACTGTATGTGTTATTATCTCAGTTAAATATCCTAAGATAATGCTAGCTTGAATGATAAAAATATAACAACATCAGAATAAGTCAGACTACCAAATATATGAAAATGGCCAACTTTAGGCTTCTTGCCTGAAAAGCACTCCTCAGGTGTCATATTCCCCACTGCCCGATGGGGACCCTTGTTCTAAAGATATACAATGGTGCTGCAAGCGTTAGCCCAGAGAAAGAAAGGAAGCGGCTGGTCATGTAACATAGCTAGGGTTGCTCCAACAATGGAGTTTTTCTTCCTCTCTGCTACTCCATTATGCTCTGGAGTATACAGAACTGTTAACTATCTCCTGATCCCCTCCTGTCTACAAAATCCATCAAAATACTTGGAGGTATACTCACCCCTGTTATCCGACCTCAAGACTCGGATCTTCCTCCCTATTTGGTTCTCCACAAGAGCTTTGAACTCTTGGAACCTCTAAAAGACTTCCTCAGACTTCTTTCTCTTCAGAAATTAGATCCAGGTCTTCCTGGAATGGTCATCAATGAATGTCACATAATACTCCTATCCTCTCAAGGACACAAAAGACATAGGTCTGCATAATTATGAATGTATCAAGTTAAGAGTAGCAACTCACCTGCTATCACTGCTCGAAAAAGCAGTCTTGGTGTAATTTCCCAAAGCACACCCCCTGCACACATCACTCTGCCTTGTGCTGAACTCTGATAAAGCTATCACCATGCACCTCAACAACCCCAATAATGGATGATGCAAGTGAACCATCCTCCTATGCCAAAGCTCACACAACTCACTGCTGCTGCTATGTGCAAAAGCATGTTTCGGCTGAAACAAGAACCTATACAGTTTCCCACATCTCACTCCAATGGAAACTGAAGCAGATGGTCCTGTAGTCTTGGGAAACATATGCATGTGTCCATCAATGAAAGACACCCCAAGAACCTGATCCTCGATTGTGGAAACTGACACTAGGTTCTTCTTTAGCCTAGGCACATGCAATACATTCTGCAATACCATGGGACTCATGGACTCCCTCTAAAATGTAATAGTCCCATGTCCAACTACACTGACTACTGAGTCATCTCCCAACACAACCTCTACATCTATATCTTCCTGTGAAAGCTTGAAGAACATCTCACAAGCACTTGTCATATGGCTCGAGGATCCGCTATCTATGTACCAAGTGCTAGAAGTAGATGCATTGTAAGAATGGTCTGTCACACAGGAAAAATCCCTCTGTCTGTCAACATCCACATTGGTGAGAATGGATGCCCTCTCTCTCTCTCTCAATATGCCCAGTGCATAGTGAAAAATCACTCTGAAATATAGATGCAAAATCATCGATCTCAGCTGAAGCGGCTGTCTGCTACTTCTTCTTATTCTTGTTCGGACACGTAGAAACATAGTGTCCCATCTTGTGACATGCAAAGAAATTCACAATATTCATATCCTTCTTCTTCCCATCCTACTGCTACTTGGCCCCACCCTTCATGGGACCCTTCTTGTTCTTCTTCTTCCCCTTCGCTGTCAATGCCACATCCTCCTCATCCCCTCTACTAGTAGAGCCACTGCATTGCAAGAAACCCTCCGAGTCTCCTCCTGAACAAAGTCATCACATACTCTATCCCAATATGGTACCACCAAACCTTGAACAAACACATCCCAAGGTGCATTCACCCCATTCAGGGCTGTTTGCACTAACTCGAGAGCATCAATGGCCACCCCAATAGCTGCAAGCTCATCTATCACCTGAGATATCCTAGTAAGATAAGTCATATATGCCTCTCCTTTGACCATATTGACGTTCTTGAGCTTCTCTCTAAGTACCATCTTCCTGTTTTCATTAGTAAAAGCAAATAAACCGGTCAAAGCAGTCCACATTTCATGCACGTGATCCTTCGCTGAAATGTGAGGAATAACATGGTCTTTAACAACATCTAAGATTATCCTCATGGATTTCATATCCTTCTTATTAAAGGCTACAAGTAATTTTGCATCAGTAGAAGGAGGAATAGTAATGGAATTTGCTGTAGTGTTTCTAACTACTTCCTCCCACAACTCATTCTCCCTCAGCACAAGTAAAATTTGGGCTTTCCATGAGACAAAGTTCACTGCCCCATCCAAACTATCCTAAGTTCTCAACCCCACAGAAGTCATTTTCTCAAAGTACAAGTTTCAACAAAATGTACAACTGTCACAAAGGTTTTTCTGAATTTTGGAAATGACTATTTCACTGCTAAAATTTAATTTTCAGCCACAACCTGCTCTGATACCTGTAGATTTTTCACTAGTTTTCAGCCACCGGTTTCAAGTAAAATTTATATCACTATTTATGACATTCTCAGAAAAATAAAGTGCTAGGAATAAACAAAAAATTTTCAG
Organism: Pseudotsuga menziesii; assembly: GCA_001517045.1. NCBI lineage: Eukaryota > Viridiplantae > Streptophyta > Pinopsida > Pinales > Pinaceae > Pseudotsuga > Pseudotsuga menziesii. The sequence goes on along the minus strand of LPNX010356898.1, from coordinate 25,974 downwards.
ATTTAAAACACTGCTGTAAACAATCTTTTTAGTGATAGGAAATAAAAATCAGCATGCCATTTAATCACATAGAACACTAGGATTTTTGGCCAGTGGCCCTGGAAAAACCCACTAGGGGAAAACCAGTCAGAGGGAGAGTATTTTTAGTTTTCAGGAGAAGTTTATCATTTACATCAATAGACAGAAAATATCAAACCTACTTATCTCAACCTCAAAGATAAATTTCTATCTCGATTTGGATGTCGAGCAACAAAAATCAAACTCTGTTTTTTTTTCTATTTTGATAGTTGATGTGTTGACTAAGCCATTAGCCAGAGTGAAGTTTGAGTACTTCATGGAGAAGCTTGGTGTTCTCCAGATCAAGGTTCCCTCCAAGGGGAAGTGATGAGTCCGTGGGCCATTCTGACATGGTGAGAGGATTGGTTCCTTCCATGGTTAGATGTAAGGGCTGAGCCATTCTGTCATGGTGAGAGGAGTGGTTCCTTCTATGGTCAGATGTAAGTGTTGAGCCATTTTGAGGTGACTGTGAGACGTGTTCTCACATGATCAGATATAAGCGCTAAATTCCATTCTCTGAATGGAGGCACCTAGTCAGCCTAGAGCTGAGGGCCATTCTGATGTGATTGAGGGATGTGTTCCCACATGATTAGATATAAGCACTGAATTCCATTCTCTGGGAGAATGGAGGCACCTATTTTGTTACTAGGAATCCTTAGCCTAGGGATGAGATCCATTCTGATGTGACTATGGGATTAGTTCCCACATGATCAGTTGTAAGTGCAAAGCCTTTTCATAGATGATAGTAGGTGTGTCCTATCATGCTAGTGATTGTAAGTGCTGAGCCTTTTCACAGATGATAGTAGGTGTGTCCTACCATGCTGGTGATTGTAAGTGCTATGCCTTTCCATAGATGATAATAGGTGTGCCCTATCATGCTGGTGGTTGTAAGTGCTGAGCCTTTCCATATATGATAGTAAGTGTGTCCTATCATGCTGGTGGTTGTGAGTGCTGTGCCTTTTCATAGATGGTAGTAGGTGTGTCCTACCATGCTAGTGATTGTAAGTGCTATGCCTTTTCACAGATGGTAGTGGGTGTATCCTACCATGTTGGTGATTGTAAGTGCAGTGCATTTTCACATATGATAGTAGGTGTGTCCTATCATGCTGGTGAATGTAAGTGTTGGGCCTTTCTGACATGGTTCTTATATTTGTTCCTCCCATGGTCAGATGTGAGTATTGGGCATGCCTCTCTGACATGGTGTTGGATGTGTTCCTCTCATGGTCAGATGTAAGTGCAGGGTGGGCCATTCTAACTTAGGGTCAGATATAAGCGCTGAAGAAAACCTACATGGAGGCTAGGCCTACAACCAACATGAAAAAGGGCCGGCTCTATAGAAATTCCTATGATGAGAAGAATCAAGAAAAAGCACCAGTGATGATCTGGATTGAGTGATGATCTAGATCTAGTGATGATGATCCAGCAGTGATGATCCAACAATGATGATCCAGATCGAGTGATGATCTAGATCCACTGGTGATGATCCAGATCGAGTGATGATCCAAATCCAGATGAAGATGACTTGAAGATGAAGATGATGAGAACTCGATGATGATCCAGATGATACATAGAAGAAGACTTGTGTTGATAAATTGCGTTGAGAGAAAACCTTTCTAGTTAAGAGGGAGTGTTGATGTAATTGTAACTTCGAAATGTATTCACTTGTATATCTTATGTATTGTACCTCGATGTTTATTCCAGGGTGTCTATAATGTATTTGAGTGATGTCATGCACTGATGTTCCTATCAGGAGATTCAATAATGTAAACAACTTATGTAAAGTCATTTTGGGTAACCCTCCTATTGATCAAGGGTTAAAGTCCCCGCAGTCGGCCCTAGTGAGTTATTGTCAAGTCAGGAATTAGTATAAATAGAGAGTGAGTCTCTCTATTTATCACACATTCACTCACACTCAGTTGTAGTGCATAACTAAGAGAGAAGAAGTTGCTAGGACAAGAGAGAGAGAGACTACTGCTATCGATAGATCATCTTACTGTTTTTGGGGTTTTGATTTTGGTGCGGATTCTATCTCAGAGGAAGTTGCAGGGTTTTCTCCTTTATGGTTTCCCTGAGGAAAAATTTGTGTTCATTTTCTCTTATGTTTAATTGTTGTACATGTTATTTTTTCAGTTAAATATCCTAAGATAATGGTAGATTGAATGATAAAAATATAACAACATGAGAATAAATCAGACTACCAAATATATGAAAATGGCCAACTTCAGGCTTCTTGCCTGAAAAGAACTCCAAAGGTGTCATATTCCCCACTGCCCAATTGGTACTCCTGTTCTGAAGATATACATCGATGTTGTAAGCGTCAGCCCAGAGAAAGAAAGGAAGTGACTGGTCATGTAACATAGCTCGGGTTGCTCCAATAATGGACCTATTCTTCCTCTCTGCTACTCCATTATGCTCTAGAGTATACAGAAATGTCAATTATCTCCTAATCCCCTCTTGTATTCAAAATCCATCAAACTGCTTGGAGGTATACTCACCCCCATTATCCTATCTCAAGACTTGGATCTTCCTTCCTATTTGGTTCTCCACAAGAGCTTTGAACTCTTGGAACCTTTAAAAGACTTCCTCAGTCTTCTTCCTCTTCAGAAATTAGATCCAGGTCTTCCTAAAATGGTCATAAATGAATGTCACATAATACTCGTATCCTCTCAAGGACATAGAAGACATAGGTTCACATAATTATCAATGTATCAAGTTAAGAGTACCAACTGACCTGTTATCGCTGCTCGAAAAAGAAGTCTTGGTGTACTTTCCCAAAGCACACCCCCTGCACACATCACTCTGCCTTGTGCTGAACTCTGATAAACCTATCACCATGTGCCTCAACAACCCCAAGACTGGATGATGCAAGTGAGCCATCCTCCTATTCCAAAGCTCACACAACTCACTGCTGCTGCTATGTGCTAAAGCATGTTGCGGCTGAAACAAGAGCCTATACAGTTTCCCATATATTTCTCCAATGGAAACTAAAGCAGGTGGCCCTACAGTCTTAGGCAACATATGCACATGTCCATCAATGAAAGACACCCCAATACCCTGATCCTCGATCGTGGAAATCGACACTAGGTTCTTCTTTAGCCCAGGCACATACAATACATCCCGCAATACCATGGGACTCATGGAATCCCTCTAAAATGAAATAGTCCCACGTCCAACTACACTGACTACTGAGTCATCTCCCAACAAAACCTCCACATATGTATCTTCCTATGAAAGCTCGAAGAACATCGCACAAGCACTTGTCATATGGCTCGAGGCTCCGCAATCTATGTACCAAGTGCTAGAAGTAGATGCATCGTAAGAATGGTCTGCCACACAGGAAAAATCACTCTGTCTATCAACATCCGCACTGGTGAGAATGGATGCCCTCTTTCTCTCTCAATATGCCCAGTGCATAGTGAAAAATCACTCTGAAATATAGATGCAAAATCATCGATCTCAGCTGAAGCGACTGTTTGGTACTTCTTCCTCTTCTTGTTCGAAAATTTAGCACCATAGTGTCCCATCTTGTGACATGCAAAGCACTTCACAATGTTCATATCCTTCTTCTTCCCATCCTGCTGTTGCTTGGCCCCACCCTTCTTGTTCTTCTTCTTCCCCTTCACTGTCAATGCCACATCCTCCTCATCCCCTCTACTAGTAGAGCCACTGCACTGCAAGAAACCACTTTGAGTCTCCTCCTGAACAAATTCATCACATACTCTGTCCAATATGGTAAGTTCTCTATGGCCACCAACCCCTGTACAAATACATCCCAAGGTGCAGTCACCCCATTCAGGATTGTCTGCACTAAATTAGGAGCATCAATGGCCACCCCAACAGCTGCAAGCTCATCTATCACCTGAGATATCCTAGAAAGAGAAGTCATACATGCCTATCCTTTGACCATCTTGATGTTCTTCAGCTTCTCTCTAAGTTCCATCTTCCTGTTTTCATTAGTATGAGCAAACAAACCGGTTAAAGCAGTCCACATTTCATTCACATGATGCTTCGCTGAAATGTGAGGAATAACATGGACTTTAACAACATCTAAGATTATCCTCATGGATTTCATATCCTTCTTATTAAAGGCTGCAAGTAATACTGCATTAGTATAAGGAGGAATAGAAAATGGGATTTGCTGTAGTGTTTATAACTACTTCCTCCCACAACTCATTCTCCCTTAGCACAAGTAAAATCCGGGCTTTCCATGAGACAAAGTTCGCTGCCCCATACAACCTATCCTAAGTTATCAATCCCATAGAAGTCATTTTCTCAAAGTACAAGTTTCAACAAAATGTACTACTATGACAAAGGTTTTTCTAAATTCTAGAAATGACTGTTTCACTGCTAAAATTTAATTTTCAGCCACAACCCGCTCTGATACCTGTATATTTTTCACTAGTTTTCAGCCACCAGTTTCAAGTAAAATTTATATCACTGTTTATGACATTCTCAGAAAAATAAAGTGCTAGGAATAAACAAAATTTTTTCAGACTTAAAACACTGTTGTAAACAATCTTTTCAGTGACAGGAAATAAAAATCAGCATGCCATTTAATCACATAGAACACTAGGATTTTTGGTCAATGGCCCTGGAAAAACCCACTAGGGGAAAACCGGTGAGAGAGAGATTATTTTTATTTTCCAGGAGAAGTTTATCATTTACATAAAATACACTAGAAAATATGAAACCAACTTATCTCAACCTCAAAGATAAATTTCTATCTCAATTTGCGTGCTGAGTAGCAAAAATCAAACTCTGTTTTTTTTTCCTGTTTTTTGCCTTGATTTCTATGCCATGGTACGAACTGTACAGACAAACTGTACGGATGGTATAGACCGTATGGACTATACGGACCTTGAAATATGTGCCTAATTTTTTTCCTCAAAAATCATGCCCGCTGCCTTGAAAACTGTACTGTACGGATCAGCAATAAATGCTGCTGGCTTGACCTCGATTTCCATGCCCTCTTTACTGTTGTCCTTTCCCTCGATTTGCGTGTTGCAAAATTTTTCCTCTTTCTTAGGAAGAATGTAAACTTTCTCTCTTCTCTCTCTCAGCTCTCTTCTCACTTCAATATGCAAAAGTGAGGCAAAATGACTTTCCCATGCCTTTTGGAGAAAACCCTAGGGTGAGTCTAATCCAATGGTGGATATTAGATTAGATCAAGGGCTGAAATTAAATGCTCATATTTTATTTCTAAAATATTAATTTCACTCACCCAGTTAAATTGATCAAAAAGTGACTTTAATGCTCTAAAGTCAAATTAAATGCTTTTACTTAAGTCATTTAAAGCAAGGGTCACTTTATGTCCCCTCTCTAAGTGACTAAGGCAGAATTCACTAGGGGAACACTTCCCTAGGTACAAAACTAACAAGGATGCTTGCTAACCATTGATTCTCATGTGTGGTTTTATTACGACTTAAAATTTGACTTAAGTGTTGGATTGAAGAGAATACTAAGCACCTAAAGTTATCATAAAGTCACAAAGGATATCAATGGTGATCTGGTATCAAGAGGAAGAATATAGAAATATTCCAAAGAATTATATGCAGATTAGGTTCTACCTATCACCTGCATCAATTTATTAAGATTTTTTTATAAATATCTCAAATTTGATTTTTTCTAAGGTTGACATTTTTTTGATGGGAGTATATGTCAAGGTTGGTGCATATGAAGCAATTTTAGTGTGGGGCAATTTTTGGAAATGAGTGTTGGTGCAGTGTTTGAATGTCTTAACAATAATTTTAAATCATTAAATAATGAAAAATTTAAATGATAAAGTTAGAAACCTAGTTTTTCGCATTAATGAATTATGTCACAATAATATACATACACATATATAGAGAGAGATTGTAGAAACAATTTTTTGTATGTTTGCAAATTCATCATCTATGTGTAACATGATGTAGTGGCTTGTCAAACAAAGCTAAAACATGTTGAATTTGCTATGGTTTATGCATTTGAAACCATTGTCTTGGTTACTCCAAACCTAGGTTTTAAAAAGGCTCACAATATGAGATATGGAACATAATACATGACATGTGGTGGGATCATTGTTTTTAAATGTGAGTGCGTTCTTTTGAAATTCAAAGTTAATAAATGTGATAAGTTCTTACTAACACTTTCAATTTCACTTCACAAAAATGCATGTATGATTTTGTGCACTTTCTAGTGGTACAAATCATGGAACATTATTGATGACATTAATTGGTGCAAAAAAAAGATCCATCCCTCTAGTGTTGGAATTGTTTTGATCAAAAACACATTAGGCCAACTACACACACCCATAGAAACTAATAATTTTCTTACTATAATGTGCAATATGCTAAGGGAATACTACACCTAATTGGACACTCATAGCTTACTTTCCTACTGATAAATAATGATACCAAGGACAAGGAAAATATTAACTTCTTAATGTGGTCTGAATTGATTAAGGTTGTCTCTCCATTAGGAGGGGATTGAAATTGCAATTGGATAAAAATCAATGGGGTTGAGTCTAATGCCTCATTTTGCATGAGTATCCAATAAATTTTTAAACACATTGACTTCCAAAAGAAAAATTAGTCATTACCATTCCCTTTATGATCAACTTGGAGTGGAATAATAATCCATGAGTAATCTAGGGTGGATAAACCTGAATTCTAGCGAAGAAGGTGCCATTAAAAAATATCAAGTATATCGCTAGATTGTTTCTTTCGTATTTTGATTTTAATAACACAGGGATCCCCTTTCTCCCCCCACCCCAAAATTATGTTTTTATTTGTGTATTTATGAATTATATGTTCGGAGGTGGAACTATTTGCTTGACAACAATTAATTTCAATTATTTAAAATTTAAAATTGCATTAATTATCATTTATTAATGGTATGAAAGTTTTGAGGAAGTTTATTTGTTACTTGTGTACAAATTTGTAATATATGGGACATATTAAGGAAATATTTCCATTGGATCACATGTTACAATAAAGAGGCTAGCCAATTGGCCTAAGGCATTCCTCTCTTCTCTATATATGTTATCTTTAAGTCCTTCATTGGAATTAGAACATAGAGTTTTTGTTATCTCACTTGCTTTACCAATAACCTAACCCTAGTTATTGGGAAGTTTTTCCATTAGGCATCAGACTTAGAATATCTTGTTTCACAAAATGGGTATTGGAATTTTTGTTTTGCCTCCACATTCTTCTCTCTAGCGACACACGTAATATATGTCGCCATAGCGCTGAACGTCAACCACTATAGAAACATTATAGACTAAGCGTCACTATAGCGATGATCATTTGGGACATTTTCATTTTTTTCCAAAATTTTAAACTGTTTTTCCATGAAAATTTCGATTTTAACTTATTCGTGGAAAACTGTCCTGGGACTTTTGAGCCATATGTAGTACCTTGGCAGTTTTATAATATATCAAGGAGAAAAATGTAATACTCTTTGGAAGCTCGATGCCTGGTTGCTTGGGATTTTATGGCATGCTTTGATTGCTGAGTTGGATTGCGTGTTGATGTGGCAGGTCTATGTGTGGTCCCAAATGCTCTTGGTGATGAGCGGTCTTGTACCAAATTTTTTTATAAAAAATAAACTTTGGCTAAAATATAAAAATTTTACTTTAAAGTCAAAATTTACACCTAACCAATGTTTATAAACTTTATTTAAAATAAATAAATTTATGCACCAGCATTGGGTATAAAATGCTCTTTTTCGTTTACTCAAAACCTTTTAAGGTCTTTTTCTTGCAGACCTAGGATTTTTTTTATAAATTGTTCAATGAGAAAATTTTGAAAACCTCCTAATCACCAATGAAAACTCAAATTTTTTAAAGAAATAAGACCAATTTAGGTATAAATAAATTAGTGCTAACACCCCAGAAGTAGAACCAAGACAACTATTTTGTGTGACAAGAGGATTTTGATAACCTCCTGGAACGATTTGAGGCTACATTGATATGGTTCCTTCGACTCTTGATGAAGCCAAAGGGTAAAGTGTAATGTTCTACATATTATTACAACTTTAAAAAAGACTAACCAATGACTCACTTTCTGTAAGTATGATTGAGTTTAAAGGATGTGCTAAGGGTGGATTTACGTGAGAAAATGTGTGATATTCTATTTTTTCAATTTTAACTAAAGTAAGATCATCAATTCTATCTATGTTACGTCAATAATGTGAGAAATTTTTATAATTTATTTGATGTTGTTCTTATCTAGTAACATTTGATTGGGTTTATAAGTAGTTTGTTTCAAAGTCACAAATATGTGGTTCATGTATTTTCCTCCACAATGTAGTGGGGCCATCAAACTTGGGTAACTTTCCTTGCTTCCACCTTGACTGGTGGATCAAGAGGTTAGTCACTCTGAAGTTTAACAAAATATTTTTTTATTAGAGCATATCAAAATACAATCAACTAATCCTAAAGGAAACTAGAATCAACAAAAATCGAAGCGTCCACACATCTAAAAAGTACTAAGATAATAAACAAGCAAAAATATTTCCAAAGAACTAGACTTCAGTGAAAAGATGGATTTATAGGGCCTTCCAAAACTAGTATCTCCCGAGGGACACCATGTCTCAAAAATTACTAAATAGTGAAGTTATGAGAAGCAGTTACATTGTTCTTCAATAAAAAAGGGTGCAAGTGTTATCTCTTGGCTACTCACCCTCCAAAGGAGTTGAAACAACCTTGTTTCTGTCTTAGGTATTGCAAGTGTCCCCCGCTCACACAATCCTTTATGATTCCATAGGAAAAGAAATTATGGTTACCACTTCACAATTGGTGGCCAGGTAGGACACTTGTTAGTCTAGGATAACTCACATAGAATAGATATCTCAAGAAAGTGATGTCACCCTGAGCACTTGTCACTTAATTGAAATAATATAATGTGATTATATCCCACGAAATAAGTAAGAGGGGGGGGGGGCGGGGGGTGTACCACCCTTACTAATTCAGATTTACCTCGTGCTTAACGCATGTGTTAGAAGCGCTTTCCTGGCATGCACTCTTTGCTACTAATGGATTTTATTCTCTTTGATCAATACTAGTTTCAAATTTTTGTGTCCTTGGAGTGTTAAATCTGTGATCTTATCCCAATGCCCTAGCCTAATATATGTTGGTGATATAAAAAATAATCTTTATACTTTTTATATTAAGCATTGATTTTAGGGTAGTTCGCTTAGTTTCGAGGAGTGATGGTGAAATTGGTGGTGTTTGTGACTCAAAATGTTGAACCAATCAAATGCACAACTCTCACTACTCTTTCCTTGATTTCAATGAACTTATATACTATGGAAGAGTAAGAGGTTATTTTGGATCCTTCAAACATGCATATTGCAAAATATATCACTTTTACAAATTTGAAAAAAGAAGTTTTCAATTTTTTAGCAAGGGTTCAAGAGGTTGGCTTCAAACATAGGATTTTTTCAATTTGCTTCAACTATCACTAATTGGAAATGGAAAATGCTTGAATGTTCAATGTTTTTCCTATTTATAATAAGTCTCTTAAACTGATGTTTAAATGTAGGATCATGATTCAATTTGATTTTTTATGACAAGCATTTACACTTGAGATCCAATTCATCTTTCACAAGATTGCTAGAAAGCGCAAGTGAAGAGGATACCCGTGGATCGAAAATATGCTTCAAAACTTCAAAAATTCCTATTACACTTGAGATCCACTTTGTCATTCAAAGGACCGTCTGAAAGCACAAGTGAAAAGGATACTAGTGGCTCGAGCACAACTTATCTTAAGAAACTTGAAAATAACAAAAAAGATCCTCTCATTGTGTTTGAAATGATCTTAAGTGATAGGTCTGTTTTTTGAGAATTTATGTGAATTTTATTTTTAAATGATGGTATGCAAAGTGTCTTAGTTGTGATTTCAAGTTGTGTGGTGGGTTAGAAAATTAATGTGACTTCAAAATTCATGGCCTAATGGTTTGTAAATTGAAACAATGTGTCATGTTCTTTATTTTTTCAACAATTTCCTTATGCAAATATATGACCAAATTATACACAATTTCAAACATTCATGAGTGAAATAAAGGACCTAGATGGTAAATATGTCATAAAATTTCAGATCTAAGCATTCTTTTTCCTAGTTTTTTAAAGAGGTTTCCAAGCTTTCCAAAATTTGAGGGAAAATGTCTATAAATATTAAAAAAATGCTCCTAAAATGTCATAATAGAGCTCAGAAAGTGTTTAGGATGTCAAATAAGTTTCTACAAAGTCTGAAATGAACTCAATCCAAGGCCAAAAATAAGAAAACTCAAAAAATTTCAATCTCAAGTGAAATGCACACCAAACTTTAATATCTTCCAAAAATTCCCAAAAAATTGATCAAGATAGATGAAATTAGACTGCAAAATCAATTTTATGGTTTTATAAGTTTTTTTCTAGCAAAAACAATCACTCAAAACAGACAAGAATTGAGGATTTTATGCCCAAAATACTAGACTCTTTTTCCATACGCGAATTTTCAAAGAATAATTGCGTGTATATAAGGTATACACAACCTATATGTGTTTGACCTGCATGTATATGCACCTATCACCAATGTGACCCACGTATATGAAGAAAATGGAGATCTTGTAAAAAACCTAAAACATTTCAAGCATTTTAACTATGAAAAGGTAGATCTAGGCTGATTTTGACCTCTAGAACTGATCTAAAGCCTTCTAAGACCAAGATAAAGCATGCATAAAAGAATTTAAAAGAAAAAAAACACCCAAACAAGGGGAAACTATCAAGAAAGCTAGTTTTAGGAGAAGAATGCCTTATCTCATAGAGGGGTCACCATTTTATTAGTGGAGAATTCTACAACTGAAGCAATATCATACTCTCCTATTTCTATGGGGTGGGTGAATCCCAATTGACAAGAAACAAATCAATTATCACAATAATATTAATATCTCAACCTTCTTTCATGGAGTTTGATAAGGGGAGGAAGAGAGGAGAATACATCTTTGTATCCTTGATGTTTGATGGAGTCCCTTGATGGCTGTCCTTGCAGCTCCTTGAGTCTCCTTCACATCCGCATATCTCACCACAAAAATTCCTATTATCCTACCAAACTATCTTTAAGAAATATGGTTGATATCTAATTTCCTACCAATTCTACATCAACATGAATCTTTGAAAGGAAAACATTGAACAAGAATTGGGAAGAAGATTGAATTGATTCATAATAGATGAACATGGAGAAATACTTACAACCCTTACAAGTGCCTTCCTTCTCCATAAGCTAGACCTACTCCTCTACCATCCATGCCTTTGATTCCCAAAAGTTTTGTAGTATAAAAGTGATTTCTAGCCCTCAATTCCTCCAACATGCCTTTGCTCTCTAATTTGTCTCCTCTAATTCACCTCATATGCCTTCCTTATATAGGATTGGGATTGTGTACCCAATATCTTAAAAATTAATGTGGGATTAGGTTTTTTGAATATTTTTTATTATTTCCTTCAAAAAACACACTTTACCTAGTTTTTTAGGCATCAAACTTGATTTTCAATATTTCTAGGACAATTAATATCCCATGTTAGGCATTTTTTCCATTGTGTGAGTTATAGGAACTGGGATTTGGCCCTTAAGTAGTCATGGAATTGGCCTCTTTAGAGCCACCTTGTATTCAAACATTTATTCTTTTGTGGAAGCAGTGGTCAAAAGAGAGATTGAAGCTCTCAATTGTTCCAAAATTTTGATATTCATGTTGTAGGCGAAATAGAAATATGTTTTCATAGAAACACTCTCAAGGGTGTTAATTTTATTGTTAACAAATATCATATTCATATCCCTATTAGATCCAAGCGAAGGAAGACGATATGTTGAACCAGTCAAGGAAGAAGTCATAGGAGGATGGGACCATGCATACACCATTTTGAAGGATGATCTCCATCCCACTGTAGAACTGGGATGGTGTAGTTCCATCTCTGCATCATCGGATTCTGATGATACATTGGAAAATTGGCAGAATAGGATGCACGAGGTGTCAATTTGTAAGTGTGGATGAATCACCCAGTCACCATGCTAGGTCAAAACAAAGGTTGTTGAATTACTAACATACAAAGGGTTTCCTAATTTTCCTTATTTCATCGATGAATTTGAAGATAAGGTCTCAGAACCACATAGACTATTGGAATTAGAGGAGGTGCCAAAGGATACTCCAACACGATGGTGGGTGACACATAAGAAATCAATCAATGGGTGGTCACTATGTTGTAGGTTGATGTAAGTTCACTTTAGAGAGACATAATAGTATCTAGCTAAAAGGTATGATGGATGAAATGATCCCAATGATCATGAGATTTCATGTCAGACCATGTGGGTGCCACGACCAAAGGATGAGTGGGTACATGATTTTGTACACACATTGGATGAAATGTCAAAAAATGGTATGTATCAAGAGACCTTTAGAGGGAGATCATGACTTGGGAGGATATGTCGATCCATTTTAGTCACACTTTTAGTTTCGCTGATGCTGATCCAGTGATTTACAACAAACTTTAGCATATCCACGATGTTGTATTGGAGATAGTTCCAATAACATTTCCTGAGGAATCACATGAGGTATCAATGATGCAGTCGATGATGGAGTGTTATAATGTAACATGAGGACCTGGTGATGGGGATGACCCAAGGAATATCAATATCCCAGAATCTAAGGAAGTCAGTATATCACATCACCAGAGATGTCGACAAACAAAGTTCACCAGCCATTAAATATTTAGAAGGTTAACATTGGAACAGAGAAGGAACCAAAGTTCACAAATATTGGAGATTATTGGGATGAATTGACCATGGAAAAGATTACTGATTTGTTGCATGAGTTTCAGGACTTGTTTTTGACCAAATTCTATGAAATTAAATGTATCCTTGGTGACTTAGGAGAGATGAAAATTCCACCAAAACCAGATGCGAAGCAATGTTCGCATCGCCTGAATCCACGATACAAGGAGCGAGTGAAGGATGAAATTAATAGAATGTTGGATGTAGGAATCATTGAACTAGTTGAAGAGTCAGAATGAACCTGTCTGATGGTTATTTAGGAAAAAAATACAGGAGAAGTTTGGATTTGTGTCGATCTCTGGAAGTTTAATGATGCATGTTTGCATGATCTGTTCCCCATGCCATTTACTAACGAGGTCCTGGAGGGTGTTGGTGATCAATAAATCTATTAATTCATGAATGGGTTCTCAATATATCATCAGATCAAGATTACGGAGGAAGATTGCCATAAGACGAATTTTGTGATTGAATGGGGATGCTTTCAGTATAAAATGATGCCATTTGACCTAATAAATGCACCTATGATATTCTCCAGAATTGTAGTTGTTGTGTTTAAGGAATTCATTCAATTTTTTTTGGCTATATACATGGATTATTGGACGGTATACAGAATCATAAAGGATCACATCACAAATTTGTGACTAATGTTGGAACGATGTCGAAAACACCAGATCACACTAAATCTGCGGAAGTGCATATTCTGTGCGCCATTTGGCATTTTGTTGGGCATATTGTTTGTAAGGAAGGGATGTTGGTAGATCCTACAAAGATTGCACTAATTGTTAATCTACCTCCAGCTACAAATGTAAAACAACTTAGAATGACATTGGGCCATACAAGATACCATCACAAGTTCATTAGACGATATGCAGTGATTACTGCACCAATGGAGAAGATGTTGAAGAAGGACATGAAGTTTGAATAGAGCGATGAGTGTCAATGAAGTCTCGACGCTCTCAAGAGGAAAATGGTCACCGGAACAATTTTTGACTTTCCATACTAGACAAAGGAATTTCATGTCTAGGTCAATGCATCATCGATTGCACTAGGAGTTGTCTTGGCACAGCCTAGAGAAGGAGAAATTGATTATACAATTGTTTTCACAAGTCAGAAGTTGTCATTTGTAGAAAGGAATTACACGACGACTGAAAGAGAAGGATTGGCGATGGTCTATGCTTTATATAAGTTTCTCCATTATTTATTGAAAGGAAATTTTAATATGTTCACTAATCATTACATGTTGAAATACATGGTGAATAATCCTATGTTGGGGGGGGGATATATGCCGTTGGATGCTACTCTTCCAAGAGTTTGATTTTGAAATCATTGTAAAGCTAGGTCACTTGAATGCAATACGTTATCATTTGTCACATATTGAGACAGGAGAAGAACCAAATAGCCTTGAGGATGGGATACCTGATGCATAGTTAGTCAAGGTTGGCATGGGCGATGATCACTATGAGAAAATTATCCAATTTTTTTCAACAGGAAAAGCACTAGATGATTTTGCCATCATCTAGAAGAAGCAATTGGTCTTTCGAGTGATAGAATTTCAACTGATCGTAGTCTAGTTATATAAGATGTGACCAAATGATATTCTACATCGCTACATCTTACTACATGAACAAGAAAGGAAATTGGTGGAAGCACACAATGGGGTTGTAGGAGGACACTATGGCGGTCACACAACTTCCAGGACTGTACTTCACACAAGAATCTGGTGGCCAACTCTACACAGTGATGCAACATATTATGCAAAGAATTGTGATGTATATCAAAGGACTGGGAAGCCGTCACAAAGGGATGAGATGCCATTAGTACCTCAGGTAAGACTCCAACCATTTGATAAATGGGAAGTGGATTTTGTGAGACACATCAACCCACTAGGAAAAAGGATGGGTGCATGATATATCATCACAACAATGTATTATCTCACAAGATGGGCAGAAGGAACACTAGGGATAGATTGCATCGTTGTGACTACAGTGAGTTTCTTGTTTGAAAATATTGTTACTCGATTTGGTTGTCCGAATCCTTTCACTTTATTAGTTAGTCTTTTCCTCTTTTACAAACTTACAACAACATGATTGAATTTTCTTAATTCTTTTGCAAATTACATTGTTTTCTTGTATGGCTTGAGGAAATGCCATATCTTTGGTTTCGGGGAGGATTAGTTGATTTTATATCTTCATTTTTACATATAAAAGACTCATTTCCAAATTATAAAGTGTTTGCAGGATAATGAAAATAGCAAAATTGGCCTTAAAATTGTGGATGAATAAGCAAGAACGCTAAAAGAATTATTTCATATGAAAAGCTCTATGAAGGATCATATGAAGGGTCGAATGTCGATGTGAATAAAAGGATGAATGATGAGTTGGATAAATTTTTTATGATATTTTTCCTACTTTTGATTAAGTGCTGGCTTAATTTTATTGGGTAAAAATCCAAGTCATACCATTAGGTTCACATCTATATGATATTATGACTAATGCTGATTAATGATTATACGAATTAAATCTAATACGATCTTATTTCAACTCTAAATGGATATGATACGACCTTCGAATGCCTTTTGGTTATCATGACACTACCATCTTCATTCTTCTCCTTTTATGTTCGTACACATAAGCTATCAGATAAGGCACCCTCCTCATTGACCTAAGGTTATAGTTATGAGTTTGGTTATACACTTGCACTAAGTTACACATTCAACCTTTCCAAAGCTTGCTTTGGACATGGTTGAACCAACTAAAAATTAGAAACTCGTTCAATCACGCACTTTAGACAACACATGATCTAAAAATTCGCTATAATGGCACGATCATTTATGCATGAAGAGCTGGTTTCCTAATCGTTTGGCAGGTTGAATGCGGCACAATTTAAAACTAGTACTGTGTGAACCTTCTTCAATTCCATCGCCATCATTAACCATTATTACCACGGAGCATTTTAGACACCTTTCCTAAAAACCCTGTATTCCTTCCTCTCTTTCCATCACGGTGAACCGATTCGAGCCTAAAAGTTATCAGGATCAATTTCAAATGACAGAGTTTAGGGAGTGTGGGGAAGTGTTTTTTTGAGCCGGATGGAACCCATTCCTCCATTCCTTGCAAGGTTATGATGAAGAGATCTCATTGCTGTTCGCAATGGGATTTAATGGGAGGACGACCATATTAGGTCACCTTTCTTTTCAAGTCAATGAAGAGTTGTTTGATCACGCCTCTAAGCTTCCCTAAGAGGGTGAACAGTGGCATAAACATTGGTTTGTTCCACAAGCATCACATAATTTTTCTCTGAAGCCTGAGTTCTGGTATGTAATAGGTGTGAAAGGCTACCATCATAGTTGGATAAAGCCAGAGTATATCAACCTGTTGACAGTCATCATTGACCTGGTTACCTGTGAAGGTAAATTTAGCATTTTCAAGTCTTATCACCTTCAGTTATTATCCCACTTTGTTGATAATAGATGTTTGAATTTCCCTTTCTTTTTCCGTCATATCTTAGAGAAAATGTCAAATTTGGTCTGGAAGAATACCCTTCATCCGAAGAGTAGTTTGTATCAGCATAGTATAATCAAAATGTTAATTATGGATCATCTTAAAGAATGAAGCCAGTCTTGGGAAACTTTCATGTTCAAAGTGCTTAATCCCCACCTCAATATTCGTAAGCAGTCTCATCATTTTCACCCCGAGTCAAGACCAACCTCACCTGTAGAAAACCCCGTTGTTGTCAAACTTGATGAGAATGTCTCAAAACCTAATTCACCTATGCAAGAAACCCCTTCTAGTGCTGCCTCCACTGAATTTATGCCTTTTTCACGACCTCGTACTAGAAGATAGAAGGCTAAAAGCATCCAACGCAGGCTTCGGCTCAGTACTCAGACCATGGTTTAGCTTGATGAGCAAAATGGTCATTTGTTTGATGAGGATAAGGTAGAGAAAATCGACCCAAACTCACCCCTCTTGGCACTACCTAGCCTTTCTGACGAGTTACTCAAGGACATTGACTAGATGGACATTATTGCATATGAATATCCCCTTCCTATTGTCGATTTGGACCTGCCTTCAACATAAATAATTCCTCCATAGGAGTTTAACCAGTACCCAAAGCCTTTTACACTACCACAACCAACATTAGATCAATTAAATTCTAAGTTAACTCAATCGACGAAGTAGATGAAGAACATGTCAAGTTAATTTCAAAGCTTCATGAGGAAAACATGGAATTGTGGTTACAAATTAAGAATATGGAGGATCTGCATAAGACCATTAGCATATCACAGAGGGATTGGGAAGCAAGGAATGCCCTTATAAAAGCACAAATGAGGAAATTGAAGTACAAGCAATATGTTCCATCGAAGTCAGAGGCAACTGCTGACACAACTCTACCTCCTTCCTCATGATATCTTTTACTTTGCACAAGTGGGACTTGGTATTTTCTCGGTTTGAGGGAATGTTGGTCCCCATTTTGTCATCATTTTTGTGTTCAATACTTCACATATTAACACATGTTTTGTTACATTTTAGTATCTTTTGCACCATGCAGCTCACTATTCAAGCCTCAGGTATGAATAAATTTAAGGTTTATTTGAATTATGTTTATTATCATCATTTTATGGTTTCAATGGTTAAATTGGCATGATATGGAGTGCATTCACTATATTAATTCATGTGTATTATTGTTTGTAGGTTATATGGTATTTTAGGCAGGCTAACAAGCAGACATGTGTTCATCTAGATATATGGAGAGTGTAACCAGCTTGCTATCCAGATCACCAAATAGACCGTGCATTGTTGGTAGCATATTTCTGTGTGTTAAGGGAATGGGGGAATGGCCAGGAATTGTCATCACCACGTGGTGAGATCTCAGCATCAGTATTATTTTGGAAGAAGTGCCCATCTCATATCTCTGCATGACACCTTGACGTCGGCTCTGATTTGGATTGGAGTTATAAGCCACATCACGCCCTAGAGGAAACCCGATTTGCAAAAGAAGAGGAGTTGTTAGTTGTTAATGCACTTATTTGACATTATGACTACCTTATCATGAAGAGAATTATACCACTAAAGGGTCAACTTGCTCTCCTGCATTAAATGATGTATATATAGACGCTGTCATGCGACTTAGAAACGACTTCTTGAAGTCTGGAGTCTGAGTTTCTGTCTTTTATTTGATCAGTTCAATCTGAAAAACTTTGTAACCCTACCTCTTTTATTTTAATGAAATTCATATTGCACTGTGTATGATTGTGTGTGATTAGAAGAAGCATAACTCTGTTCACTGGGAGCCCCCCCCCGACAAACATAGCCTTTAAATCTTTGTGTAGGTTTTGTTATGTCTTTCCTTTGCAATTAGTATAGTTTTGTTTGTAAGTTGTTTAGTTTTGTTTTCGAAATCATTCATGTTTCTTGTAGATTATAGTTTAATATTATGTTGAACATGTAAGTTCCTTTTTATTAGTCAACAACCAGTTATGTCTAATATAGTTTTCAAGTTTTCTGCAAAGTCTTTATAATTCCTTGCTTGAATTCTAGATTTAAATTATAGTGAATTTAGTTATGTTTATTCCAGTTTTTATCATGAATTTGCTTAAGAGTATGTTAGTTTGTTAAAGGATACTTTGAATTATGAAATTAGCTTAGGTTATATTGCTATGGAATTCAATCATTAAAGTAGGTTTACTTCTTGCTTCTAAATTGCAATAGTACATGCACGAGGAAACTGCCCTTCAATAAAGAATTTAAATTTACTGTTTCTTTAAAGTTTTAACATTTTCTTTAAACATAATGTCATACAGAAAGTCTATTGCACCTTTTATACAGACCTTCATTTCCACCTATTATACAGTCGCTCATTCAGTCCTGTGTGTTTTTAATTTGTTTTAAAGTTTATCTTTCTAGTTGTCTAATTCTATCTGAATAGTAATGGTTAGATAATATTTATATTTTCTCTTAGAGATCCTTAGATGAGATTGTTTAGACCCCTTTTGTTAAACCTTACTCCTTTTCCTTATTTCTTTTCACCTTATGCATATGAATGATATTATGTAATTTAAATCAATGTATTGATTTGTAATTAAGCCTTTGATTTAAGTTGTTCCTTTGTTAAATTACATGTATTGATAGATTAGGTGTTTATAATACAATTTGTTTTTTTAAATTATACAATTGTGAAAAGGATCCATAGGATAGAACTCAAATCATCCTTGTGAGTTTTCTATTTGTACATAAACTATGTCTACCCTCATATAGTATTTTTGTAAATAGGAGTTATTTGTGTATAAACAATCATGTTTACTATTTCCTATAATTGGACATTTCTCAGTTTGCACATTTTTGTAGAGGTCAAACTAGACTTAATCCCATTTAGCTTTTATAATTCTTTTGAGAGCCATTTTGATACCTCTCCTACCCACATTCCTATTACAGTAAATGCCTACCCTCAGAATAATCAAGGAGAGTGGAATTGAAATGATTTAGTTAGTGCATGTATAGTTTCTATTTGGTCATTGTAAATCCTTTTTAATGTAGTCATTTTCTCAAGTAAAAATCAATCTCTCTAGATAGAATAGTTTATTTTCATAACATTGTTTATATCCAGACATTTATAAATAGTTTGATGTTACCTTTGTTTTATTAACTTAGTGATATTAGATCCTTAGAAGTTCATCTTCAGGTCCGTTGATCTTTAGCTAATCAAATTATTACCACGACACTCTCTACCTTCGCATATATTTTGTAGGAACTCCGACCCTACTAACCTCAGTTCATAATTAAATATTAGGTAAATTATTCAAGACAATATTTTGCCCAACATTTTTGGCGCCGTTGCTGAGGAGTTGTTTCATAAGGTAACGGGGGAGCAGTAAGATGAGAGGTAAGAACCTGCACATTTGTTATAACATGTGCCCCCAAATTCAATAATAATAGTAGCATAGGATAACAAATTTTTGTTGAGTTTTTCTAATTTTTTTTTTTTTTTTATAGGAAACATAAAAACCCCAACTCACTAAATAGGCATTGAAAAAAAAATACACTTATAGGAAGTAGTTTTGCTACACCCATAAAGAGATTCTTATAAGGGGGGGAATTATAGAAAGAAAAGAGAACTTGGAAAGAGGACTTGAGGGTCCTATTTTTGACAAAAAAAAGGTAGCTAGGGAACCTCTTAAACTTCCAGTAAGTAACAAAGTACGATAATATAACTCTTGACGTAAGGAAGCTGAACTTACCTAGGAGGGATTTCTATTTGGTAATAGTAACCCCTCAAACTGACATATCCATAGTATCATTCCCTACTCCTATAAGAACCAATAAAAGAATGAGTGATTGGAGGAAGTTCTCTTCTCAAAAATAACGATGGGATGCTCCATTCTCACCTTGAAAGAAACCTTCTAGGTACACTCACTCTAGAAATCAAACCTACATAAAAGACCATGAAGAAGAATGAGCAACAAAAAGCAATGTCTGTCCAGAATGTAAAACTAAACATCCCTGACAGGAATTTCCATTAAATAAAATTCCTCCATGCTATATTTGCATGAGGAATCATGTTTTTCCCCAGAAGATCAAGATGGATCCTATCAAGATAGAGTTAATCATTTGACTGCTCTCTCCAAAAATCTCTTCCTCCCGATCTTAAGTATCATCAGTATACCCATAAGTTCGACACAAGATGTCGAATTCAAACAGAAAAGAGTCAGGATCTTCAGAGGTTAGGCCATAAAAGTTTGGTAAAACAGAGGGTGGAATGTTCTTCATCTTTGGCTTCCTGATCCTCTTCTATCTTTTCATTTCTCTCATGTCCTCTTTCTTCTTCTCTTTCATGTCTCCTCTCTTCTTCTCTCCTCTCCTGTCTGTGTTTGTTTTCTATTTCTAGCATCCTCTCATATTCTCTTCTCTGCTCAGCTGTTGGGCCTTTTGACGTTTCTTCCTCAGACATCTTTGAACTGCCAACTATTGAGAATATCTCTTTGAATAAATAAAGAGTCATTTCTAATCACTTCTTTACAGAAGACTCTTTTCTATGCTTTCAAGAATAAAATAAATCATCTAACAAATGGTTTTGAAGAAGCATTATTTCTTTGAATAGATTATGAGGTACTATCCAAAAAAGAAAGTGCTCTAATAAAAACTTGAACCTTTTCTTGTATATCACTGTTGGGCTCTGATCTATCAGTGTTAATCAGAACTTGAATTTAAAATCAATCCGGGTTTGTGAACTTCGAGACACATCCAAGTTTAGGACAGAGAAGCTGAACTCAGTTGGAATTTAGCTAGCTGAAAATGAATCTACTGACAGAAACTAAGATACTGCAGCTCACAGAGACAAAATCCTCTTACAAGGGTAATTTCATTGTTTCCTTTTTAAGCATACAGTAATTGATTTGTGAAAGCATAAAAGACTGAGGTAAAAATTAATTAAACAACAAATTTATAAATCCTGGGATCAAACTGCAAAATTCCACCAACGCTGAAGACACATTCACCAATCAAGATCTCTTACAAGACAACATTCATAATCTGTAAATGTTCTTTATCATCTCACTATCAAATAAACAGCATTTAACAATACACAGAGGTCGTGGTCTGAACCATTTGATATCCTCAGCATTTATCCAATGAAGAACAACGTTTACCCAATATTGCCAGTGATATACAGCATGATAGAATTTGTAATTTAAACCATGAATTGAAAGAACAGAGCATTAATAAAATCAATTGAACACTTAACTGAATTTGTTTTGCAATCTATAAACTAAATCTACCAGAAAACACATACCAATGGCTCGATTAAAGGATTTGCACCAAAATGAAATCGCTGCAATTATCAAATCAATACACCGACAATGTAAAAGTGCGAGAGCTCAACGATGGGGGCCCTCCAAAGCCTTGCTCCACGCACAATGAAAGATTTACAGAACTAAAATTTGATATTCATTCACCACTAAATCGTTTACACAGAGATACCACGCAGATTGGAAGCACAAGTGCGTTCCTCTTCAAAATCGTGATAAAAACTTCATTGTCTTGCAATTGATTTATACAAATTCTAAATCAAACTGAAATTGCTATAAAACTGCATCTAATTTAATGCTAGAGCTAACGAGATCATCTTCAGGATCGTGGAGTTCCACAAAATCAGCATTGTTCCTTCTTTTGTGTTGAATGCAGAACGGGTGGCCACCTTTGACTCTGATTGACTCGACATCTGCACAGGCCACTTCACCTGACTGTTGGATGTTCATCCATCTGTGGACATTAAGGATCCATTCTTGATCTTCCATTTCCCTCCTAACTGTCCTACAATTACTCAACTTTGGAGGTAATACGGGAAGTTAGTACATCCCGTAGTCTAAGTAAAAATCCTAGTTAAAATGCCTAAAAAATCACAAAACTCAATTTATTAATAAGCAAATGACATTATACCTCTTTAACCATGGTTTATAGATGAACTTTAAAGATTTCTACTCAAAATGGAGGTTTTATAAAGGAAATGAGGGTTATATAAGAGGCAAAAAGGGGTCAAAGATAGTGCCCAACATCTCCCCCAAGAGGAAACTGCAGCATGTCCTCATGCCAAAAACTTTGACCCTGTTCAAAACCAAAATTTATTGCTGATTATCCTGCCTTTAGTCTTCAGTCTGTGATGAGGCATCTGTTGATGCCCGATATGCATAGAGAATTTTCAACCTTTCATACTTAGCCTTGTAAACTTTCCTTTGCTTGTACCATCTATAGGCTTGCTTAGTGATACGTGTTCTCTGAACCTTTAGCTTCCAATTAACTTCCCTTAATTTCTCATTCTTTTGTTCAAGTTCTTTCAGCTCAAGTTTCAGTCTTTTGATCTCCTTACTGTTTTTGGAAGCTTTCTTTTTCCTCATCTTTATTGGAAGCTGCTCAGAAGTTGCATCCACACCCAATTCTCCATGCTCTTGTGCTGAATGCTCTTTCTCCTCTTCCATAGCCTGCTGTTCTGAGAAGAGAGAATTTGAATCTTTGGGCAATTCTTGTTTGAACTGCTTTTCTTTTTCCTTTTCCTGCTGGTCAAAGAAGAGGTTAATCTTCTTGGTTTGCTTGATTATTTCATCAGAATCTGAAATATCCTGTACTATTTCAGCTGCTAAATCTTCTCTTGGACTCCCCAAGGTCTGTACATGTTCCTCATCCTCCT
>LPNX010356867.1:0-26542 GCA_001517045.1 Pseudotsuga menziesii | reverse complement strand
AGCAATAATATTGAATTGGTAGGTGTCGCTAGTTGCAAGGGTAAGTACACCTGCACGTAAACCAATTAAGAGTGCCTTAGTTCAAACTGAACTAAGTAAGCCGCTAGATAAGTAGAAACTTTACCTCTCAGTCAGTTACATGGGAGAACTAGTCCCACCACTTGGCCACTTTGGTCTGAGGAACAAAGTTAAGTTAGAATATGTAAATAATAAGTAAACTCATGTTGATAGTAAATAAGTACATAATCAAAGTAACTACACATACACAACAACGTAAACACATGATGATAGCTTAGTAATCAGATTTATGACATCATAATGTAAAATACAGTAACAAACATAACTGAAAGAAAGAAGCTAAAACGTAAAAATAGCTTACGATGAATCAGTGGTACATTTAGTGTATGTTATATTCTGCAAGTCCAATAATGTCCATGCCTAGGTAGCTTATACTAGCCTAATATTTTTTTTTATTTTTTCTCAAGTTTTTGGGAGATTACAAGTGGTATCAGAGCTCGGTTTCAATACTAAGAGACCTTTGGGCGCACCAAGCATTCACCGCAAAGAAAATAAATTATGTTATTAATTTTTTTTTACTAACATAAATTTTCCTGTTATTAATTTTTTTTCAAAATTTCAGGAAGTTTTATAGAATAGTTTAGATTGTGAACACTGAGGAAGATAACGGCCAACAAGGAAAGATGAACACCCCCACCCCAGAAGTAGATCTAGTGGTGGAATTAAATTCTGATATTTTGAAGACCATAGACAGTCTTCAAGGAGAATTGCAAAGTTTCATAGAAGATAGTCTGAATGAAAGAAAGGAATAACAAGCTATTAATGAAGCATTACTAAGAAATATGATGGGAGGAATCCCTCAGGGAAAGCCTACTCAGTCCACAAGCAGATCCAAAAGAGAACCTTACCATAAACGATCCAATAGCCCAAAAGAAGAAGAAAAAGAGGAACATACCCCTGAAGCACCGAAAGGAGATCATCACAGTCCTTCCAGTGATGGCTCTCTTTCTCCTTGTAGAAAGAAACAAAGAAGTGATGACAGTATTCAGGGGTAATTTAGAAAAATAAGAGACCCGACCTATGAAGGTGAAGTAAAAACTAGGGAGAAAGCTGAAGAGTGGCTGCTGGGTATGAGAAAATATTTCCAAGTTCATATAGTACTCAAGTGAGATGAAGGCTCAGCTTGCCATCTATAATTTAAATGGCAAGGCAACAAGATGGTGGAGGGATTTGAAACACACCAAGAAATATGATCTAAGAGAAATATGTTGGGATAACTTCTGAAAAATATTCCAAGATACGTATATGTTGGAAAGGTTCTTTGACCGAAAGGTGAAAGAGTTCCACAAGTTACATATGGGGTCCATGAATATGGACTCTTTTATTAATAGATTTCTAGATCTATTATATTATGTACTATGCATTAAGGATGAAAAGGTAAATATTCAATAGTTTTTAGGATGTCCCCCTCCCAAATTTCGGGAAAGGATTGAATTCGACATGCCAAAAAATTTGGATACCACGCGACACAAGGCCAAGCTCTACTATGAGCATGGGAAGCCATAGCAAGAGAAGATGAACCAGAACATATACAAGTATAAGAACTTTTTTGATAACTACAAACTTGGGTTTAACCCACATCCATACAAAAAGCATAATAACAGCTTTCCAACAAACAAGAAGTTCAACAAAACTGGTACAAAGACATGTGTACCGGCTGCTAATGGTAAAAATCCAGTAGCAAGTGGAGCCAATGCTACTCTGCTACAGATCAAGTGTTGGAAATGCACTGGGCCTCATTATGCCCAAGATTGTAAGAATAAGACCGGTGGGGTCTTGCACAACTTACAAGAAGAACCAACTAAAGAAGAAATAGCTGGAACACCATGGATTTATGCAGCATTGGATGGCCGACAGGAAGATCATCAAGCTACAATGGTTGAAATAGAAGGTAAGATCTTGAACACATCTATTTCAATACTTATTGATCCCCGTGCTTGTTGGAGCTATGTTTCACCTAAAATTGTTGATATATGCAAACTAGGAAAAGTAAAGCATGATAAAACTTGGATGGTACAGTTAGCCACATGTACTAAGTGAAATTTTTTGGAAATAGTTGAGGATTGTGAAGTAAACCTGAATGGTTTTCCTACAAAGGTAAACCTGAACACCCTACCCTTAGGATCGTACGATATACTTATCGACATGGACTGGTTGGAACATCACCATGTCATGCTCCATTTCTTACACAAGTCAATATTGTGTACTGATAGCCAAGGGAACCAAGTGAACGTTCAGGGCATTCCAAAGAAGGTTTCCGTAAGGAAAATATCTACCTTACAAGCGAAGAAATGAATTAGGAAAGGCTGCAAGTTGTTTGCAGTAAAGATTCGAGACATAGAGTCTGAAAGAGAACAACACATAGAAGACTTCCCTGTTCTTGAAGAATTCGAGACATAGAGTCCATTAGGAAAGTCTGCAAGTTGTTTGAAGTAAGCATCCAAGACATAGAGTCCGAAAGAGAACAACACATAGAAGAATTCCCCGTTCTTGAAGAATTCAAGGATGTGTTTCCCGAGGAAATCCCAGGATTACCTCCAAAATGATACCTAGACTTTTCCATTGAACTGACACTGGGATCGGTTCCGGCTTCCAAAGCCTCTTACCGCATGAGTGCACTAGAATTAATGGAGCTCAAACTACAATTGTAGGAGTTGATAGAGAAAGGGTATATATGACCCATTGTGTCCCCTTGGGGAGCACCGATACTATTCATAAAGAATAAATATTGTAGGATGCAGATGTGCATTGATTAGTGTTAGTTGAACAAAATGATTATCAAGAATCGATACCCACTCCCTAGGATCGATGACTTGCTCGATCAGGTGGGAGGAGCCAAAATATTTTCAAAGATTGACCTGCGATCCAGGTACCATCAGGTACAGATTCACGATGAGGATATTCACAAAACCACCTTTCGTATGAGGTATGGGAACTACGAGTTTGTAGTGATGCCTTTCGGGTTAACCAATGCACCCATGAACTTTATGTGTATGATGAACAACATATTTAGTAAATATCTGAATAAGTTTATTTTGGTCTTTATAGACGACATCCTAGTTTATTCCAAGAATAAAGAGGAACACGAAGAACACCTTCGCAAAGTACTACGAGTGTTGAGAGAACATCAGCTTTATGCTAAGTTTAGTAAATGTGTTTTTTACAAACCAAAAATATAGTACTTAGGTCACATTATCTCTGAGACAGGGATAGCTGTGGACCCAAAAAGTATTAGAGCCATAAAGGATTGGCATACCCCTACTAGTGTCACTGACATTAGGTCCTTTTTGGGATTAGCCGGATATTATCGAAAGCTCATTGAGAACTTCTTGAGAATTGCTTTCCCCATGACCTCTTTGCAAAAGAAAGAAAATAAGTTCTTATGGACTACCAAGTGTGAATAAAGTTTTCAAAAGCTTAAACCGCTTTTGATGACCGCACCGATACTATGAATTGCGGATCATGATGGGGATTTTGTTGTTTGCACAGATGCAAGCAAGGAAGGACTTAGAGGAGTCCTCTTGTAGAAAGATCACGTGATCTGTTATGAATCACAAAAGTTAAAAGAGCATGAGAAAAACTACCCCACGCACGATCTTGAGTTAGCGGCCTTCATCCAAGCTTTGGAGATGTGGAGGCACTACCTCATGGGAAGGAAGTTCCTCTTAAAGACATACAATATGAGTCTAAAATATTTATTCGATCAACTGGATCTGAATGCAAGGCAAGCTAGGTGGTTGGATTTCCTTAGTGAGTACCATTTCGAGCTAAAGCACATTAAGGGAAAAGAGAACAAGGTTGCCAATGCTTTGAGTCAATGAACCCATATGATATATGAGGTGACTTTGAGTCAAATCGATGCATATTTGCATGAGAGGATTAGAACAACAAACATAGTTGACCCTTTCTATGAAGAAATCCTCAAGAAAGTCCAAGAGGATTGGTTGTTTCAACAACAAAAGTAATACAAGGTAGACAAATCCAGACTACTATGGTCCAAGTATAGATTGTACGTTCCAGAACGAGGGGACATTCGGTTCAGTTGTAACACCCTGATTTTGAGCCCGTTGCATTAAATGTACATGATGTATATATTGTAAAGAATCATGGTGTGTATGACGCCTTGGGAAAAACGCTAAACCTTTCAACGATTGGAAGCTCGATCTATAGGATTGGGCGCTGAAGGACACTGGTTGGATGCGATCTAAGCCTCTTCGATCTTCCCACGCTGTGCTGGATCTGCTGGTGGGATTCCAGGAGTGCTACGCTAGCCACTTAGGCTCTGATTGGCCCCTCGTAGGCCATGCGCTGAGTTGGGATTTGGTAGGGTAGGCTGATGGCGCCAGAGGTGGATACCTCTGAGAGATCAGATGCTTTCAATCAGCTTTTAGCTTCTCAGTCCCAGAGATCCGGTAAAGGTGAACCCCCAAAATTTGTGAAAAGAATTGAAGACGTGCCAGAAGTGGCCTTGCCTCCGGAAGAAACCATCCGGGTTTCCGTCTCTCTAGCAGACCGAGCTCTGATCGGTCAATTCACGGGACTATGGCCCTCGCCAAAAACAACGGAAAACTGGATCCAAAGAAACTGGAGACCACTGATCTCAAAAAATGTGGCTTCATACTCTGTCGAAAGAGGTTACTTCATCTTCGAATTCGAATCTAAGGAGGATAAATACCTAATCTTCAGGAATGGGCCTTATTTCAAGGGGTCGCAGGGCCTCTATCTCAATGGATGGTCCCCAGACTTTGATCCAGAGGAGGACATTCCCAAAACTATCCCAGTTTGGGTCAGACTCCCTAATCTCCCTATGCACTGCTGGAATTCCAAATCTCTCCAAGCCATTGGGAACGCCCTGGGGAAATACATTGACATGGATAGCCCCAAGGACCAATACTCCTGCGCTCGAATCTGTGTGGAAGTGGACCTCGAAGCTGGACTCCCGGAAGCTATCAAATTAACAGTGGGGAACTGGGCTCACTTCCAAAATCTTGACTATGAACAGCTCCCATTCAAATGTAGAGGCTACCACGAATATGGACACTTCATTCGAAACTGCCCCAAAAAGCTTGAGATCCAGCAAAACAAAGCGGAGGGATGGCATAGGGTGAATAGGGATAAATCTAAAAATCACTCTGCTGAGGACCCAAAGAAGGGTGAGGGGATTAGATCCACTGCCCCCATTGAAGGATCCCAAGAAATCCCCCCCCCAAAAAAAATAATCATTGAAGTAAGGGATGAGACAAACGAAATTGAAGAAAAAGCTAGTAATGAAGACAGTAAGGAATCTGGAGCAGCCACTTTAGATCACCAAAGGAAAGATCAAGATGAAGCCACAACAATGTTAAAAGAAGGAGATAGCATGGGGCAATCAGAGGAAGAGCTAGAGCCAGAAACAGATGAGGAGGAAGGGGAAATCGAGTTGTCTACCCCTAGATGGACTAAAACCAAGGGAAGGAAATCTAAAAAAGAAGTAAGGGATCCAGATACCTACAAGGACAAGATGCAAGGGTCCCAGTTAACCCTAGAAAAGATGCTGAAGAACACTAGAAATACTCACCACCAGGGGCATGCCCAAAAAGGGATGCCCTTAATTACCAAAAGTAAGTAATGAAGGTCCTCTCCTGGAACTACAAGGGTCTCGGTAGCAAATCAAAAGAAGAAAGTATGACAGATTTAATATCCATTCATCAACCGGACATCTTGCTGGTCCAGGAGACCAAAATGGAGGAAGACGTATTTCTCCAAGTAAGTCTGAAGTTCTAGAAAAAAAAAGGCAAAGCTGCAACTAGCTTAAGGGGCGCATCTGGCGGCATTGGCACTCTGTGGGATGATAAGAAGTTTGAAGCCATAGACATCAAGCACAACACCTATTGGATCCTCACCCAGCTGAGGAAAATAGACTCCAATATCCTGGTAAGTATCTTCAATATTTATGCACCAAATTCGTATGCTGAAAAACAAATCTGTCGGAATCTCCTCCGTGAGGAAAGGAGTAATCTGGATGGAAACATTATCCTTGCTGGGGATTTAAACATCATCCTGAGCCAAGATGAAAAGAGAGGGGGCTCTCTGGTCAGAGACCCTATCAGAGAAATGGTGGATGACATCATTATGGACAGGAATTTAATGGATGTAAAGCCCTCTGCCGGCAAATATACCTGGAATAATAAAAGGATTGGGCCGGGGCACATCACTGCCAGACTTGATCACTTCTTGATCCAAGACTCTTTCCTCCTGCTTGGGGATGAACCTGTCCTCTAAAATATTACCTTTTGGAGGCTCGGATCACAAGCCTATTCTACTAGAGATGGAGAATGGGAAGAATTTGGGTCCGATACCGTTTGGATTTAACCATTTGTGGGCCAATCACCCTGAGTTCCTAAGAATTGTCACTGAGTCATGCTCCCCACTGGTCACAGGGTCCTCCTTCTACGTTTGGGAGGAGAAGTTGAGACGTTTAAAGAAATATTTAAAAGAATGGGCCAAGTCACTACCCCTTCCTGCTCAAGCTAAAACTCACGCTGCCCTTGCGTTGGAGCTCCATCAATCCAAAATTGAGGTGGATTCTATAGATTATAAAGATCTTCAATTGGAGGCCAACCTCCACTCAGACCTTCACGTTGCATGCTGGCAGGAATCTGAATGGTGGAGGAAAAAATATAGGTGTAAATGGCTTAAAGATGGCGATCAGAACACCCATTATTTTCATAAACAAGCTGTGGCCAGAAATAATTTTAATTATGTAAATGAGATACAAGTTCAGGATAAATTGATTACCAACTTTGAAGATATTAAAAAGGCAGCAACTACTCATTTCTAGGAATTGTACACGGCCCAGCCCAATCTTGAAGATGCCGACCTCCTTAATCTCGTTCCCAGAATAGTGAAGAAAAAGGATAATGAATTGCTATTAAAAGCCATCACGTTGGAGGAAATTAAGAAAGCAGTTGACGCTATGGAGGATGATCGAGCTCCGGGGCCAGACGGTTATAATGTCAATTTTATAAAAATCTGTTGGGACATAGTAAAACATGAACTCTTTAAAATGATTTCTAAATCTCAGAGGTGTAGCAGAATTGGAGGTAGTACAAATTCTGCGTTCTTGGCCCTCATCCCAAAAGAGAAGGATGCAAAGTATTTTGATAGATTTAGGCCAATATCCCTGTGTAACATAGGGTATAAAATTATTACAAAGATCATGGCCAGTAGATTAAAAACATCCTTCCTTATCTGGTTCCGGAGAACCAAGGAGGATTCGTTAAAGGTAGAAAGATTTGGGATAATGTCATATTAGTCCAAGAGGCTATTCACTCTAGTATGTAGAATGGGGATAAAGGAATGGTGGTTAAGCTCGATCTAGCCAATGCTTTCGACAAGGTCAACCACACATTTTTATGCCAGGTAATGCAGAGATATGGATTCGCTCCAGAATTTATCAGCTGGGTCATGGCCTGTATCAGTAAACCGTGGATAGCCCCTCTAGTCAATGGAAGAGAATCCCCCTTCTTTCAAGCTACGAGAGGGCTGAGTCAAGGGTTCCCACTCTCCCCCCTGGTTTATGCCATTCAGGCTTCTATCCTTAGCTATCAGCTGGAAAATGCCAGGCAAGAGCAAGACCTTCCAGGCATCATAATGGCCAGAGGTGTTAAAGATATTAATCATGCGCAATTCGTGGACGATACCATCCTTCTCGGAGGAGCTAGTCCAATCATTGCTCTCCGTTTCAAGAGTGAATTGACCCATTACTGTCAATCCTCTGGTAGTAAAATCAATCTAAGAAAGAGCCACATCTATGGCTGGAATATAAATCCCAGGGAAATGCTAGAGATTTCCCGGGTTCTTAACATGGAAGGAGTTGTCTCCTGGGAGTCCTTCAAATACTTAGGAGTGCATATCTTCAAAACTAAGTCCAATAGCTTAGCCTGGCAACCAATTGTGGATAAAATTAAAAGTAAAATCACAGGATGGGGGACATCTTGGCTAAATTTTGCTGGGAAGGTAATTCTAATTAAGGCCGTGTTGAATAGCTACTT
Source organism: Pseudotsuga menziesii (assembly GCA_001517045.1). Lineage (NCBI taxonomy): Eukaryota > Viridiplantae > Streptophyta > Pinopsida > Pinales > Pinaceae > Pseudotsuga > Pseudotsuga menziesii. The sequence continues at coordinate 18,431 of LPNX010356867.1, read as the reverse complement.
ACTGTACCAATGTTCTCTGATTCTCGCTCCAGTCAAAATTATTTCCCAAATTGAGGGACTGATGAGATCTTTTCTATGGCAAGGTGGAGCTAATGGCAGTAAAAAATTTGCTCTGGTAAATTGGAAAACTGTTGAAATGCCTAACCAGGAGGGTGGCCTCCATATCAGAGATTTGAGAATTCAAAATCTATCCATGGGATCTAAGCTGCTATGGAGCATGCTAGACACCAAACCGTCCTGGTGCAGCACTATGTTGAGATGCAAATATTTCCCAGGCCAGGAACTCAGATGCATAGATGAGGACAGTCACGTTAGCAGTGGTTCAGCCGTCTTCAAACTTTGTAAGAAAGCACTGCCTCAATTCAGGGAGGCGCTGAATTGGATACCAGGAAATGGACAATCCATTAATGTTTGGAAAGACACGATCCTCCATAAAAATATGCCTCAGCTTCCACGCTTTCAGCACTGGATGGAGTCAATGGGCCTCACGTCACTCTGGGATATTTCCTCATGGGAGACCGCTAAGCCAAATTGATGGAGTGGTTGGGTTGTCCCAGCGTGCCCTGAGGAGATGGAGGAAGATAAAAATCGGTTGCTTCAGCATTTGGCAGGGCTTGCTCCCATCTCTAAATTCAAGAAGGACAGGCGTGGATGGGGGTCTGGCAATTATACAGCTGTTGAAGGGTACCAATGACTTGCAGCTAATTACAATGTGCTGGGAAATCCAAAGAAGTGGAACAATTTGTGGAAATGCAGCACATTACCAAAGATTGAGTTGTTTACTTGGACATTGCTGCATGAGAGAATTCTCACGGGGGAGAACTTGGAGAAAAAAAGGTTTGTTGGGCCGTTTCATTGTCCCCTATGCGCTGAAAATTCTGAGAATATTAACCATCTTTTTTTAAACTGTCCTTATGCCATATCAGTTTGGAAGGATGTGATGAAGTGCTGGGGAGTTGGAATTCAGTTACCGGATAACATTCAGGTATGTTTTCTTAGTTGGGATAAATTTTATCAAGGAGAGCTGGCCAATAAAAAAGGTTTGAAGGCCTGCTGGATGAAACTCCCCAAAATAATCTACTGGGGTCTTTGGATTGAAAGAAATCACAAAATTTTTAAAGAAAAAAACCAACCAGCATGGAAGACCGCCACAAAAATAATTGCTATGTTTAAGGAGGTTGTTAGAATTTCAAAAATTCCAAAAAATAAAGTAAATCTGATTGTCAATGAAAAAAATTGGATGCATAGTATTGACATCAAGACGGTAATTAATGTGGCTGTTAATAAGGTGGAGGATTGGGAGATCAAGTTAGACAAATCACAGTTTGAGAATTGGCTTAGAGAGAGGAAAATCTTTAAACTTTTCTTTGACGGATCCTCCAAAGGGAATCCTGGAAGAGCGGGAGGAGGTGGTGCTATCTTTGACCCTGGAGGAAACAAGGTGGTAGAATACTTCTGGAATATCGGATATGATTCCAATAATATGGCTGAGGCATATGGGCTTTGGCACGGTCTTAAACAGTTAAAAGATAAAGGAGTGGATGAAGTTATGGTTTTTGGGGATTCCAGATTAATTATTCAGGAGCTGAATGGTGGTAGTAGGGGCAAGAAAGAGCGAATTACAAGACTGATTAGGAGAATAAGATACAAGGCTAACTCGTTCAGGAAGATTAAATTTTTCCATAATCTTAGAAATCTTAATGTTCTGGCAGATTCGGTAGCCAATAAGTCCATATCTATTGGTCTTAACGAGCTAAATGTAAATTCTGTTGTATCCATTGATATGCCTCCCTAGATCTACTACAGGCTATCTGTCTGGTACAAGCTGAGTTTTGGATGTTGGTTGTAATGTGTACCTCTGATCAGTATCTTCCGTACTGAGATCTTCAATATAATATAACCGCTCTTGTTAAAAAAAAAATGAATCATGGTGTGGAGCTAAAGGAAAAATCCCCACCATCGAATGAAATCATTGCCGATGATATATTGTGGTATACGACACATATTAGTTGGCATCATGTAAATATGCTTTTTAATTAAATAAACCCCAACTAGCTATGTCACTGTAACAATATTGAAAAGGGCATGATATTCCTAAGGATAGGGAGGGGGAATTGTTAAACCTTGAGCCCATAGGGGAAAAGCCATGTGTCACCACCCTTTTGATTTTCTCACCTTCCCTTGTATCATCCAAATACCTCATTAAAAGTTTTGCTGTTAGTTGGGGGAGTTATTGCTGGGGAGTGGAGTGTGGCAGGATTGTCAATCCTTTCCCACATGCACACTCCACCAGCAGGTTGACCCTCACACTGGCAGGAAAAAAAAACCACGACACCCATTATTTCATTCTCTCCACGACTGCATGGGCACTGTCCCACTCGCGATTGTTCCTCACGGAGAGAGATGGGGGTGCCGATTTGGCCATTGACGTTCTGGGCTAGGGGCATTTAATTTCCCTACCGATTGTGGCCTGTGTGTATGTTATTTCTCAGATGTGGGCTGAGGGTTTGTTTACTTTCCCATTCTGAGACTGTGTAAGTTTCCCATGGCTTCATTGTTGAAAACGGACTGTTGTTTCCCCCACATTTGGTTGTTTGTGTTTGTTGTTACGTTTTGGGTTGCTGTAGATTATTATGGAGTCGTTTTGGCTACGATAGGGCCAAGAACGAATCGAGAGTTTCTTTCCCCTATCCAAGCTGTGACTAGCTTGTTTGGATGCGTGTATGCAGTGGTTGGTCTTCGGACTGTGTTCGAGTGGGGATGAGGGCTTGGTTTTCTTGATAAACCTGGTGTGTTTGGGAGACACACAGACAGAGCTATAGGGATGGATTTTTTCTCCATAACCCCTGAATAGCACTAGAAGGGAGGTCAGGGCCTGAGGGACTGTGTAGCAGAGAAGGGACTAATTTCCTTGTGTTGGGTGTGTGTGGGTGTTCTAGAAGCTAAGCTAGTTCTGGTGTAGGTGTCCTTATCTCTTCTATGAGCTCACCAGCTTAGCATTTAGCCTTTCCCAGCTCCTTGATGTCCTTATAAACCCAACTATGTTGTCTTGGCTATGTTTTATGAATCCCTCGCTATGTGTAAGCCTGCTTGTTCCTTATTCCTTGGGGAATCATTCCTAGCTCGGGGGTGGCAGCGTTGCTGAGAGATTAAGGAGAATGCTGGCCTATGGTTGGGTGGAACGTTGCAGCAATGTAGTTGGTTGCGAGAAAAATTCTCTATAAGATAAGTATTCTTGTCTATTTTACTTCTGCAATCATATTTGATGTTTAATGAATGAAAATGAACATGTTGAATGCCTGAATGAATGTATGTTTACTTCCGTTGTGTATGTAAATGATTATGCATCTTAGCACCTTTTATGTTCAAGAATTTCACTTTTTATGTATCTTCATGTTCATGGGGACAGTTTCCCAGATGTTTAATGATATGGTAGCATCCTCTTTGCCAGTCGGAGGGTCAAGGATGTTACAATATGGTATCAGAGCCGACGTTACAGTATGGGCATGAATGGGCCATGAAAGATCAGTTAGCAGAGGAAGGTTGCCTTCTGCCCAGCAGAGATCATAAATTTATGACAAAAAACTTCCACAAAATTTTTCTATGTGCCAGAACTGTCATCCCATCGAAAAACTTAGTGGGAATCTCTTTCGATGTAGCGGAGAGCTAGGAGGAATCCCACCCGACAGAGGACATTCGGAAGAAAATTTGCGGAAATTTTTTCTAAGTGTTCGTCAGCCGTCAGCGAAAAATAGTGGATGTGGGAGCCGCAGTTTTGGCGGAGATCAGCCAAGGACTACCAAAATTCCGGTTCAATTTAGTTGATGGAGTAACTGTAGTGTCGGCGGAAAATAGTTAATGAAATAGTCGACAAAGCATCGCAGGAAGAAGATAAAGATAGTTTTTTTTGAAATTTTTTCTAAGTGATGAGATCATCGACGATTGGCAAAGATTAGTTGATTGGATCGCCAATGATTAGATGATGGAGTCACAAAAACGTCACCACCGTCGGAGAAAATTAGTTGTTAGAGGAGTCGACACAACGGCGAACGTTGATGAAAGTAAGTGGATGAGACTGCCGAAACGGTGTAAAATAGGAGATGGGATCACCGATGATTAGAAGATGAAGGTGCCAATAAATCAGAGAAAGAAAGGACAATTTTACTGGATTGGATCACCGCTACGATGAACAAGGTTAGTGGGACAGACTTCTAACACGTCAGAGAATTATAGAGGATTGGACCACCGATGAACTTCAAAAAAATTTAGTTGTTTGGGATTCTGCCGTTGCGGATACCATGTAAACTAGCATTCTGATGATTAGAAGTTCAACTGTTGATGCTCCAGTTGCCGATGCAGCAGAAACATTTCGTTTTAAAGCACTGACGCATAGTGTTTAGAGCTCCAATCCGGCAACGGGTCTTATGGTCTGCAGAACCCACAGATGGTTTGTTTCCCATCATTACGGCCACGTAGAGAACTAGCCACCCAATGAACAGTGGTTCCGACTGCCGATGCAATGTTATAGATTTAGTTTCCTCGTTGATGCCGTAGGAGATAACGGTTTTGATTACCGAAACTGCATGCTGTGGTGATTAACATTCCAATCGCCGACACACACAATAGTCCTTGGCATCGCCGATAGTAGTCCAAAAACTTAGATGACCAAGGATCCCATACATCGAAAAATTATAGTGATAGGGCCGTTGATGAGTGCCGAAGGAAATTTGTGGATTGGGTCATCAAAGTGTCGGAATTTTAGTTGGGATGAGGCTTGATTTGACAAAGGAAATTTTTAGTTTTTCAAGGGGGAATTCTCAGCGAGTTTCTGCTGGTTTTCAATGACCTTTTCCATAATATTTTCAATGGATTATAGGGCTGAAAAAGAAGAAGATTTTGTGTTTGGGAAAAACTATATTTTATGATTTTCCAAGAGAAGAAGGTAAGTAGTTCTGATTTATATCAATATTTTGCATCTAACAGTTGTGTTACTAACACGTTTGAATAATCATAGACACCTTCAAGGGTAGTATTCCAGGTGGTGTAGTTGAGTAAGTAAGTGGTGGTTCAGTTATGAGGACCCATGACGGATATGATGCTCGAGATTATTACGAGCGTGCGAGAGATGCCATGGGAGAAAATGTCCATGAAAAAAATGATGACATAAAGTCTAATGGAAGCAGAATCCAAGAGACACCGTCAGATGTTGCAGCCACCATGAGAAGCTTGATTAAAGCCCAAGAAGAGCTATGTTGTAGAGTTTGATAGACTTGCAAAGAAAGATAGACTCTAGGCGGGGTACAACAAGACTGGAAGGCAGTAAGAGCAATACTAGGAGAAGGAGAAGGACTTCTAGTGGATCATCTGACTCTGAAGAATCCAGTGGGGATTCAAGCTCATCTTCTCGTATAAGAAAAAGAAGGAAACACCATAGGGATCACTCTCGGGATGAATTTAAGAAGGCTAAGCCTCCTACCTTTGATGGTGAAGTAAATACTAGACAAGAGGCTGAATCTTGGCTTCTTAGGATAAAGAAGTACTTTCAAGTTCAGGATTATTCAGGAAACATGAAGGCAAGAGTTGCCATATTCAATCTGAATGGAATGGCATCCATTTGGTGGGAACATTTCAAGCAAGTAAAGAGGATCAGTGAAATGAGACTTAAGTGGAAACAATTCAAGAAGTATTTCAAGCAAAAATACCTCTCTAACCAGTACTATGATGATAAGATTAAGGAGTTCCATGAGATGAGATTGGGACAATAGACCATGGAAGAGTATGCAAATCATTTTTTGGAGCTGTTGAGGTATGTCCGGTACATTAGAGATGAAGAGTGAAAGTCCAACGTTTTTTGAGTGGATTGCCTCAGTCTTACAAAGATAGAATTGAGTTTTACAAACCTAGAAATCTTGAAGAAGCAATAAGGAAGGCTAAGTATTGCTATGAGCAAAGCAAAGGTAAACTTGATTACCATAAGCCATGGAAGGACAAGAAGAATAAGAAGTTTGACCAAAGAAAGAAAGGTTTCAAACCTTCTAACTTTAGGAATCAGCAGAAGCAACCATCCCAAGATGTGAGTAAGCCAGTTGGAGTGATAGGAGAAAAGCCTGAAGATCCACATCAGAATAGAGGATCACTCCAATGTTGGAGATGTAAAGGACCTCACATGTGTAGAGATTTTCCACTCGAGAATGAGAATGCAAGGGAAACTTACAACATTCAAGAAGTAGAAACAGTGGGTCAAGTAGCAAGGGCAGTCCCTAGGATTTATGCAGCACTGGAGGATCGCCAGGAAGATCACCAGTCAACTGTGGTTGAAGTTGAAGGTAATATTGTTGAGTAGTCTGTTTCTATTTTAACTGACCTGGATTCTAGTTACAGTTACATTACCCCTAGATTAGTGGAGATTTGTGCTTTTAAGAAAGTAAAGCATAGAAAATCTTGGTTAGTTCAACTAGCCATTGGAACTAAGAGAAAAGTTAGTGAAGTGGTAGCGAAATGTCCATTGGTTATGAATGGATTGATCACTTGTGTATATCTGAATGTTCTACAACTTGGTTCCTATGATGTTCTCATTGGAATGAATTGGTTAGAATCTCATAGGGTAAAGCTTGACTGTTATAACAAAAATTTCAAATGCATGGATGAAGAAGGAAACCCAGTAGTTGTGAAGGGTATTCCAAAGGTGATTTCAGTATGGCAGGTGTCAGGAATGCAGTTGAAGAAGTTATGTAGGAAAGGTTTCAAGTTGTATGTAACCCATATTCTGGAGGCATCAGAGGATAAAACTCCTAGGTTGGAGGACTATCAGGTGTTACAGGAATTCAGGGATGTGTTTCCTGATGAGATTCCAGGGCTTCCTCCAAAAAGGGACATTGATTTCACAATTGAACTTGTGCCAGGAGCAGCACTAGTTTCCAAGACACCCTACAGGATGAGTACACCGGAGATGCTAGAATTGACGATGCAACTGCAAGAATTGTTGGAAAAGAAGTATATTAGGCCAAGTGTGTATTAATATTTCACATTGATCTAGGAACTAAGAATCAATCTCATCAAAGAATAATCAACAAATACTCATGAAATGCTGTTAATCAGAACCAGAAATGGTTTCCTCTTTGTATATTCAATAAACAATGAATAGTTACAATACCAATGTCAAGCAATCGATTGACTCCATGAGGAATTCAAATACCTATGGTGACAATTCAAATTCAATGAGTGAGTCTAGCTTAACTCATTCTCAACCATAGGTTCACACTCAGTTAACCACTTGACAAAAACCCTAATTAACTCACCAAACCCTAACTGAAGTCGGACTGCAATAAATGACTGAATCTCAACTGAAGGAGATCAAACACATGTCATACCAAGCCAACCATCAAGTGCTAGTGCTCCATGACTTCAATGAACCCCGATGAGGTTAACTGAAGTTGAACTGACCATCAGAAGTTGGTGGAGGCGTCCTGTTGACTCCAGATCATTAAATAATAATAAATAATCATTAAAAAATAATATATTTGATGAAAGGAGGCACCTTAATTGACTGGTTGAATTGATTGTAACCACTAGTTAGCAATTAGGTGCATTAATATCACTTAGATCACCCCCAAAGTGCTCCTGTTAGCCTTATTGACTGTAGGAGAAGGATAAGTTAGCCTCCTTAACTGTAGGTAGGCGTGGGTGTGACTAGATGATGGCAATTAATGCTCCACTGATGTCAATTAATGTCAATTATACTTAGGATAGTGGTTTAACTAGGCCAATTTGACCAAAAAGAGTGTGTATGATGGTAAATGTCTCCAACACCCCCCCTTAAGCTATACTCAGGAAGAGTTAGAAAACATAGATGCATAAAAATGCTAGGGCCCCAGCAATAAAGGCCATAGGTCACCCTGTACAATAAAGTAATTGCTTAATATAACCAAGGAAACGGGGAAAACCTCATGGGAAAAATACCCCCCCTCAAACTAAGTAGTAAATCAAGAATTGGTTCTTCTATGCAGCAACATCCTGAGACTGTGCATGTGAACCTTTGAATCCAAACTAAATGAATATTTCTAGAGGAATCTTCCACTTTGGAAGAAGAACAATGCACTCAACTGAATCAGAAATATAAGCAGTTGCACGGTGAAAACTCGACCCATGTAGAGCAACTGAAATCATCTGAAGAGAGAGAAAAGGTTCTTGAGGATTCGAACCATGTGTGGAACACTTAAGAAAATGATATGTTGCAGCCTTGAAGAGCAAACCATGAGTGGTAAAATCAGCCCCAAATATTAGGAGCAAGTGTCCAAGCGGATGCAAAATGTCTTCCTGTTTACTAGTTCTGTGAGGAGATGAGCATGTGACCAAAGGTAGAGAAGCCCTGGGACTCTGGAGAGTGAATGCTTGAGCTCCATAATCTGATATAGCTTCATAAATAGCTAATTATTCACACAATAAAATTTTATACCCCTCATAAGAGGAAACTAACACCAAATCCCTAGCAACAAAAATGAAGAAGAACTGCGGTACTTGATTTTTCACACCGGAATTGGTGAGAGCAGCTACAAGCATGACTGAAAGCTCTTGGATTTTAAAATATGAAAAAAATAATATCAGATCAGAATTTAAATCAGATCTAAATAATTTCACAATAGATCCAAAAATATGAAATGAAATCAAATCCCCAGCAATAGTTTTGTAGGAGACTTGCGGTACTTCTTTCTTCACACCATTGATGAGAACAGCTACAAGCAGTACTGAAGGTTTATGAACCTGAAATTTTGAACCAAGAAATATCAGATCATATTCAAATAAAATCATATCAGATCCAATAAGGTTCATATCAGATCCAAAATTATGGTCAACCGAGACGGTGGATGCACAGTTGTCTTTTTCTTCAAAATTCTGAATTTTGGTGCATGCAATCCTGCAGGATTTTGCTGGAAGATATAGATCATGGGGAGTGAATGTGTCACTCTTATAATCTGATATTTCTTCCAAAATATCCAATTTTTTACATATTTTCACACCAGAAGCAACATTAGAGGGAGAAAAATCAAATTTCTCTTCACTTTCGGAAGCAATTACTGGTAAATTTTGCACAGAATTCAAAGGAAAATTACCTGTGAATGTTTGCATGGAAGTGCAGCTGTATTTTTATTCAATATCAGAGATTCAAATGTATTATTATATTTCAGCAATATGAGAAGATGAGATATCAGAGATCTCATGAACTTCTGGAGCATCAAGAGAAGGAGTCACTGCATGGAGACTTTCTTCAATTCGAATTGAATGTGTAGAAGATTCTGCTTCATCTTCATCTTGAACAACTTCATCAGAGAGAGTAGAGGCTGAGACTTTTGAGTAAAGAACTCTTGTGGTGCTGGATGTTATCTCCAAAGTACTATTATGATCCTCATTGTGCTTGCCAAAGGTTTTGTCCAATTTTTTCCAGAGATCCTTTGGGTATTCAGCAAAACCATTAAGGTAGTACAAGCTAGGAGAAAGGGCCAGACATATTGCTCGAAAATATCTATCACCATCATTTAGCCAATCATTATCATTCTCATAAGACTCTTTTCCAAGTCCAATAGACACCTCATAGAGACCTCATCTCTTCAGAGATGCAATCATCTTCAACTTCCATTCTGAATAGCTTGTGAATGGGGTGAGAAGAGGGATTGATGAGTCCATTCGAAGTTGTACATGTTAAGACCTGCAAATAAAAACAAAAAGGGCACCGTAAGGTCAAAAATCTTGCACATTCTAGGATTTCATCACACCCAGCATAGTCAATCAAGCAAGGTTGATCAACAAGTTCTTTACTTGGGATATTGAGTGGTAAGCCTTGGCTTCTGGTGCAGTGCTAGATTTTTGAGTTATTGCTGAAATTTCATGGAGAAATATGTCAAAAAGCTTTTTTTTGAGAGATAGGTCTTTGATCCGCCGTAAGCTCTGATACCATATTAATCTTGCACATTGATCTAGGAACTAAGAATTAATCTCATCAAAGAATAATCAACAAATACTCATGAAATGGTGTTAATCGGAACTAGAAATGGTTCCCTCTCTGTATATTCAATAAACAATGAATAGTTACAATACCAATGTCAAGAAATCGCTTGAATCCATGAGGAATTTGAATACCTAAGGAGAAAATTCAAATTCAGTGAGTGAGTTTAGCTTAACTGACTCTCAACCATAGGTTCACACTTAGTTAACTACTTGACCAAAACCCTAATTGACTCACCAAACCCTAACTGAAGTCGAAGTGCAATAAATGACTGAATATCAAATGAAGGAGATCAAACACATGTCATAGAAAGCCAACCATCAAGTGCTAGTGCTCCATGACTTCAATGAACCTTGATGAGGTTTACTGAAGCTGAACTGACCATCAGAAGTTGGTGGAGGCGCCCTGTTGACTCCAGATCATTAAATAAAAATAAATAATTATTAAAAAATAATATATTTAATGAGAGGAGGTGCCTTAATTGACTGGTTGAACTGATTGTAACCACCAGTTAGCAATTAGGTGCATTAATATCACTCAGATCACCCCCGGAGTGCTCCAGTTAGCCTCCTTGACTATACGAGAAGGCTAAGTTAGACTCCTTAACTGTAGGTAGGCGTGGGTGTGACTGGACGATGGAAATTAATGCTCCATTGATGTGAATTATACTTAGGATAGTGGTTTAACTAGGCCAATTTGACCAAAAAGAGTATGTATGATGGTAAATGTCTCCAATAGTGTGTCTCCTTGGGGAGCACCAGTTCTGTTTGTAAAGAAGAAAGCTGGTACACTCAGGTTATGTATTTATTATAGATAGTTGAACAAGGTTACTGTGAAGAAAAAATATCCTTTGCCTAGGATTGATGACCTCTTTGATCAAATGAGAGGAGCAAAGGTATTTTTAAGGATTGACTTGAGGTCTGGTTATCATCAAGTGAGAATAAAGGATGAAGACATTCATAAGACAACCTTCAAAACAAAGTATGGACATTATGAGTTTTGTAGTGGTACCATTTGGTCTCACAAATGCACCAACTACATTTATGTGCCTTATGAACATTGCTTTCAATAGGCATTTGGACAAGTTTGTTCTTGTTTTCCTTGATGACATTCTTGTTTATTCTAAGAATGAGGAAGAGCATGAAGAGCATTTGAGGTTGACATTGCAATTGCTCAGGGAGCATCAAATGTATGCAAAGTTGAGCAAGTGTGACTTCTATAGAGATAGAATTCAGTACTTGGGTCACATTATCTTAGAAGAGGGTATATCTATGGACTTTGAAAAGATTGAAGCCATTATGAATTGGCCTACTCCAAGAAATGTGATAGATGTAAGATATTTTATGGGACATGCAGGATACTATAGGAGATTCATTGAAGGATTCTCTAGGGTTGCACATGCCATCACTTCTTTGCAAAAGAAGGGGATAAAGTTTGAATGGACATCGACGTGTGAAGAAAGCTTCCAGTGGTTGAAGAATCTTCTCACCAGTGCACCAGTATTGAAAGTTGCAGATCCAAAGAAAGATTTTTTGGTGTGTACTGATGCATGCAGACAAGGGCTTGGAGGAGTCCTTATGCATGACAACCATGTGATATGTTATGAGTCGATAAAGATGAAGGAGTATGAGAAAAAATATGCCACTCATGATCTAGAGCTTGTAGCCATAGTACATGCTCTCAAGATGTGGAGGCATTACTTGATGGGTAGAAGATTTGAACTGAGGACGTACCATTGTGGTCTGAAGTATCTATTTGATCAACCTACTCTGAATGATAGGCAAGCAAGATGGTTGGAGTTTTTATGTGAGTTCGATTTTGAAATCAAGCACATAAAGGGAAAAGAGAATAGGGTAGCTGTTGCACTTAGCAGGAAGGTGCAGGAAATGCATATGGCATCCCTTAGTATTTTCCAATAAGATTTGAGGCAACAGATTGTAAATTGTACTACTGGAGATGAATTGTGTGAGCTGGTAAAAGACAAATTGCAGCTACAAAGTCTTGAGAAGAGGTATGAGGGATATAAATTGGAAGAAGATGGACTTCTTACTTATAAAGGCAGAATTTATATTCCAAATGTAGCAGAGTTGAGGAGAGTTGTTATGGATGAAATCCATCAAACTCCGTATTCTGGTCACCCAGGATACTAGAAGACAATTTCTACCGCCAGGAAACAATACTTTTGGCCAGGAATGAAAAAGGACATGGATGAATACATTTTGAGGTGCATGAAATGTCGGTAGGTAAAGGTTGAGCATCAACACCCTGCAGGTTTGTTGCAGCCTTTTCCAGTTCCAGAATGGAAATGGGAAGTTATTTCCATGGATTTTATTACAAGATTGCCGATGACTTGGAGACAACATGATTCCATCATAGTTATGGTGGACAAGTTGACTAAGGCAACACATTTTATATCGGTTAAGTCTACACATAAGACTGATGACATTGCAAAGATATTCATGAAGGAGATTTTCAAATTGCATGGATTTCCTAAGGCAATAGTCTCTGACAGAGATGTCAAGTTCACTTCCAATTTTTGGAAGGGGTTGTTTGCAGATTTGGGTACAAATCTAAACTCCAGCACTGCATACCATCCTCAGACAAATGGGCAGACAGAGAGAGTTAATCAGGTTCTTGAAGATATGCTTTGCATGTACGTGATGGACAAACCAACCAAGTGGGAATATTACTTACACTTGGTAGAGTTTTCTTATAACAATGGACAACAAGCATCCTTGGGGATGAGTCCGTATGAAGCTTTGTATGGGAGAAGGTGTAGGACACCTGTGACTTGGGATAATCCAGTGAACAAGGTTGTGCTTGGATCATAATTGCTCAAGGAAATGGAGCAATAGGTTGTAAATATCATGCATAATTTGAAAGCAGCACAGGACAGACAGAAAAGCTATGCAGATAAGCATAGGGTGAACATGGAGTTCAGTGTTGGGGATCATGTTTACCTGAGAGCGAGGGCAAGGAAAAGTTACTTGAAGCTTGGAAGTTGTGCCAAGCTGTCACTAAGATATTGTGGTCCATTTGAAGTGCTTGAAAGAATAGGGCCTTTTGCATATAGACTTGCATTGCCTGCTAGCACTAGAGCTCATAATGTTTTTCATGTTTCTTTGATTAAGAAATATGTACATGATCCTAACCATGTTATAAATTGGGATGTGATTCAGGTGGAACCTGAGGGAGAGTTCCAAATTGAGCCAAGGCGCTTCCTCGACAGGAAGGTGACAATGCTCTGGAACCGAGCCATAGGGCAGGTAAAGGTGCAAGGGGAGCACTACGAACCTGAAGAGGCTATGTGGGAGCTGGAGGATGCCATGCGATTGGCACATCCATTTTTGTTCAATTTTGTGGAACACTGAGATGATACCAGTGTAGCATTTTGTTCAATTTTGTAAAGCACTGAGGCCAGTGCTATTGAAGGGGGAGGGGAATGTAACACCCCGGTTTTGACCTCGTTGCATTAAATGTACATGATGTATATATTGTAATGAATCATGGTGTGGAGCTAAAGGAAAAATCCCCACCATTGAATGAAATCATTGCCGATGATATATCGTGGTATATGGCACATATTAGTTGGCATCATGTAAATATGATTTTTAATTAAATAAACCCCAACCAGCTATGTCACTACAACCATATTGAAAAGGGCATGATATTCCTAAGGATAGGGAGGGGGAATTTCTAAACCTTGAGCCCATAGGGGAAAATCCATGTGTCACCACCCTTTTGATTTGCTCACCTTCCCTTGTATCATCCAACTACCTCATTAAAAGTTCTACTATTAGTTGGGGCAGTTATTGTTGGGGAGTGGAGTGTGGCAGGACTGTTAGTCCTTACCCACATGCACACTCCACCAGTAGGTTGACCCTCACGCTGGCAGGAAAAAAAACCACAACACCCATTATTCCATTCTCCCCATGACTGCATGGGAACTCTCCCACTCGTGATTGTTCCTCACACAGAGAACTGGGGGTGCCGATTTGGCCATTGGTGTTCTAGGCTGGGGGCGTGTAATTTCCCTACCGATTGTGGCCCATGTGTATGTTCTTTCTTAGGTGCAGGCTGAGGGTTTGTTTACTTTCCCATTCTCATATTGTGTAAGTTTCCCATGGCTTAATTGTTGAGAACGGACTGTTATTTCCCCCACGTTTGGTTGTTTGTGTTTGTTGTTACGTTTTGGGCTACTGTAGATTGTTATGGAGTCATTTTGGCCACGATAGGGCCAAGAACGAATCATGAGTTGCTTTCTCCTGTCCAAGCTATGACTATCTTGTTTGTTTGCATGTATGTAGTGGTTGGTATTCAGATTATGTTGGAGTGGGGATGAGGGATTGGTTTTCTTGATAAACCTAGTGTGTTTGGGAGCCACACATATGGAGCTAGAGGGATGGCTTTCTTCTCCACAACCCCTGAATAGCACTGGAAGGGAGGCCAGGGCTTGAGGGACTGTGTAGCAGAGAAGGGACTGATTTCCTTGTGTTGGGTGTGTGTGGGTGTTCTAGAAGCTAGGCTAGTTATGGTGTAGGTGTCCTTAGCTCTTCTATGAGCTCACCAGCTTAGCATTTAGCCTTTCCCATTTCCTTGATGGCCTGATAAACCCAACTGTGTTGGCTTGGCTGTGTTTTGTGAATCCTTAGCTATGTGTAAGCCTGCTTGTTCCTTATTTCTTTGGGAATCATGCCCAGCTCGGGGGTGGTAGCGTTGCTAAGAGATTAAGGAGCATGCTAGCCTATGGTTGGGTGGAACGTTGTAGCGGCGTAGTTGGTTGCGGGACAAATTCTCTATAAGATAAGTATTCTTGTCTATTTTACTTCTGCAATCATATTTGATGTTTAATGAATGACAATGAACATGTTGAATTCCCGAATGAATGTATGTTTGATTCCGCTGTGTATGTAAATGATTATGCATCTTAGCACCTTTTATGTTCAAGCATTTCAGTTTTTATGTATCTTCATGTTCATGGGGCTAGCTTCCTGGATGTTTAATGACATGGTAGTGTCCTCTTCACCGGTTGGAGGGTTGGGGACGTTACACCAGCATCCTCACATAATTTCATCGAGCACCCTACTTGGGGAACCTAGGATATCAAAAGATGATATCCTCTGTCAAGAGACACTTTTCTGGCTTAGGTTAAAGGCCGAAATTGCGATGTTTATCATGAAATGTCAGGAATGTCGGCTATTCAAAGTTGAGCATCAGAATCCTTTGGGATTACTGTAGCCATTAACCATTCCAGAATGGAAGTGGGAGGTCATTAGTATAGATTTTATCACTGGTCTATCGAAAAGTAAGAAGTAGAATGATTCTATTTTTGTAGTACTTGACAAGTTGTCAAAAGAAGCACACTTTATTCCTGTGAAGTCGACCTACAAGGTAGTGAACATTGCTGATATCTTCTTGAAAGAGATATTTATCTTGCACGGGATACCCAAGGAAATCATCTCGGACTGAGATGTTAAGTTTATAGGAAAATTTTGGAATCTTTATTCTCCAGATTAGAGACGCAGTTTAACTTTAGCACTGCTTATTACCCATAGGTAGATGGGTATACAGAAAGAGTAAACCATATTGTTGAGAACATGCTCAGGATGTATGTCATGAACAACCCCACCAAGTGGGAGGATTACCTACATCTTGCAGGGTTTGTGTATAACAACAATTATCAGAGTTCCTCCAAGATGAGTCCCTTTGAGGTACTCTATGGATGGAAGTGTAGAACACCGGTTACTTGGGATAGCCCGATGGATCGGCTCATGTTAGGGCATGATTTATTAATGGACTCGGAACATCTGGTTACCAAGGTTTAGGTGAAACTTAAATAAGCACAATATTTCTAGAAATGTTACGCGGATTGGAAAAGAAAATACAAAGACTTTCAAATAGGTGATTGTGTCTACTTGAATTAAAAGAAAAATGAATCTTGTTGAACTTGGGTAGGTCTGGTAATTTAGCACCTAGATTTTGTGGACCTTTTAAAATGCTGGCCAAGAAAGGGCCAGTGGCATATGAGCTAGTGTTACCCGTGCATGTAAGAGTCCATAATGTTTTCCATGCATCCTTGTTAAATAAATATATTTATGATACTAAACATGTAGATGAATGGTCCTTATTATAGGTGGAACCTGAAGGGGAGTTTTCCCCTGAGCCTATTCATATACTGAACAAAAGAGAGGTGCAGCTCAGGAAGCGCACTATAGTCCAGTTGAAAGTGCAATGGAAGAAATTTTAGGGTACTTGGGAGAATGTGGCCACCATGAGAAAGGCTTACCCTGCCTTTTTTCATGATGTCATTCCGAGTCCCTAGAACACTAGGGATGGTGTTTTTCTAAGCGGGGAGGGATGTAATGTAATATCTCAAATTTTGGACCTACTATTTATAGGCATGATCCTATTGACCATGATGATTATATTGATGTTTTATTTTATATTGGGTCAAATACCCCACTACATATGAACATGATGATTTGTTTTGTATATTGGGCGTAAGCCAATTGTTGATGATATATAGTTATATATATGTTTTGTGTTGGGTGTGGACCCTGAAGCACATGATTGATGAAATGTTTGTGTTGGGCGTGGACCCTGAAGCACATGATCGATGTGATGTTTTGTGTTGAACGAAAGGCTTTGGAGCACATGAGTAATTACATTTGTGTTGAGCATAAAGATATGGAAACACATGAAAATATAATTTGGAAATGTTGGGCATAAGCTCTGGAGCATTCCATGTTGGTGCTGAGCATCATATATTTAGCCATTGTATCCCTAGTTGTATCGTACAAGTACATCCTAGAATTTAGTGTTGAGCAAGAGCTCTGGAATTGCACTATGTTTGTAACTCCCTATTATAAGCGTTGAGTATGGTCTCTGGTAAGCGCTAGGGGTTACTGAAAAGATTAAAATAACCTCCAAGTGAAATGACTCGAGGAATAATATTGATCTCGTCATACTTATTTTTAAGTGATTAAATGAAATTTTGAATTTCTGTATTCTCATCAAGTACTGAAGAACTACCACGTTATACGAGGGAAATCCAACATGCAATGATGTTTAGAGTTTCCTAGACTAGTAGACCTGACCCATTTATCTAATTGACCTTTATAAAAGAAGTGTCGTTAAGTCTAAGGGATCATGACACATGATGCCCGAATACAAGTATTAACAAGTATTTTAATACTATGTATTTTATACATAATATGGATAAAAAATTAATTATGATTACTTATATAATTGAATAAAGAAAGAAGAGAAGCTCCACCAATTATTATTTATTATTAAAGGATTAATAAATACTGAAATATCTATGAAAGACTAACTAGGAACTAGTTAAAACTTCCTAGGTTAAGAATTGAAAAATTAACCTAGTAAATTAAAAAGGGTTAAATGAGGAAATCAAGGATTTCTTGATGTTACTACCCCTTTGACTGAAAAGTATACCTATAAAGAATCATGCCAATAATCGGCTTGGGGGTTTTGATTTTTATCTAGGAGAATTATTATTTTTCCGGTTCTTCTCTCAAGTGTTTTCTTGGAGAATGTTTCCTGCAAGGAAAAGAGGATTGATTTAGAAGTGATTACCAGCTAGGAAACCCTACCTTAGGAGCTATAATCTATTTTCATGTTGGATTCTAGCTCGAGGGGATCTGGATTAGAACCAGAAATAGTTCTGGGCCATGGTTGGGAGGAACGTGGTGATTCCCAAGTGATTTGGTCATCAAATAGAGGTCAGATCTGCATTGAATTATTAATGCTGGTTAGTTAAGTATAATGGTGTAGCCACGACCCAAAAAATGCCAAATATCTCAATGAGAGTCCATTTAAAACCAAAGAAAACTACAACATAAACCCCGAAGGAAGAGTAACCAGGTGCCACATGAAACCCCAACCCAGTAAATTTTTCCAACTCAGGAATGCCCAGAAAGAGAGGAGGCAAGTGATTCTTGCTAGCAGGATTACCATGTCCGTAAAGGAGAAATCCCAACTCGATAGCGTATCCCTATGCAAATCCTGGAGCGCCTTCATCTCCATTTGCAACAAACCAACAATGGCATGAGGATCATGAACATGCCATGGAGAAAACCAAATGAAGCATTGCATTCTACACAAATTTGGTTGAGCTTACCTACACATCGATGGAGTCATCTCCATTCTACAAATGTGCAAAGGCCTCACTACACCACAATGCCAATACCATAATGCAGATACAAAAAATGCCAATTCCTTTGCCAAGGGTTTTTAGAAACCCCAATGACATTAATGGAAGCAACTAGTGGCCATTAAAGCCACCATAAACCCCAACCATAAGATTGTGTTTCAACGTTAAATCAACCATGTCATATGATAAACCTTCTGTACTATGGTTTTGCCACCCTTTACAATTTAGCATAGACCAATACTAGTGACATGGTTTGCA
>LPNX010356840.1:0-38912 GCA_001517045.1 Pseudotsuga menziesii | reverse complement strand
TCAAATGGAGCTGTCCAATGTACTCCTTTTCTGAAAACAGTGAAGCGAAACTCCCGGAACAGGAAGCCCTAATTTTCTGATTTCTTCTGCAGAAATTCCTATTACTGTTTCTGTGATATCTCCGAAATTAATGATCCTCTATGTCTGAAATTTCTCACTGAGGTAACCTCACATGTTTCTGATCCAACAACATAGGTTTCATCAGCATTGATTTCACCATTTTGGATTTATGATCCTTTTCCCAAGGTGACCTGTTACTGGACTGTTCAGAACAATGAAGTTGTACGGAATTCCACGTGTCACTGGTTCATCTTCTGAGTCTAACCTTCGTACCACAGAAATTAAAGTCCGTACCCTTTCTGGAACATCTTCAGGAATTCCATTTGGACCTCTGTAGCCCAAGATATTGCAGATCTTCCCAGGTGTCCTGTTTATGGATGATTTCTGGAAGAGGATGGAACCCTAACTTGGAGAGATCATATCTCCCAGAATATAGCGAATCAGAGGTGGACCTTTGGACACAATGTTCATCAGGATTTTATCTTCGGTTCCTGCAATGTTCAGCTTCTGATACTTCTCCAATCTCATAATATAGCGACTGTACCAAAACTTAGCAGTTTTAGTATTTAGGGTTTCTCCTAGCTCAGGGTCAAACTAGGGTTTGACTTTCCCAGAGTTTCACCCAACCAAATTTATTGACCCAGGTCTCTAAATTTCGGTTTTGATGAGAAGAAAAATCCTATGCTAGTCTCACTCAAAAATTCCTCTTCTGTAGAAAGCCCTAATTTCCACATCGAAACTGAAAATGCTTGAAATTGAATTTCGCATCGACAAAAAGATGCACCCTTCAATGGAGAGTCATCCTAGCATACTTTTGCTGAAAATTTGTGGAGGAAGATCCACAAAATAGGAAGCCCTAGTTTCTGTAGCTGCACAATGTCTTCTTCTCAGGTTAGCTCTGATACCATGTTAGTTTTTCAACATTTAAGCTAGCATTATGTTAGGATCTTTTCACTGAGAGAATAACAAGCACAACAATCACATAAGCACATCACAAGAGACAAGAGACACAAAGATTTTAGGAGGCGAAACCATAAATGGAGAAAACCCCTCAACTTCCTCTAAGATAGTATCACCACAAGATGTGATCCCAAAACAGTAAGATGACCTACCAACACAACAACAGCCTTCTGTCTTCTGTCAAGCCAAAGATTTCCTTCTCCAAAGGTGCGGCACACTTGAGAGAGCAAGTGATGTAATTCACGAGTGATAAATAGAGAGACTCTCACTCTCTATTTATATTCTTCCGTTGACTTGAAGTGCACTCAACCATGTAGGCTTAACTTATAATTAATTACTTGAGCCTACACCTTAATTAGTGTATAATAACCCAAGTGCCCCTAAACTGTGGGGACTTACCTAATGACTTGATATGACTTGTTTACATTATTAATCCTCCCGATCGGAACATCGGGGCATGACCACATGACTCAAATACATAATAGAAACATCCCGGAATAAACATCGGGTTACAATATATGAAATACATAGAAGAATACATTCTGAAGTTACATATACATCAACAAGTATGTCGAGAAAAAACAGGAGTTAGCAGAAGTCAACACTGCACATGCAGATTAAAAAAAGGAATATCAAGGGCACAAACAACGTAGAAAACCATGCAAGGGTGATAGAGCAGGTGATGAAAACACGAAGCACAGACAAAAACCCACTTACACCACACACATTGAGGTGACTGCAAATAGCGAAATCCTTCCCACTTTTTTTATTTGGTTGGTACTAGTCCCCCTCGTAAGGGGAGGGACTCCAAATAGTCTCCATCAGTGCAATGGTAAAGGCCAAGAAGAACCCAAAACCCTAAGGAGTACAGGGATGGTAGGGTAAGTGTATGACAGTCCCGGGGCGAGAGTCAAGCCAACAAACAATAAATCAGGGAAAACAAGGCTAGACCATCCAAAAGCGACAGGTATTTCCAGGGTATGGCCACCAAAGTAGCCATGTTAGCCAAAAGAAAACCAGACAGTCACACACAAACAAATTCCAGCAAAAACTGCTACACACACATCAAAAGGTCGAGCGTAAAGATAATATTTTTTTATTCTTACATTCAAGTTGCATTGACTAACACTCAATATAGAGCCTTTTAGTATATCCCTATTTAGTATTATTAATCATTTTGGATTTAGTGTTGCATGAGTACGTATATAGGATATGTAGGGTTGCTTTGTTCTATGCATAAACATTGGAATATTTAATATTGATGTTTTTTTTAATACTATGCTTGTTATGCATTTATGTTATGTTGGATTGATTGGTTCGTTATTCATACTAGCTTCCAACGTGTTCTATAACTTTCTGGTTCTTTTGTTTATATAATTTACAATGATGTTATAGATCTATAGAATTTTGTTATTTTTTTTCCATGAAAAATCATGGATTAACCAAGAATCAGTAATTCAATGATGTTGTTTTGGGAATAATAAAAGTAAAGGAAGGATGCTTCAAAATATTTAAATTCATTTTATGGTTGATTATGTTGCTTTGAATTATTTAAAGAATGATCTAATGATGTTAGTTTGGAAATAATAAAAGTAAAGGAAGGATGCCTCTAAATGTGTAAATTCATTTTATGGTTATTATTTTGCTTTGAATTATTTAAAGAATGCAAGTATATGCATGCTAATGCATTGGAGGACAAGGGTGCAATAACGTTAATGCATTTGGATTGAGAAAATAGCCTAAATTTGTTTTAGTGCATAATTACTTAGCACATTAAATAAATTGTGCAATAAAAAATACACCATTGCCATTATCAAAACAAACATGAGTCGCTTTAAATGATTTATATGATATTATCTACAATTTTCACATTTGAAATTACGAGTATGTTGAATTGGAATAATTCAATTATTTTTTATTAGGTAGTTAATAAATGTGTCATATTAAGTTGATTCTATTACTTTTTCAAATGTAGTTCACAAGCCCTCCTGCGGGGTTGCTACTTACATAGGAAGAAATCATAGGGAGCCACTCGAAGGGGCCTCACCCTGTTCTCTCTAATTACGGAGCTAACACGATGGGGACATCAAGTGAGGCCCTTACATAGAAATGTATAGCCACCCAGGGATTTGACCTCGAGATCATCTGCTCACAACTTACAACACTCAACTACTTGAGCTAGCCCACTGGGCTTACGTTGATTGAGTTATATTTTGGACTATGGTCCTTATTGTACCATGTTTGATTAAAGCGAGGCATAATAAAAATAAAAATATTTCCAACTATTAATGATTAATCACAGGGGTTTTCCATTTATATCTTATTGGATTTTTTGAGTTTCTCTTTATTGTGGTCAAATGATTGTTAACCGTGTTTTTTTGGATAAAAGGAGTGCCAAGAAAAAAGATTAACTAATGAAAGTCCTATTGGATGTGGGATAATCCCTTTCTTTTTAAGAGTGTTTTGAGAACTAAGATTCATTAGACCATTATAAGGGCTAGAGTTCTATTGAAGTGACCCTTCTAGGCCTTAATTATCATCATATTTATGTATTGTTATATTAAACATAACTTAAATGGGTGAATAGATGGAGCAAGTGAATAGATGTTATTTGTATGCTCTGACATGATTTTCTATTGTTCTTTTCCCTCATATTGCTTGTGGAGTCGGTTGTTATTGAGTTACTGCATATTCGGTGGAACTATTCATACTTTTGGAGAAGACTATAAGTTAATTACGTGGAGATTGTCGCTGATTAGCTTGGATAAACTGACTATTGAATGATAGAATTCCCATGTAATATATGATCTAGACTATAAACAACAGTTGACATCTGTAAACATTTCCAACATAAAAATTTCTTCGAAGTGCACCTGTCGAGAGGTTTGTTTTCCGAAGGAAGAGGTCTACTCCACAAATGCTAAGAGCCAAATATAAAATTATACTGCTGATGACCAACATTGATGTATAACCAAATATTTAAACTGAATAGTGTAATTGATAAAGGTACTTGTTTTAATTTTCTCTTTTTCTAATATATGAATGACAGCTTGAAATGCAATCGACCAATGACTACTATCGGCCTTTATTGTTTCTTTAATGCTGGAACTTTCTTTTAAGAAAACAAGTTGACGGATAAAACATTTTTTTATCTGTAAAATGAGAAAGTATAAAAATGTGATCGATCTCCATTTTTTCTCAATACATAAATGTGGTCAACGGAAAAAAATAGTCAATAGCTACAAATCAGTCAATGAGTTGATATGTGGTCGAAGTCGATATGTTTTTTCTGTCGACCTATTTATGTGGTCGATTTTAAGTCGATGTAAATTAGTTGTTATGCTTTTGATTGATAAAGATTTGTAATTTTGGTTGACAATCGTGGTAAACTTTGGTTCACAAAGTGACTCTACTTTAAACTTTTGTAGTCAATACGGGATGAATGAAAGGTGAGTCTTTTTCAAGGAAGGCAATCTCCTCCACTTTTTAATGAAGTTAGTCTTTAGACTATTTGTAATTTGTGTTTGAGTCAAGTTTATCGAATCTAAAGAAATCAACTATGGCCAGAAAAACAAATGAGTAAGAAACATAATGAAATTTGTAAGCATTTTAAATCCTCAGAGTAAAAGAAGACACCGATGATGTCACATAAAAGAGCTTAATGATAAATATGATGTCACAAAGAACATTTTGATTGATTGACCCCTTGGTGTAGAATTGCAAAATCTGTTCCTAGGTTGTTACCTCAGAAGCTAAAAGGTAGAGAGCTGGTACAAAAAGTTGAAGAGCTAAAATATTCATGCCTAAGTCAAGGGAAGTCATCCAGATGAGAATGGGTGAGGCTTTAAACCAAAAGGCCTCCTCGCAATGAGGGTAGTTGACTACCTTTTTAGAGAGAGGGTGAGACTCCTATGGACCACTATTAGATTGAAGAAGGGGATGAATAGTAGCAAGTCATGGTAGAGCCTTGTGTAAATGTGTCTTCCTATCTAGCTAGTGGTTGTATTACCTATGTAGACCGGTACGCATGGTTGATGCACAATGAGGACTACTTCGACAGGAATAGAGACCTAGGATGTTGTTGCACACTCTTGTTCTCTTCAAAATGAAGAAATTTGACTTTTGGGGTGGAAGAGATGTTGAAGGGACCCTTCGGATCCTTAAATGTCATCATGTTTATGTATTGTTATATTCAACACACCTTAAATTGGTGAGTAGTTGGAGTCGATGTAATCTCTCAAACCTTCCATATCTTTGTATAAATATATGTTCAACAAGAGTAATAAAGAGGTTGGGTACCCTTCCCCATACTTTTGTCTTGCTTTGTATGTGTACACTTAATGGTTTCCTTTGCTTGAATGCCATGTGTTCTAGGTAAACCCGACAAGATCTAACATATATGAGTTTTCTCGGTGAACTCAACAAGCTCCAACATAAATAAAATTCATTGTCATGCCATATTCAATCTAAACTTTCACTATGAACTATGCTAGAGCTTAATGTAACCATCAAGGGCATAGAGCTGCTATAAATTGACCACATAGGTTTTATAACCTTTCTTAAATGATTGCTTTTGAATTTGATGAATGATATCTAATACAATTCTCTTATTGTGAAGGGAACTCTTTTAAAGAGTTGGGAACTATATTGTGACAATAAAAGAGAAACACCATTCCTGGATTTATGTGGTGTTAATGAAAACGAGATTTATGAAAAGCATGATGATCTTACTCATTAATACCATTGGGAAGATGAAGTTCAATTAATGCATATTGACCATGGTCCATTTGTGAAAATTTGAATAGGACTTTAATTATTATAGTGATTGTCGTAGATTCATAAGGAGATGTATTGAGGTTGATGCTCTTTGTAAATGGGGAGGGCATGTAATATGCCATATTGGTGGCCCTAATAAGAAATATTTTTCATGTGAAAATATTAATTTATGTTCACATGAATTTTGCATTTTATTCATAACATCTTCACATGCATTCTTCTATAAATATAGAAATCGAATAAAACATCATAACATTCTTTCTTATCACTGCATACCAATTAGACATAGCACCAGAATTGAGCCCAAAGGTTGCGAAAGGCCCGCTCCCGGGTAACAGCAGAATCACTTTCAAATAGAGAACTGGCCTTCTGCTCTTCCGAGAGGGATCTCTCACCAAATGTTAACAATGCCATATATATACAAATGAAACTATAAATTGTTTATAAAATTGGTTGAAACGAAACACAGAACCATTGGGCGATGGAGTCAAGATACGTAACAGAAATAAACAGAAATAAACAGATTTCAACACAGGGGAAAGATAGCCACTCGATCACAGTCGATTTAT
The DNA here is from genome assembly GCA_001517045.1 of Pseudotsuga menziesii. Lineage (NCBI taxonomy): Eukaryota > Viridiplantae > Streptophyta > Pinopsida > Pinales > Pinaceae > Pseudotsuga > Pseudotsuga menziesii. Next base: position 32,547 of record LPNX010356840.1, on the reverse strand, counting down.
AATTGTCTGGTGGAAAAGAAGAACATGAACAGACCATCAACACAAAGCATTGAAAAATGAATTCTGTATTAACTTTAGAAGAAAACTTAGGTCAATACCTGAAACAACAGATGGTGCATAGCAAGTATGAATTCCAAACTGTTATACACTATGTTTCACATATGAAAGAAAATAGAATGGGAGAGATAAACTGGAAAAACATTCACATAAGAAAAAAAGCAATAAACTGCAAATACGAACGGCACATGAATCCCTGTAAAAACTGCCGACCTCGGCTCTCTAATTAAAATTCTCTTGAAAGCATACACAGCAAAATTACATCGGTTTCAACCCTTTCTCCTTCTTCAGGAGGTATGTTTATAGCCTTTTGGACTTCCTAAGCTGACATTTGGGAATCAAAATTTGTTACAAACTGGAGAATATCCTCTAACAAACTTCGGACATGGCCTACAAACCACGATTCACATAAGACAAAAATAAAATGCGGACTACTAGAAAAACAGGCTAAATATACCCTCTTGCATATCCTATATAGTGATAGTTGTGTGAAAACTGAAAGAGGTTTTTGTAACTGGCCATGTTCCCAACAAAACCCATGTCTTATTTTTCTCTGATTCAGCTCCATCTCATCAATAGAAGATTTTTAAATTGATGACTCAGATAGTAAACCTGTAAATTTCTGGAAAAATACCCTGTAAATATATTTTAAATTCTCCCAACCTATGATACCTGTGTAAAAAATTAAGGAGGTTTTTGAAGGTATTCCTGTTGTGAAGACATAACTCTCTTGGTTTCATGAAATTCAACTCCATTTGGCTGAAACAATTATTTGAATGTGACGTCTGAAACAGTCCTTCAGAAAACATAAACATGGCATGTAGAAATCACTTTGTTTCTCCTAAACCATAGGACTTGGGTAAAATATGATAGAGGTTATTGAACATGATCCTATTATTAAGATGAACCTCATTCAATTTTTGAAAATTCTTTCTGGTTTTCCCGAAACAATTGATTGAAATAACTAACTAAAATAGTCATTTAAAAATCTGGACATTTTCTCTCTAAAGATGACTTCGATTCTTTCAATCGACAGAACCTGGGTTAAAAATGAGAGAGGTTATTGTAGATAGGTGTGTAATGAAGAAAAACCTCTCTCATTTTCTGAAAAGTCATATTGGTTTGGCAGGAACAATTGATTTAAAATAATGACCAAAACAACCATTTATAAGGAAAAATTTGTCGGTAGCTTCAAAGAACGCCTGTAAATGCTCTTTATGATAAATATGCTATCTGAAAATTTTCATCAACAGACTCAAACAAAGTGTAGAACCATTGAAATCTGAACACTCTTCATTTTCTCTCAACGGAAACATTTAGGATCAATGATTTCATTCTCCAAGAATGGGATAAAAACACATGTTTTTATTTGCTCATTCCATCCAATATTGAACCATTAACTAAATAGCATTTCAATCCAGCAGAAAGATTTACAACCATCAATTTTATTTTCCGGTTCAACACATGCCCTAAGCTGCCCACCATTTAAAATTTTGTGAATTGTAAAAATTCATTTCTCCTTGCTAGTTGACAATGCAAAATACATTCACGTCATTCATCCTTTCCTAGCCATATTGTGGCCATTGAAATATGCGAGATTTTAAATGATTTCGAAAATTGAAAAAGTTCATTATCTCATGCACCCTCATAATGTGAAATTTATTTGAGCCGTGGATTTTCCTCACCTGCCAATCTGACCGTCAAAACCTATCTACCATTTAACATCATTTCCCAAATTGAAAAATTTAGTTGCTCCGTGCAACTTCACAATGCAAAATTTCTTTTGGCCATTGGATGTGAATGAGTTTGATATGAGCCATTGATCTATGTTTAATTTTGCTGCAAAAGTGACAGGTTGGTGTGCGAGCCCAATTTGACTTTATGCCAAGAAACAAAGTGACATCATAATTTTTTGAGCGCTTGGGCTTTGCCTAAAATACCTCTTGGTAAAATATCCAGTTACTTTTTTCATAAAATATCCAAATTCTTTTTGGATTTATAAAAATAAATTCCGTTTATTTTTATAAAACATAACCTTTAGCCTCCTTTTACAAAATATATTTGATTTTTTGTAAACATTATTCATAATGAATAATTTGTCTCTATAAAATATCTCTGTCTTAACCAAAATCCTTTAACTTTTTCTCGTGCCACCTCAGAATTTTTATAAATTGTTTTAATGAGGAATGTTTGAAAACCATTTGATCCTCAAGAGAAACTTAGAATTTTCAGGCAATGAGGCTTACTGGGGAAAAACTAAAATGGTGCTAACAGCTGGCTCCATGAGGGATACTATCCTCCCGGCGAGGTAGCAAAGAACCCTTGTAGACCAAGTGAAAAATCCATTAGGATGCTCCCAATTTTCTCTGAAATCCTCAACCTGTTCTGAATTGAACCACCATCTGAAACCATTCTGCAAACAAATCCCACTCTTTCAACCTGGAACCTATCACCTGTCCACATTCTGAAAACTGAAGACCTGAAATTTAAAACCGAAATTGAAATCAAAACTGAAACTGAAAATGAATTGAAAACTGCTGAATGGAATGCTCACCATGTCGATCCTATTCATCTTTACTTACCTACCCTACTTACTAAGCATTAACATTCAATCAAGTAACTTCTGACTTCCATTGAAGCCACTCAAGCAAATGATCCCATAAACCAACTTTTTCTTAATGCTTGAGAAAATATAGAACTGAAGGACCTAATGGCACAAAGTTATAATAAAGAAATTGATCTTTACAGTAGAGATATAACCAGCCATTACCACTGCCAAGATTATCCATGTACTCTACCACTGGATCATAAAAAACATGACAGCCTTCCAAAATTCTGTCATTTGCTTACCATGAGAAGGTTGCCCCAACTGTAGATTCCCTTGCACGCTGTCAAACTGATATTCAAAAGAACCATTCAATGAAAACAAGTGACAATTTCCAGGCGAGACGTCCACAACTTCATCTAAAATTTCCGATTTTAAAACTTCATATTCTTTATATGCTTCAGCAGAAACATCATTCATTTCTTCAATAGGATCAAGCAAATAGATTTCTTCTTGACAAAAAATTTCTGAATTTGAAAAACAAAAAGAAACATCCATCTGAGAACCCCCATCTTTTTCTTCGTTATTCAACCCTTCATTGCACACTGCTGGTTTTTCTAAAAGTTGGGATTGATTGCATAATTGACCTTCTTGCTCATCATCCATTCCAAGGAAATTTATACGTTCATCCACAATATCAAATTTCTGTTTTTGATTGGAAACTTCAAGTCTCTTTTTTAACCACTCAAATGAAGGAAAACACAATGGAAAACAATCATCTTCAACGTGTCTATTTTCCACTATGTTTTCATACTTTTGATCTTAGATTGCAATGAAATTTTCTTCACTAACAGAAATTGTGACAAGCTGATTGCATTCTTCAGAAAACAAATCAGTACACCCATGTCCTTTCAAATCACTAGGTTGATCATCTTCTTCAAGCAAATAGAGGTTTATATATTCATGTAAATCTTTAGGTGAAATTTGAATTTGATAAACATGAAGAGGTCTTTCTTCAACCACTATTTCAAAATCTTATTTCTCTTTACTTGCATTTTCAGAAAATGAATATGTGGAGGGACTACAAGACTGATATTTTCCGAAATTATCATCTTCTGTGTAATCAATCACACAAGCATTGTAACTTTCAAGAAAGTGCAATTGCGAAAATGAATTTTCTGATTGGGAAGCGGAGGCCTCTTCTTGTAACAAAAATTCAGAAGTTGAATAATATGAGGAAGGATTTGATTGACAGTCCCAACCTCTCTCTTGGTCACACAAAGAATGACAAGAGTGCTGCAAATCATCATCAGTTTTAGGAAGAGAGATATAATTGGTTGAAACAGAGCTTTGGTCTATGTCAACTTTAGTCAAGGAAGATAGTACTAACTGCTGGGGAATTTCTTGAATATCATGGCAATTGGTTTGTCTTTCTTTTTTAGATGAATATTCATGTAAGATATCTAAAACCTCTTCATTCAAATACTGATCATCACCACACTCATCTTTCACATTTTCAATGAACTCTCTATCGTGTGTGCAACAATCTTGAAGTAACAACAAAGACGGATAATGCCTTTCGAAATGTTCATGAAATATGGTATGAAAGTCTTTGAGGGAGGATAAACTCCCTGCTGGCAATCCCTCATACCAACACCTTGCATATCCTTCTAAACTAAACATGAACAATTTCATTAAAGAATCTTCATGCCATCCCACTCCTAGCTTATGTATATGCTTATGAAATCTAAATAAATGGATGTCAGCATCATCACCCTTTTCATCATTGAATCTTGGAAGATATGTTTGCCAATCTACCAAAGGTATTTGATTGGGATAACTAGGAATGGAATAAAGATTCATAGGAGCATACCTTGCAGCCTGAGAAGTCATCTTGATGGTGGAGAAACTGAATTAGGTCCTCAAACTTTGCAACCCCATTTGATAGTGGAGCTGCCATAGAACATTATGAAGAATGGATCCTTCATAGATGGAGTCGCCAGGTGAAAAGAGACATGACCTTCTTATTGTCTGACCATTGTTCACCATCAACACTGAGATATAAACCCTTTGTTCAAATCTAGGGAACATTTGGGACCTCTCCCCATCTCTATCTTTTTGATCACCGGTCTCCCCAGTGGAGTCACCTTCTAGAATCTTTCAGTGGAGTCACCAGGGCAAATGATACAACCTTTTTTATATGTAAGAATCTCTGTTTTCCCACAAAAACCCTTTATCCTTTGTGTTTTTTTCGTTCCTCCCAGGGATGATCTTCAATTCGTCCTCGGCAACGACACCGGTTTGTTAGCACCAGAATTAAGCCCAAAGGTTGCGAAAGGCCCGCTCCTGGATAACAATAGAACCATTTTTGAAGAGAGAACTGGCCTTCTGCTCTTCTGAGAGGGATCTCTCACCAAATTTTAACAATTCTAGATATATACAAGTGAAACTATAAATTGTTCATAAAATTGGTTGAAATGAAACACATAACCATTGAGCAATGGAGTCAAGACACGTAACAGAAGTAAACAGAACTTATGCAAGTGATTTCAACACAAGGGAAAGATAGCCACTTGATCATAGTTGATTTATAATTGTTTGGTGGAAAAGAAGAACATGAACATACCATCAACACAGAGCATTGAAAAATGAATTCTGTATTAACTTTAGAAGAAAACTTAGGTGAATATCTGAAACAACAGACGGAGCATAGCAAGTATGAATTCCAAACTGTTATACACTACATGTCAGATATGAAAGAAAACAGAATGAGAGAGATAAACTAGAAAAAACATTCACATAAGAAAGGAAGCAACAAACTGCAAATACAAACGACACATGAATCCCTATAAAAACCGCCGACCTCAGCTCTACAACTAAAATTCTCTTGAAAGCATACACAACAAAATTACATCGGTTTCAACCCTTTCTCCTTCTTCAACAGGTATATTTATAGCATTTTGGACTTCCTAAACTGACATTTGGGAATCAAAATTTGTTACAAACTAGAGAAAATCCTATAACAAACTTCGGACATGGCCTACACACCACGATTCACATAAGACAAAAATAAAATGCAGACTACTAGAAAAACAGGCTAAAAATCCCCTCCTGCATATCCTAGAGGGTGATAGTTGTGTGAAAAAAAAAGAGGTTTTTGTAACTGGCCATGTTCCCAACAAAACCTATGTCTTATTTTCCTCTGATTCAGCTCCATCTTGTCAATATCTGATTTTGAAATTGATGAATCAGATTGTAAACCTGTAAATTTCTGGAAAAATACCCTATAAAGATATTTTAAATTCTCCCAACCTGTGATACCTGTGTAAAAATGAAAGGTGGTTTTTGAAGGTATTCCTGTTATGAATACAAAACTCTCTCAGTTTCCTTAAATTCAACTCCATTTGGCTGAAACAATTCTTTGAATGTGACGTCTGAAACAATTCTTCAAAAAACCTAAAAATGGCATGTAGAACTCACTTTGTTTCTCCTAAACCATAGGACCTAGGTACAAACTGAGAGAGGTTATTGAACATGATCCTGTTATTAAGAGAAGCCTCTTTCAATTTTAGAAAATTCTTTCTGTTTTTCCAGAAACAATTGATTAAAATAACTGACTAAAACAGTCATTTAAAAATCTGGAAATTTGCTCTCTAAAGATGACTTTGATTCGCTCAATCCACAGCACCTGGGTAAAAAATGAGAGATTTTGTTTTATAAAGTTGTGTAATGAAGAAAAACGTCTCTCATTTTCTGAAAAATCATTTTGGTTCGGCAGGAACAATTGATTTAAAATAATGACCAAAACAACCATTTATAGGGAAAAATTTGCCGGTAGCTTCAAAGAAAGCCTGTAAATGCTCTTTATGATAAATATGCTATCTAAAAATTTTCATCACCAGACTCAAACAAAGTGTAGAACCATTGAACTCTAAACACTCTTCATTTTCTCTGAACGGAAACATTGAGGATCATTGATCTTGTTCTCAAAGAATGGGATAAAAAGACGTTTTTATTTGCTCATTCCGTCCAATATTGAACCATTAACTAAATAACATTTCCATCCAGCAAAAAGATTTACAACCATTAATTTTATTTTCCAATTCAACATATGCGCTAAGCTGCCCACCATTTAAAATTTCGCGAATTGTAAAACTTCATTTCTCCTTGCTAGTTGACAATGCGAAATCCATTCACGCCGTTTATCCTTTCCCAGCGATATCGTGGCCATTGAAATATGCGGGATTTTAAATGATTTCACAAATTGAAAAAGTTCATTATCTCGTGCACATTCATAATGCAAAATTTATTTGAGCAGCGGATTTTCCTCACCTGCCAATTTCACCGTCAAAACCTATCTACCATTTAACATCATTTCACAAATTGAAAAATTTAGTTTCTCCGTGCAAATTCACAATGCAAAATTTCTTTTGGCTGTTGGATGTGAATGAGTTTGATATGAGCCATTGATCTATGTTTAATTTTGTTGCAAAAGTGGCAGGTTGGTGTGCGAGCCCAATTTGACTTTATGCCAAGAAACAAAGTGACATCATAATTTCTTGAGTGCTTGGGCTTTGCCTAAACTAACTCTTGCTAAAATATCCCATTTACTTTTTTCATAAAATATCTAAATTTTTTTTGGATTTATAAAAATAAATTCCATTTATTTTTATAAAACATAACCTTTAGCCTCCTTTTACAAAATATATTTCATGATTTTTTGAAAACATTATTCATAATGAATAATTTGTCTCTATAAAATATCTCTGTCTTAACCAAAAGCCTTTAACTTTTTCTTGCGCCACCTCTGAATGTTTATAAATTGTTTTAATGAGGAATGTTTGAAAACCATTTGATCCTCAAGAAAAACTCAGAATTTTCAGGCAATGAGGCTTACTGCGGCAAAACTAAAATGGTGCTAACACATAGCATACATGTATGTGCATTCGTCATCACATTTATATATTAGACAAAATATCTACAAACAAGTCATTAATCTTTGAACCATAAATAATATAGTTTATCAAAATAAATCACTTAATAAATCCTTTGGAACTTATAAAATATAGACTAGAGGACCAATTTTTCACTACCAATGTCATAAGACCATTTGAACATTAAACAAATAATATTAAACTTAAACACTAAGACATAAGTCACAAAATGTAGACCCTTTATGAGATTCGTCATTTACATAATAGAGGACCAATTCTCGAAGGTGTTCTATCTAGGACTATTATAAATATCATACATGTACATACACATTCATACACTTCTCTATAGTTGAACATCATTTCATAACATCTGTACATGTATTCTTGTATAAACATATAAAAATAAAATAATTTACATCATAACATTATTTCTTAGTATTGCATACCAATTACGCATATCATACATGTATGTGCATTCATAATCACATTTCTATATTATACACAATCTCTATATACAAGCATGGATGATTTTAAGGAACCATACTTATTTAAAAGTGTATAAATGGTGGCGAATTTTACCAATTCTTAAAACGCCAACTATCAAATGTTTAGCGATATTTTTCAAAAAATATTTTAATTTCGAAGGATTTTATATCATTTATATTATAATTTGGATATTTTTAAGGTGAAAAAAGTTTACTCCATCAAAATTGGGCGAAATAGGGCTTCAAAAAATGCAAAATGGCAAACTTTTTTTTGGAGAAAACCCCTAAAAGTAGCCCATGGGATAAATTTCGCCCCTAAAATTATCCTATGATACAAGTCTTTAAATTATGTACCATAAATAACACAATTCATTGAAATAAACCACTTAATAAATCCTTTGGAACTTATAAAAGATATACTAGATGTACTAATTTTTCACTACCAATGCCATAAGACCATTTCAACCTTAAACATTAAACATAAAAATTATGGTATACTACAAGTTTTACCATTGTCATAAGACTATTTGAACATTAAACGTTAAACATAAAAATTATGACATAGTGTAGATTGAGATTCATCATTTACATAATAGTTGACCAAAAAAATGAGTATTATGGAAATAGGGACTAGTAAAAAAAACATTAGATTGGTAGGGTTGTCTACAACACTTCCAAACTACAAGATTTATATCATTCATGAGATTCATGTTAGGGTTAACCTTGACTCGGGAATGAGTCAAATGGTTTAGGTATCAACACATGTTTTTGGGCCCGTGGTATTTGGTGACCAATGGTATTTTTCCAAGGTATTGGTGGAAATGGTATTTGGTGACCTGTGGTATTTTCCCATGGTATTGCATGTAAAGAAGCATTTATAAGGATTGAGGAGAGCCTCCATTGTAAAGTTCCCTGGACGTGGGTGGTGGCTAGGTCTCTTGGCTTGGCTTGGCCAGTTTAGGTAAAGAGAGACAATAGATCTATTGTGGTGGTTTTTTACCTATTTTGGGTTTTCCACCTAAATACTATGTGTCTATATTTAATGTGTTTCTATGTGGTTTGATGTTCTCTCATCATTAATTATATGTATGCTCTCTTAAATACTAAGAACTAGTATCAGAGCCATAGTTGACAAATATTTGTGCTCATTGTGTTGTGTTGCACCTAGTTTTTTGTATTAATTGTGGGGTGCATGTTCAGTGGTACCCGATGCCCTAGTAACATTTTTTGGGTTCCTAGTTAGAATGTAATTTACCTAGGTTCTGGAAGCACAAGGTATCCCTCTTATGCATAGAAAAGAGATGTTACATCAAGTGTGGAATGAACCATTGGATAGGTATGAGGCTGGAAGGTGTACTCATAGCCTAGCTTGATGTGGATTAGAGAGGTTGATTCTTCAATTGCGAGAGGAATGTGAGATGGTTTAATCTTAGTTATGGGAGCAATATTGATGAACCATGTATGCGAAGAGAATTCCTAGAGAAATGGCAGTTATAGTGGTTGAGGACCCATGTAATATTGTATATGGATTCTTCTTTATATAGATGTTAATGAAAAGGTTGGATGCAGGTGCAAAAAGAGCATGGTAGAAAGTGAGCAAGAAGGTGAGCATGGAAAAGAGAGGATGAAGTAACAAATGGTGATGGTATAGTCACCATGAAGAGACATGAAAAAAATTATGTAGCATTTTGCATCTAAATGGGCATATGGCGGTAAGACTTGGTAAGGAATGCATACACTTGGTAACCCATCGGTAAATTTGAGATATATACCTAGCTAATAGGGGGTGTATGTGAGATTCCCTGGTGAAAATTTGAGGGGGTTTGGTGATTACTCCAAGTCAAGTTTAAAGGGGGGATTTTTAAGGTTAACCTTGACCTGGAAATGATTCAAAATGTTTAGGTATCAACACATGTATTTGGTTACTAATGGTATTTTTCCAAGGTATTGGAGACCAACGATATTTGGCGACCCATGGTATTGTCCCATGGTATTACATGTAAAGAAGCATTTATACAACTTGAGGAAGATCCATTATAAAGTGGCCTAGAGGTGAGTTGTGTCTAGCTCACTTGTCTCAGATGATCACAATAACTCCACTATTGTTGCACTTGTTGGAATGAGCTCTGAACCTTGGACCTAAAAAAATTCTCATCTTCACCATCATGCTCAAAGGCTAATAGAAACTGAGTAGGAAGTTATTTTCTCTCTAGTTACTACCTTTGTCAACATGTCTATGGTATTCTGACTAGTATGTATCTTTTCCAACTTTAATAGTTCATCTTCAAGAACAAATCTTATGAAATGGTACTTGAGCTATATATGTTTAGTCTTAGAATGGAAGGATGAGTTCTTTGTAAGATGAATGGAACTCTGTATATCACTGTAACCTTATATTCTCCTTCTTCTTACCCAATTCCTCCATGACCCTATGGAACCAAATAATATCTTTACTATCCTCTGTAGCAACAACATACTCTACTTCCATTGTTGAAACACAAAAAAAATTTAGCCTGAAATCTGCCAGATGCAATGTATGAAATTCGAAAGACACGTGTCTTTTATTCGACAACATCATTTTGTTTTTGTCCTCGGTGGGAATTCGTCAGATATTTGACTTCATTTCAAACCCATTTGATGTTTCGATTTAGTATCAACCTAATCTGGAGAAGAATTATATCGCTATGTCATCGAATTTGAGACGACTCTAGTTGTCGATTTTCCGACCCCATTCCTAACCCCATCGGAATGTTGATAGAATATCATTTTATATCGGGGAAGTCCTTACATACATGTTATGTTGAGTTTTCAACAGATGATCATAAAATTTTCAACAACCCATATGAATATGGCGTCGGATGATAGCCATTGGATCCATGGCATGGTCATCGGAATGTCGACACTTGGAGTCGGATATCCGACACACTCTAGAAGTTGAAACTTCAGCAGCGTCATCATATTGGAAGGATATCTGACAACAACTACAACTCCTTTACTGTAAAAAAACGATGAGAAACTATAGATTTATAAAAAATAACCCAGGGGGTCCATGTGGGGTCCATCCATAGCTGGATAAATTGGTGCAATACAAGCAGGAAAATTTTTACAATCTCTTCGATATTAAGCTACAGAAAGCGCCTTTCATCATGTCCTAAAGCATGCTGAAGTCCTGTTGAAACATATTTTAAAACTAAAATATCACATTTAACTCACAAATCACTATAATTGTAACACAATGATTATCATACCACATATACTCACATGAAACCAAATGATCAAACCCTACAATTAGAGATAGATACACAAGGAATCATAATTCAAAACAAGAATGTGCTTTCATTTCCATAGTTAGATCAGGTAACAAGTGAAATCCCAGTAACAAAATTTGAAGTTTTAAACCATTATATAATTCACTTGAGGACAATGATCTAGGAGCTAACACAATTTTTGTAATACAATGTAAATTTTGTTTTTCATATGTTCCCAAGAGAATAAGGGTAGATATGCATTGACCTAAGAATACAGTGGGATTCTTTGACTGGTATATTAGCATTGGGGTATTAATATCTCACAACATCATCAACCTACTCTAACAACCAGAAAAATATAGGGTGGTTAGGACAGGCCCAGTAAGAACAGTAAGCATGATAATGTGAATTGCTCAATGATAGTTATCCAGGATCTAGAATAAAAATTTCAACATATTGAAAATATTATTTATCTTACATTCCCTATCGATCAAGGATATAAATGCAATACAATATGTGCTTTTCCTGGCAGATGAACATACAAGGCATAATAACCAAGGTGCTTTGATTGCTGGAGTGAGATAGGGTACAAAGTGTAGTCCCAACAACAGAAGTTAAAATCAAGATCTAGATATGATACCAAGGGTAGGCCCAACAACAGAATTGAAAGTCAAGAATATTTAGTTGCTTAAGGACAATAATATAAAATCTGGCACAAAGTTTGCAAATTCAACATAAGGTGAATGGATAGAAATACAATACTTAAGCAGGTTCTTTAACTAGTAGATGAACACCCAACGCATGATAACCAAAGGTGATTTTATTTCTAGACTTAAATAGGCTACAAAGATCAGTTCAAACAACATAAGTTAAATAAAGAGTTCAACAGGGTACCAAGGGCAGGCATAAAAACATAACTTAAGATCAAGAATTTTCAGTTTCTCAAGCACAATCTCACAAAATCCAGCACAAATCCTGAAAGTTCAACATAGGGTGAATATTATATATAATGTGTTTATATAGAAGAATAGAAATGAAATACCCAAAAACACCGCAAATTCTTTTCCTAGTCTTGACTTGAATTATGAATGGAACTGGACTCCCACAGAATAAGGATGGCCTAGTAATTCCAGTATCTGCCAACAAAAACATAAAAGAAAAATGCTTCTGAAAAAATTCAAACACACCATTGATACATGGGAATATATAGCCACAATGGTGAAATAATATTTCTATACTCCTATGCATAAGGATAAACTTTACAAACAATGGTAGCAGTTATGCCAATTAAGAGATCAAAATTTCCAAAAGATATATCGTTGAGTTGAGGATCAGTGTTGAAATATATTTTAGGGCATGTTTCACTGGAACTTTACATTATTTGGAGACTAGTGTTTTCCTGTTCAGTGTGCTTTATCTGGGATATGGAAGTGCTTGCGTATTTCAGTCTTATTTATTCTTTGGAAATCTCGTGTTATTCATTCTTTTGAAATCATGTGTAAGTCTATTTTCCAGAATGAGACTAGCTTATTATATGTTTTATGTTCTTTGTGGTGGAATGAGATATGCCATCAACCCTTATCTAAGGGTATTATGTTAATCAAAGGTGACCAAGCTCTTGATCCCTTAGATTATTCTAATTTTATCTATGTTTTAGTAGCTTTCAAGATGAGGTTATGATGTCAATTATATATACTTTTACACTATTTGCATTGTTGTTTGTAAGTATTTTATGTATATATAAGATGTAGCTTAAAATTAAACCCACTAGCTATGGGTATATTTACATGAGGAAGTATAGAAGGTATGACCCCTCATGCCTAGCCCATTATTAAAATTTCCAACCCTTGATGACTTATGTCCTTATGTTCTCAAATTAAACAAATCATGATACAAAGTTCATTTAAATGAAAACTTAAATTTTTAACAAGATATCAATCACACAATAGTTGGAAAAGTAAACAGCAGAAACATAAACAAAATATACACATACACAGATGATTTCTCCTTCTAATCACCTTCTCATTCATTTAACCAAATATTACTAGGTGACCTATGATGTTGGTTTAAACCAACAACTATATGATCAATAAAACCATCCCAAACAAAGGTGTATGATTTGCGTAAGAAGGGAAAGATACAACAATATGGCTTGTTGTTTTTTTCCTTTTCTGGAGAAAAATTATCCCTCCCTTTCTCCTCAACGACTGAAACACACCCTGGAAACAAAAAAAGAGTGTACATCTTGCTAATTGAAGGTGTACAACCTACACATAAAGGAAAACAACAATAACAATGTATGTCCTATATGTGTTACTTCTACTTCTACTTCCTGACATGCTCTGGCTACTCGCTTAATGTTTAAACAAAAAGAAATTTTGTCATTTATCTTATTATATATTTATAACTATGATTTCATCTCTATACTAAAACATTAAACATGTTGTATATGAAAAAAATTAAATATATAATTGTCCATGGGTAACCAAAATCTTCGAGTGGGGTAAGAAAGATCACATCATTATGTGTAGTACATCAATAGAGTGCACTATGTGTCATAATTCTAATTCATTATATCCTAATTTTGGTTTTTTTCGTATTGAAATTTAGTGCATAAGTTTCATGTTTATCTTTATTTGTATGCTAGACATCAAGTTGCTTTAAGAAATGTGAAGTTTATACCTTGAAATATCATTACCATTAATTTAAAAGGGATAAGTCGGAATTGATCAAACATCTAAAAGGTAAATGTATACAATTCATTCCCAACACATGTTAATGTTCCATGATTTTACTATATAGAGATATGAAGCTCAAAGAAATCTAGAAGATATGGATGGAGGATCAGATACAACCATGAGAAAGAACTTGACGAATCTCTAGAGTGAGACTTTTGCTATTGATTGACATGCAAAACTACCAATGTTTACCATGTTAAAAAATGTATATACAACTAGAACCTAACCATATTGTAATATTGTCTTTTATCCACTCGCCCTTAGTAGTAAAGGAACATGCCAAATGTTTGAAACATCAAATATAGTGAGAATGTTCCCAGCCTGTAACAGTACGACAAAATCAAGTCTTGAGTATCCAATGACATTCATAGGATTTAAATATATTTCAATGATCCCTTATGAAATGCACAAGTATCACTTACTGGAACATGGAGAAACTGTAATAAATTTTCCTTAATATTCTCTTCCAAGGCCTATTCAAAACAACAGTTAACATTCTGTTCCAAACCCATCCAAATCAATTGGGCTTAAAATTTAGTACAAATAAAATAGAAGAATTATACCTTAGCGTTGTGACAGGCTAGAATATTGGGTGTCAAAACTAATCCTTGAAATTCTCGGACACTGTGATGTGTTGGCTTGGTTTTCTACAGTGAACAAAATTCAGAAACAATACAACAAATTTAATATTGCACTAACAAGAAATAGCTTTGTTGCCAGGGACCCTTTTTCATGCATGAAAAAATAATTTACAAGTTTGCAAAAGGGGAAAAAATGAAATAAGCATTTCTTATATAATCGACATCTAGATAGAATTGTTGATCACCTGCTCACCAACAACACCTAAAACAGGTACAAGGCTCACATGGACCAGACAAAAATTTCTCGAGCCTACAAAATTCATAAATGCATAGTGCAGTTATTCTAATAATGAATTTTGCATGAAAGCATAGCTTTCTCTAGTGGTATAAATCCCTTAAAACTCAAAATAAGTGAATGTATCAAAGGAAACACACCAAAATGATAGAAAATCTGACACAATGCCTCAATAAATGGCATTGATTCGATGTCCCCTGAACCCAAAGCACATATCAGTTTTGCATCTGTCATAAGCTTTATGGGGTATAATAAGTACCTATATTGAAGCAAAACTAGAATAGGCCCTGAGAAGTAGAAGTATTGTAACCTTCATAAGAAGGAAGAAGGAACAACTTCAACCACAATATGACAGTGGAAATAACAAGCAGTAAAGGTAGAAAAAACTAAAAATACTACAACCCAACAAACAAATTTGTCCTTACACATTGTTCCCCCCAAATCAGTGACACATACATCAGCAAGTCCTTCACTTCCATCCACAAAAATAAGAGAAGCACGTTCAATCCACTCCTGAATGGCATCTGTGATACGTGGAATCACCTATATTCCACAATAAATGAATTGAATGCACATAAAAAACTTGCAAAAACTATATTATTATTGATGCTAGAATAGATCTTGTTATATCTCAGATAAGCACAAAAAATGATCCAATACAACCTTTTTTTTTAAGGGTCAGGTCAAGGTGGGTTAAAATGAAACTCCACAATTATGCACTAGAAACCTACACTATTGGAAAGATAGTAGAAACCAATACCGTATTGACCCAAGCACATATATTGAGGAGGATAATGGGAGCATACTGACCACATTGGTACATATCAGAGTAGCATTAGGTATATGAGAGGGCATTGGACACACAATTAGAGCAACAACTTACACAAGGGAACTTGGACACCAAGACACCATGGAAGAGGGAGTGTAGGACTAACACCCTATTGGATACCAAACCTTATTGGAGGAGGGTAATTGATCCCAAGATCTTGACTTGGAGTGAATCTCACTTTCGAGGTTAGACAAAACCCTAGTTTGACATGCACATCCTTGGATTGTAGAGTGCTCCATGTGGTTTCTCCATGTTCCTTAATTGTACGGAAATTTGTCCTTATTTTATGTTATCCTCCCTCACCTGCTTGCATATATAAGGGAGGAGAAATATCTCATATTCATTCATCATTTGTACCCTTCATGGTACTTGTCTTGGAGACTTAGGGTTCATGTGGAAACCTTAGGAGAAGACAAGGGATGATAAACGTATTAGATGTTCTTGGAGAGCTTTTCCATTTGTGATGTAAGGATTTTTATTGTAATGACTAAGGTTTGTGTTATACATGTAAACCCTAGAGAAGAATACACCATTGTCTATGATGGTTATTATGTCTCTTATTGTAACACTAAGGTTTCTACCCTAGTAGAGGACATGGGGAGTAGATTTAACACCTTGTATGTTTTTTGTATATTTATTGTTATGGTATGTAAATCTAGGAAAATATCATAGAGTTCTTGTATTCTTGATGCTTGTGATGATGTAAGAGTGGAAGAATAAGGGTTTAAGGATTCAAACCCTAGGACAGGAAAGTATATTTGGAGGCCAACACTAGATTTTTCTTTCCACATACATATACGATTTAACATGGTTAAGGTGTGAAAACCTTGAGGAAGGAAACCATGCTAATGTGGAGAGTTTTTGTGACACAATATTGTTGTTGAAGCCAAGGAGGACTTGTTAATGTTGGTTATTTATAGTTGGATATATTTGGTGGTGTCTAAGGTTTTCATGATCTCCCTAGCGAGGGTTTTGAAGAGGTTGAAAAATTGTACCATCTTTGTGAAAAAGTTGTGGCATGTACATGTACTTAATTATGACAAACTCATATATGAAGTTTTCATCTATCCAATACCAATGTAATTGCATATTTGATTTTCATCTTTTATTGTCTTATTGATTAAGTAATTTTAAAAACTTATTTTTCATGCTAATTTGACATGTTAAGGGTTGAAATTGTTGAGTGATTTGACAAGCACCTTAAAGATAATAAGGAATATTTAATATTGTAAATATACAATAATTAAAGTGATTTCAAATATGGTTTAGCTTTAGAAAAGTGTGTCTAAAATACTTGAAACTTGTTGGAATACATTTGATATCCTTACTCTTGCAATTCATAGTGGATTGGGGTTGATGTATAGTGAAATATCGTCCATAGTTTTCTACTATAATTTATATTCAATCATCGAAAGGTTGAATATTCATAAGAATTGAATATGGGAAACCTTTGGCGAGAAGTGAAATTTGAAAATCACATTAAAAGTTAGAATTCCCAAATTTATACAAGTTAGCATGAATTTGCACTAAGAAATATTCCTCCTATGGGTACAATGGCCTTTGTTAAACCTACCCCCTTGTCATAAGAAAACATGACCATGTCAATTCATGGTTCTTTCTCCAGAATGTGCATCTTTCAATGAAATTAATTTCCATTTTTATTCCTTTTTCTTTACTATTTTGGCCACAAAATATCACTATGATGTCACATTTTTCTTGTAAAATATTTCACGAACATCATCCAAAAAGTGCCACCACAAACTTGTGTGCAAGAAATGACCTTAAATTTCCATAAAATGATAGTATACTTCATGGAGGTTGGTGATGGACCCAAGCACATATATTGAGGAGGAGAATGGGGGCTTACTGACCACATTGGTACATACTAGAGTAGCATTGGGTATATGAGAGGGCATTGGACACACAATTAGATAAACAACATACACAAGGGAATTTGGACACCAAGACAAAATGGAAGAGGGAGAGTAGGAGTAACACCCTATTGGAGACCAAACCATCTTGAAGGCGGGTAATTGATCCCACAATCTTGAATTGGAGGGAATCTCACTTTTGGGGTTGGATAAAACCCTAGTTTGACATGCACAACCTTGGATTGTAGAGTGCTCCATGTGGGTTCTCCATGTTGGTTACTTGTAGGGAAACTTGTTATTATTTTATGTTATCCTCCCTCACCTACTTGCATATATAAGGGAGGATAAATATCTCATATTCATTCATCATTTGTACCCTTCATGGCACTTGTCTTGGAGAATTAGCGTTCATGTTGAAACCTTAGGAGAGGACAAGGGTTGAAATCATGGTTCTCTCCTTTGACCAAAAAGAATCCCAGGAAAAAAAATAATTACAGTCCAAACAAAGAAGTCCATTCCATTAACTAACATAATGGACAACTGGGATATTACCATTGAAGGATTAAACCAAAAAATAATACAGGCCAACATAAGAAGAGACGCTACACTAACATAGGGTAGGAAATTAAGGTCATCTATGGAAGAAATGGAGAAATAAATGAAGAAGTTGGAACTGTATTGCCAAGATCAGAAATATGCATTCAACCAAGCTAAAGTTGTTATTACAAGTTCCAGGGGGTCTAGTTTAAATAACCATGGATTCACAATGAAAAGCCATGACCACAAATCTATAACATATTATGTAATGGTAGAACCCTTCTTTCAGACTGTAGTAGAATCAAGAGTTGTAGTGAGATATTTATGCAAGACTATTGTAACATTAATACAAGAACAAGGTGATGGTAAAGGAATGGAAGGGTTTGGATGATTAATACAAACCTTCCAAAGTTCTGTCCAAGTATGCATCAAACAATAGTTGGGTGAATGAAACAACATTCATTGACTTTTTATCACAACTTTTAATATAAATGTGCATTTTAAATGAAAATAAACATGCATTCACACGTCTCAGATGTTACTCTTTGGACTATACCTCTTTTTGTCATCAAGCATGATCATTTTCACTCATTGAAGAACAATTTTCAAATAAAGGTACTTTATAATGTTGAACAAATCCTTCATATGGTAGATGTGAATCTTAAATACTGAACACTACTCCTTGATAGGATAGGAAACTCCTTTATATGGCATCAAACCCTCTAAATGCTAGATGGAAAAATTTCTTCAACTACCAAGATTCTTGACCCAAATACTACCCATCATTTAACACAGTGAATAAAAGGGATTTCTTTGTAATTTTTCAAAGGAATGTTCCTACAGGAAATTGCTTCACATATTTCCTAGAACTGAAGATGATCATGCAATTTTTTAAAAACAAACTAAAAAATTTTGGACTTTAATCATAAAACTATTTGTTTACCGATATTTTGCTTTTAGGGTATGCCAATAACTCTTCAATTGTACTTGGACCTCATATTATGTTTTTTCCATGGCTATAAGTAATTGTTGACTACCCATAACTCATGATGCACCCAACATGCTTGTTGTTGTTGTAACCCTTACTTTTGATGGTTGTAAGTGGTTGTTAGTTTTCCCATGAATGTTGGTGTGTGTTGTAGATGATTGTCCATTTTACCTAATATATTTTATTATATTTTCCATCGCTACTAGGGTGCACATACCTGTTGTTTATGGCTTCTTAATATCGAAAGCTCAAGGTCCTAAAAGTGCCCAGATCTCATGTAGGACCTTTTAAGAGTAATAATAACAACGACTGTTAGAGGATGTTATTCTCCAAATGATACACCAAAACCATACTTATTAGTTAATATTTTTATAGGGATGTTTTTCTCTCTCCCATAATTTATCATACTAATGGGATTGTGACTATCAAGTCAATGCCCTATTTGCATAGTGGCAATCCTACAACACTACACTGGAATGTCTTATGACTAACTCATGAATCTTCCCATGGTTATTAAATATCCATTTATAAACCACTATTGTGGTTTCATCATTGATCCCATTCAAGAAGAAAAATTTAGATATGAATTATTTCCCTACATTAAGTCTGCATGCACATAATGACTAGCTTTCGTACTTCCTAAGTTTTCACTCTTCCTTTTGACAACAAAAGTGAAACATGAAACAATATCCTTAATTTCAGGATCTTGCACAACTGATGGATTTGATTGAACTGTATAAGTACTTTGTTCCCAAAGTAAATATTTTGAGACCTATGAACAAAGGGGAGAGAGATGAATGGTTAAAGGAATCCAATGGAGGATGGATTGATGCCCTATTCTGCTTACCCAAAGGTTTTTTTATAATGAAGATTATCCCCAACTTATCCTTGATTTGTAGTCTTCTATTTTTCACCCATACTGCTAAAAGCAACACAATTTTATGTCGATCTAGTATGTATCTTCATGTCACAAGTTCTGCCTTGCAGATGAATATGGAACCATAGAAGGTAGTGTTGATTTGGAAATATGATTTTACAATGTTTCATCCCATATTTAAGACAATATTGGAGAGTAAGTTATGGTATAACATTAAAATATTAATTTTCAACCCTAAGGCAACGTTAACTTTAATAGAGTTGGGAGATTTCAAGTAGGTACCACCAAAATAATGGGAGAAATCAGACCAGCTGCTACAGGCATTCCTGGAGGCATATTTCCCAGTGTTAACCTACAACACTCATATATATATATATCATTCATTGATATCACAACAGATTGCTACAACACTCAAGTAGTCTAATCCATGGTGGTGAAGAGATGGCATTTCCATATCTGCTACTTTGCACATTCAAGAATGAAAACAATGTTTTAAATACATTTATATCAGTCTATAATATTTGTTGATTTATTCTGTTTTATCTTGTCAGTTTGCATTGTTTCATGTGATGTCTTAGTAATGAGGGATTGTTTCAAACTCCCTACAATTCTCATTTTGGAACGTAGGATTGAACATCCAAGACCTCAGTAGGATAAGGGATGGGTTTCACCCATCTCTTTATACTAGAATTAAGTGCAAACCCTTCAACAACATATCATAGGATATATATAGTTGGCAAACCCTTCAACAACATATTATAGGATATATATAGTTAGTATAGAATTCAGAGGATGTTTCCCTTGTAATGAAGGAGTGAAAAGCAGATGCCAGGTGTTTGAATTCTCCATTCTCCATCATTTCATTCAATAATACTTTAGCAGGGATGTGTGATGGGTAAACATTGCCTATAATAATTTCCAAAGGACAAATAAAGGTGTTAGTAAAGTTAGGAAAGTCCTAGAATTCAGCAATTTTAAACAATACAACATGTTAGTAAATTTAGGTAAATTTTACTTAAAAAATTCAAGTTGAAATTAGAACAAAATCCTCCCCTTTGTGTCGAGCAAGCCAGACATTACAGGTATTTTTAGGGCTTGGATTTATGATATGCAATGTGGATTAAAAAATGGGGCCTCACTTTGTCTTTCAAGCAACATTTTCTTTCGAAATATATGATAATCACATTGCTCAATAAAGTCAACCTTTGTTGGCCAATGACTGCTAATATGAAACTATAGCTCACATTTGGATTAAAGAATAACTTTCATTTAGGTCTTTGCATGAATCAATATAATTTTGAAAGGAATGGTGCTCCAACTAGTCCATAATACGAGTATTTAGAACAAAAGGAGTGGGATTCGATAAGGGATATGGAGCGAGAATGATATGTTTGGGGTTGATTTCATGTTGAAGACAACAACTATATAACAAGGCCAACCTCTATTTGAAGTTATTTAAATACAGATAAATGAGGAAATCATTCTGAATTACAATATGGGCAATTATGTATTTCAAGAATTAAGCAATGTAGTGGATTAATGAAGGCTACAGGTGCTTGATAAAAGTGGGTTTGATAATTTTCTAGTCCCTTGCAACTTTGAACACTAACGATGAATGGCCTTAATCCCTGATGGAGCTCCTTTTAATTTGAACTCTATACTTCCTTCAAAATTCCTTTTTGAAGATGCTAAGGAAATGGTGCTTAGTTGAAAATCCTATGTATTTTAAATAGTCATGGTGAGGCCCATTTGTTGCTTTGAATTCTAATGTAACCAAAACATATATGCATGTTTTAAAATAAATCAATGACAATATCACATTTGTAAATGTGTAAATACATGGTCAAACGCAAACTATGCCACAAACCTAAAAACATGACATACGAGTTATTTAAAGCTGAGATGGATTATATTCATTAATTGATATAGGTGGCAGTAGGCAGAGAGGAAAATTCAATTATACTTGTGTCCTTTCCAATGTTTAATCTTCTTAGTCTTCTAGTTTTTGCATTTCTGTGTTTTTCTTATATTTTGATTTCCAAACAAAATAACTTCTGGAAAATATTTGTTGTCACTAAAATTTGCAAATTACTAGGTTAGGTTCGATTTGCTATCTAATATAAGGTTTTTATAATAAAAAAATTGAAAGAAGAAATCCATAACATTTGGAAGACTTCTGGTAAATCTCTGTTGTCGCTACAATTTGGAAAATACTGGGTTAGGTTCGAGTTTATTTCTAACCTATGTATTTTATAATGATCTTGAATTATAGTTGAAGTTTTGTGTAAAAACTTGAGTGGTTAGGTTACGTGTGCCTTCTCCTTGATTTCCTACTCAGAACCTCCACAAACTCATGCCCAAGCTCAATGATAAACTAAATGTTGAATTACCAAAAACATAGTGCATTTAATCTATTCGGCTAATATGTATATCTGTGTCTTTATAAAATAAAAATTTAGTTTTCTCTGCAAAAATCTCTTTTAGCTACAACCCAACTTATTTATCGATATATATTTTATTCAAATTGAAATATTCAGAGAAGAAGATACTTTAAATAGAAGTTGTGCAGGTAGAGCTGATTGCGTATGAGAAAATTTTCCTAGTGATAAGTAGCCACTATGGTTACCACCCTCAATTTGGGATATGAGGTGACATTGGAGAAAGCCAAATATACTACGAGAAATGATATTTCCATTGATTATGATGCATGAGGATCAATACTATGTTCGAAGACCTTGTTTATTAGGATATGTTATGAAGGGTTTATGATGCATGCAATTTTGAACAATGTTTGAAGATGGTGTTCATTAGGTTGCATTCTGGAGGATTTATAGCTCGACTACTATTGTTTCCAACTCTTGATTCCTATTTTCTCATTGAGAATTGTATTATGAGGCATCACCACATATTTTTTAGCATGATGGCACATGTAGGTTGCTGTCACATTTTAGATCCTTCACCTACACAATTCCATGCATATGTGGTCACTTGAGGGACATCTCACCTAATCCGTACAACCAATTACATATGTGGAGGCATGCCACATCACTAGGATCTAAATTTGTATGGGAACGCTTCATTATTAGACCACATATGATGTTACATTGCTAAATTGCATGGGTTGATAGATTGGATGGGTGGAGTGCTTGAGGAGAGGAGGCTCCTTTGACCACATTTTTTCACATTTGGAGGAACACTTTGCATATTGAAGAGGTTATTTCACAAACTTGTATTCACAAGTGTGATGCAAATATCTTGAGGAATGCCCATTAACTAAGGGGTTCATAAGGTTGATCTCAAGCATGGTGTGGGGTTTCGTCACACATTTTGGAGCACTTCACTCTACTTGCACATATTCCCAAAGTCCTCAACTTTTGGCCCTTGTTTGGAATTGGCTTGATGGTTGTGCATGTGGGTCCATTCTATTGGAACATGGGATGAAATCTATTTTGGTTTAAACACCCTAGCACCCTAGGGATGAAATCTACTATCACAACATGCCCAAAACCCCTTTATGAGTCAATCTAAGAAACAATTGACTCCAAACCCCATTGTGTGTCAACCTAGGTAAGTCCACGAAAGGTTCATATTTTGTATAATAAGGTGATGCTTACCCATTGAGCCATGAGAAATCCTTCTCCTTTCTTCAATATTACCACTTGGATGCAAACCCGTCACCTGTCAAATCCTTCTCCTTTCTTCAATAAGAACCTTGAGCTGGAGATCGAAATGTGAACCGTGAGCTCAAAATGGAACCATGAGCTCCAAATCAAAATCGTGAGCTGGAAATCAAACCCTAAGCTGGAAATCGAATTGTGAATCGTGAGATCAAAATGGAACCGTGAGCTCCAAATCAAAACCGTGAACCATGAGCTCCAAATCGAAATTGCATATAAATGTGCAAAATGTTCATGTTGTATGGATGAATGTTTTTCAGCTTGTGCCTCTCATGCTATTTTTACCCCTATTACCTCTGTTTTTGTGGGTGTTGAATGAGGGTAACCTACTCTAATAGTATCTTCCTTTCCTCTATTCGCCTCCACTTATGATGGGTCTGTTCCTGGGTCAATTATATGTTCTGCAACGGGGTATGGAACTCTATATTGATATGGGTAAAATGCAATTGTCAATAGGTGAGGGTTTTCATGGATTTTTAATCTAATAAACTCAAAATGCACTTAGAGTGAGAAAGACAATGTGCACAAATAAGAAAATTGGTTCCAAAGTTTATATTTCATGATACAATTTTTAACTTAGGTCATATTTTTCCAAATTAACAATCCATATAATATAGGAATCGTTCATCAACACCTTTGTTTTACCAAATTGTTAGCATACATAAACCTTTCCTATATGTTTCCACATACATGAAGCATACTAAATTATTACCAACAACAAGTTATTTAATGACCATAAAATTACAACTTATTTAACAATTTACATCTTAGAATTATGTACATCTCATAATAATAATATCTAGAAAAAATAATAAGTACTTATATTTTCCAAGATCGAAATTCTAAACTAATTGAGAGTGAGCATTTTTCCACCCAACCATAAGAAATCTAGGAGAGGAAAGTAGGTTATCTACCCTTAAAACAAGGTTTTAACTTTATGTTAAGTAAAAAAACATATTTTAAATATTACATCTCATTATCGTACTATTTTAAAAATATATTAGTATTTTTTATTACATGTATGGCTATACAAAATATGAAAAATAGGATTTCTTATTTCCATTTCTTTGTTTTATTATTTTCTTTTTAAATTCATGGTTTTAAAGAACCAGAAGAAGAAATTGCATATAAAACTAAAGTGCAAAGCAATTCATAAAATTCAATGATTTTAAGAAACAATACCAAGAAACATATATGTGATCACCATGTTGATCTCATATGAAATGATGATGATGATAATGATGATCACCATCTTCATCTCATAGGAAATGATGAAGATGATCATTATGATCATGATGATGACGTTGATGATATTGTTGATGATGACAACGACGATTACAATGATGACGACAACGATGATGATGATGGATGATTGTTGAGTCTGGAAACCCTCCCACACCGTCAATGCATGTGTCTAGTCTAGAATTGTGGAATTTCACACCATCCCAAAACATACATAAAAATTTCATCCTTGGCCCCACACCATCCCGAAACATACATAAAAATTTCATCATTGGAATTTGATAGTGATGGACATGTTTGACAATGAAGATGACGATTAATTAATTTTTGAATATTATGATGATGAGGATGAGGAAGATGAAGATGATGATGATGATGATGATGGTGATGATGATGGTGATGATGATGAATATGGTGATGACCATGTTGTTATTATATGAAATCATGAATATGATGACGATGACGATGCTGATGATGATGACGTTGATGATGTTGTTGATGGCGACGATGATGATGCTGATGATGATGATGATGATTTTGATGATGCTGATGTTGATGATGATGATTATGATGATGATGTTGATGATGAGTATGTTGATGATGATGATGATGATGATGATGATGATGATGATTTTGATGATGTTGATGGCAATGTTGATGTTGTTGATTGCGATGTTGATGTTGTTGATGATGATGATGATGACATGAAGTAATTCATTTGATCTAGGTTTATGTTTAGTTGTAAAAATAACTTTAATGATCATGTTGATGATGATGTTTAGGTTTATGATGTTGATGATTACCATGTTGATGACGATGGAGACGACGATGATGATGACGACAACGATGATGATGATGATGAATATGGTGTTAGCACCATATTCAAATTTTTTGATTATGGGAGGTGTTTGAGGAAAAGACCTTATCGAAAAGTGTTGGGAAGGAATCCTCAGAGTTTGTAGGGGTACTAAAGGAATCTGTGGAGTGGAATTTTGCCTCTGGAATAAGTAGCAACATGAATGAGGTAAAGGACAATGTGAATCGATGGCCACGATTCAAAATGATAAAGATTCACAGTAGAAAGGCATTTTGTGGATCAGAGATGCAAGGTAACACATGGTCATTGGATGTGCGGAGTGCGTTAAATGGGAACCATAATGGAAGGTTGAGATTAATCCAAAGATAGATCAATGGAACTGAAGAATTTCATGTAGCAGACTTGCTTGGCCAAAACCACTTTTCCAAATCGCAAAATGTGCTAAAGGGAGAAAAGATCGGAAGGCTGAGGAAAATGTGGGGATAGATCTACGGTCATGGTTCATTTCATGATTTGAACTAGTGTAGACGAGGTCGGGATCTCAATTTGTGAAAATTTGTAGGGTCCACTTCGATCAATGGTCGCGAGGAGAGGCCGATCTTGATCGATGGATAAGAAAAATACCACGATATAGAGTTGATCACTAGATCAAGGAAGGAGGAATCGGTGGAATGTTAAAGTTTTCAGACGTGAATGGTCTCGATGAAGGTAATTTGGAGATCGACAGTGGAGGTTGATTTTCCAAAATTAAGCTATACATACTAGTAGTGAGGAAAAATCTGGCATAAAGGACCTCGCATATCCAAGGCTCAGATCACAAGGAGAAACATCTATGGTGTAGGCTGCATAGAAAAGGCACAGAGATTATGCGGTATAGAAAACTATAAAAGGGTCTGTGGAGTTGGAAAGGTTTGTCTTTTCTAGAGCCTCAATATTAACGAATGCCCCGGCTGCATACAGATTTCCAGCGCGGACAGACCAAAAGATTGTGCTAGAGAAACAAGGTAGGCCCCTGATACTCCCTAATTGCTATTTGAAAATAGAAAAATTAGAAGAAATAAAAGTGGTATATGTAAGGGATAATGCAGAATCGAGGGTCACATGTTGGAGGGCAGAATAAAGTCTCGTGGATGAGAACACCGAGACTTTTATACCATTCTGGTGGGGGAAACCATTGAAGCTGCTAGGGGTAAATTGGAAGTCCTTAAGGACTAGGGTAGTGATACCTGTGGTGTTTTTAAATCCTTTTTCCATTTTTTTTGTATTAAGCAGACCCCCCATTGCCCCGAGTTTATTGAGTGGTGTGCATGCAATTTTTTTTCCACCAAAGGGATCATTATGAATAGGTCCAAATCCAAAATCCTCTTCTCAGTTTAGGCTCATGTCATTCATAAAACACTCCACATCCCAGATGATTTTGTCCACATATCCCAAAAATACCAAGAAGAGAACATCGTACATTTCTTCAGAGATTCTATTATCGAAAATAGAGAAGCTTTTTTGAGATCTTGTTCAAATCCTAATGGTGAAGTCATCAGTGTGTCTTACCCCATTGAAATTAGTCAATTTAATGAAGAAACTCAGTGGTGCATAGCCCAAGCCAGTCAGTTTCTAGGTCTAGATACTAACAGTTATATCACAAAGTCATTGTTGAGTCTACTGTTTGTTTTGAGTACATGTCCTATCGAACCTGAACTTCCAGGGCAATGTTTTCAGTCTTGTTGTGTTAAATTTGATGAATTTCTAGGCAAGAACATTCTTTCACAGTTATCAAATTTCCACGGCATGAAAGTATTCAGATTCCAGTCCTTTTTGTTGAGAATGTTTTTATCTTATAACGAAGAAGATTTACAAGTGCCTGAGCTAGAGATCACTGGTGAGATGAACAAAGACAACTATAAATTCATGAACTTTTTAATGGCTGAAATATACAAACTTTTCTTTCAAGAAAGGTTACCCAAGGTGTTTCCTGAGATGAGGCAAATATTGCAACTGTCTCATAGCAAGATGATAGGAGATTGGGTCCTAACAGAATTTGGAACAATCATAAGGCTATACGGTTTTGTGCATCAACCTTCCATCCTTCCATCCTTTCTAACTGCTAGGGTTTTCTCCTCGGAATTAATCAAGAAAAAACTCATTGTTGAAGAAGAACACTTTTTGAATTCTAGGAAGAGCTCAAATATTATTTTCCCCTGGGAGGTGGGGCCATACACAGTCGGGAGTAGGGCTGCTTTGCCACTGGTTAGTAACTTACTTGAAGGCATGGAATTCTCTCTGGAACAGGATATAAATTACGACCCACATCAATTAATCTCCAAAATCAGGAAGGATCACAAGATTAATCCTTTTGAGCACAATGAAATACCCAGTCTTAGAGAAGCGACCAATTGGGATGATTTCCCTAACTCTACCATGATGGATATCAGCATAGTATGAAGTTCTGTTTCACCCCTGCCATAGGACAATTCTCCCCAAATGGGGCTGTATAAATTAGTTGCAATGGACGGGAATGCCTCATCGTTGGTCAATTATTAAGGGAATTAAGTGAAAAGAGGAGTTTCAGAACCCATGGAGACTGATGAGGTAGATACTTCCAGCATGCCCAAAAAGCAGAAAATAGAACAAGAACAGAAGTTAGTGTAGGTTAAGAGGAGTAATACGAAGGGGAAAATGAAGAAGAAAAATGTGGAAGACCAACATAAACAAGAAGAGTCCGAAATAGCCAAGTTGCAGATCTAGGAATATGTGTTTGATGGACAAACTCCAAACAAGCATGTCTCTAAAGAAGATTGGCTAGACTCTTACCGAGGAACGGCTGATAAAAAATTTAATGAGACATCGAAGCTGTATAATGAAGTAATATAGTTACCCTACCCAAATGTGGCATTGAATACTGTGAGGGATCATGCTACAAACACCCTCAGCCTGGATTTGACAGTAGAAAACAAAGTGTGAGAGGTTAATGTGAACCTCGAAAAGGTTCCAACTACTGATATAATACACCTTAACAGAGAGACCGGTGACATATTGAATACTAGATTACTGAAGTCCACACTACAGATGTCCAAGATGGAGGAAAATAAAACAAAAACTCTAGACCTTTTTAGAAAGGTAAGAGTCGAAAACAAGGCCCTCAAGATCCAAATTAACAATTTGCAGAATGAATCATTACAAAGAAATGGACCAGCATATAAGGGAGCGTTAGCTCAAAGATTGCTGGACGAGAAAGAAAAAATAGATCCAAGTGTTATAGCGGATTTCACCACACTAGGTGAATCACACATTGTATGGCCTTCCCCTATCCCGCTGCAGACTCATTATTCCCTATGGACCATTTATTGTCTTTTGATGTATCATTGACCATCCCTAAAAACATTAGAAAAATGATATACGTGGCCTTTTCCCCGATAACCGCGTACATACGTGGATATTCCCTCTATAGTCGCGTACATCGGGATGTGTGCATAATCCAAAACTGTTGGACCGTTCCTTGCCTTGAATCCGACTCATATGACTCCTGGCCTTCCATATTCCTTGAGATCGCACGGATTCGACCTTTCAGTATCACTTTGAAAAGCTATATAAGGAACCATTGAGACATTGAAAGCAAGAGGAGATAATTGAGAGTACCGAAACTATAGTCCATTGTTGCCTGAACTATACTTGAGTCTGCATCCCTGTGTCCCTTTGGAGCACTGTTGTGTTCTTCCCAAGCTTGCCTTTGCTAGTGAGCTTGCTATCAGAGTGATGGAGGATTGAGGTGGTGGAGGCCCAAGTGGGGGATTCAGTTTCTCCGGTTCGCAGACGTGCCGTCAGAGGTTGTCACTTGTAATCTCTGATTCATATTAATAGAAATATCTTTTCCTGTCTAGTAATGTGTATTTGAATGAATGTTGCATCCATTGGAATATGTCAAATGCTTATAAATTATTGATTATATATGCTAGAATAGATCTAACACCATGAAATATAGTATGCTTGTATTGCTTACTTGTTGTTGAGGACGTGCTATAACAATTCAAGCTGAAGATTGGAAAGCTCAACGGGGATCTACTTCAACCGTCTAGAATAAGGTACGAGGTTCGATCCTTTAGTGTTAGATGTTTTTAATTTCTATTGCATATTGGGAAAGATTGATTTATGGAGTCTAGCTGTCTGTTGTGGTACCCCAAGCCATAGGAATTTCTCTCCGTAACAGAATTGGAGACTCCACTAGGGATGTCCCTTGTTTTTATTTTTGGGTTTATGGGCACAATGGGCTTGATATTATCGACTTGCTCTCTATTTCTCCTTGTTTCTATGTCGCATTTTATAGTATGTTCATCCATTGACACTCCCCTTTATTTGTTTGACCCTTGGCCTACTTTTTACCACTGCGTTCTATGTCCACGCGGGTTTTTGGCCAAAAGTCGCGTACATACGCGGATTTTTGGCCAAAAGTCGCGTATATGTGCTTTTCCACACGGATTTTGGGCCTAAAGTCGCGTACATACGCAACTGTTATTTATACAGTCGCGTACATCCTCCCTTTTGGTGAGTTTGATGTTGGGGGAAGTTGCTGGGTGGGTTGTGAGTGTGGTTGGGTCTTCCTTGGGTCTGATGTTGTCTGTTGGATGCCTCTTTTGTGACCAGAGACCACTCTTTCATTGATTTTTCTTTGAAAGTAGTTTTAGTCATTTTTCCTTTTTGTTTTTCCATTAGTGCATTACTCTTTTTGTCTTGGTGTCTTGCTGGGCTTGTCTTTTATACTTGCTGCAGAGACTGAGAGTTTTAGATGACTTTTATTGCATTTTTCATTCTTTTATATTGAAAAATACAAAGTAGTTGCACTCTTAGTTGCATCTTAGATATGGATTTGTGGAGGTACTTGCATTGGATTGCTTGGATGAGAGTTGAGTTTAGGCTTTCATATAGGAAGGATTGCATTGGCATTCGGAAAGAAATATATATTTATGCATCTCATGTAGTGGCATACCCTATTTTTCATTTGACAAAGATTGCACTTAGCATTGTTTGTTATGGTGTGCATATTTATTTCACTGCTGAGTCATAATGTCATTAGTTGCACGGCCATTTCCCTTTGAGTAATTACAGCCAATTAAAATCAACGCTAAATAAAATGAATTACACTCTTTTCTTTTCTAGGGTGCACCAACAAGCTTAGGTTTTAGGATCTTGGAATAGTTCATTGAAAGTTAATTCTCCAAGATCACTAAACTACAACAACTAGGTGTCTGTCCAGGGAGTGTTTGAAATCCTTTATATAACCAGCGTTCTCAGGAAGCTCATCTCAAAAGGGAGTCAAGCACGAGGCAGTGTGAGCGGTTATTGATTGGGATGACCCCTAGTCATAACTGAGTAGCACCGGCGATATTTCCAGGATTGTATTCATATCTGGGGGCTCTTTCGGGAGTTTCGGGCTTTGCTACCTTGCCCATACGGTCAATCCCACCTGCAACTGTCTGCCTGAGCTTTGATTCTATTGAGGTAACCTTAGTGACCTTACCTAGGATATCGAGGGGGTACGTGTAGAGGTTATTCTGCATGTGTCCCGGCTAGGTAGAGGTCGGACAGCATAGTCGCTTTATGCGTTGAAGCTGAGGGCCGCTATAATTGGTTACGTACCTCTGCTTGTAGTGTATGGGAGTTTCGAGCCTCTCCTAGGAGAGACATACCTGCTACATTCGGGAGCTCACATATCCTCCCCTTGGTTTGCTTGTATTTTGGCTGTAGATTTTCTTAGGAGTGTGCTCTTTGTGCGCTAGTTGGCCTTTGGGATCGTGGTTACTCTAGTATATTTATGCTCTCTTGAGTTTAGGTCCTTTTATTTTTGGCATGCCTAGTATCCTATCACCCGTCTTGGTCCTAGTACAGACACTGGTGTTAGACTTGGGGGCATCACAACCCCTTACCATGCTCGTTGATTTGGGAATGGTCATATTCCATCCTCTACTTCATTTGTGGAGGCCTTTTATTCCCTTCGCTCGGTCTTTACACCAGTGGTCACCCTCATGGGGGGTGGTAGTGGATGCGTGAACATTGGGTCTACACCTTAATTTCCTTTTTATGTCCCATTGTTCACCGCATTGTTTCCTTTGGGTGCTATTGTCATGATCATTCCTCCCTATATCCTATAGTTTGGATTCTATATTGACTATTTTGGGATGTTTTGGACTAATATGGTTGTCATGTAGGATCCAGTTTTTGTACACTCTCTCCGAGGTTTCGACCCGTTCGTTCCTATCTCAGGTATAACGTCTATACTGGCATATAGGTTAGGTTCACCACCGTTTGCATTTTGCATGACCTTATGACCATGTCACTATATCCTTAGGTACGAACCCACTCTATTATGTAACGGAAACTTCTTGCTGCTATAGAAGTGCCATGATGTGAGTGGTAGAGTTTTATAGCGGATTTCACCACACTAGGTGAATCACACATTGTATGGCCTTCCCTTGTCCTGCTGCAGACTCATTACCCCCTTTGGACCACTTTATATCTTTTGATGTTACCTTAATCATCCCCAAAAAACATTATAATATTGATATACGCGGCTTTTTCCCCGATAACCGCGTACATACGCGGATATTCCCTCGATAGTCGCGTACATCGGGATGTGTGCATAAATCCAAATCATTTTGGACTGTTCCTTGACTTGGATCCGACTCATATGACTCCTGGCCTTCCATATGCCTTGAGATCGCACGGATTCGACCCTTTAGTATCCATTTGAAGAGCTATATAAGGAACCCCTTGGTACATTGAAAGCATAAGAGAAAGTTGAGAGCATCGAAACTATAGTCCATTGTTGCCAGAACTT